>OZ008348.1:156164-470296 GCA_963931975.1 Cataclysta lemnata | reverse complement strand
GATCACAACTTTCGTCCTCTCTCACAGAAATACTTGCAACCACTCAAACTACCACTGATCAGTTAGAAACATACATACATAAATCACGCCTATATCCCCGAAGGGGTAGGCAGAGGTGAACTAGCACCCACGTTTCGCCAGTTGTGTTAGGTCCCATGTAATAGGTGGCGGGCCTTTTATCGGGCACAAAAGTCGCAGTAGGTACATAGCTAGATGGTATAAGAGGAACGCTGCTGCCCATTCCTCATCACTGATTTATCCTTAGTCGCCTTGTACGACACCCACGGAAGAGATTTGGGGTGGTGACAATTGTATTCTACTCTGCCGTCACCACACGGCAGTTAGAAACGACTGTTCTATATCGTGCTGAAAATTTTGAAGCGATATTTTTTAAGCAGAACTATATTCGTAACCGAAATTGTACGCTCCAAGTTAATTCCCAACATTTCAACTCCAGTAAAACTTTAGGTAAACAAGCTCTGAACAGATTTCGCGCTGCAGCGCGCTTTGTGACAAGGTTTGCATGCAAATATCAAACCAAACTTTATCCCAGAGCAAAGGGCTTCAAGCGGGAGTTCCCCTACTTACACCCCGACTATAAACTCAGATGGATCCGTGCGGGTATTTCATTCGTCATCCATTCACTCGGTCATTCATTTCAATGAAAAGGGAACGCCGTTCAGCAAATAAGGCGCATTCAAAATTTGTCGGTGACGAATTGGAAATTTTGTGAAGCATTCGGAAATCTTTGTGCCTGGAATTTAATCTGGAGATTCGACAGTACCGTGATTGGAAAAGATACCGTGAAGAAATTTGAGAATGCATCCATTTCACAATACAAAATTGTAATATCACTTCACTCACACATAAGGATAAATCAGTGATGAGGAATGGGCAGCAGCGTTCCTCTTATGCCACCTAGCAATGTACTGCGACACTTTTGTGCTCGATATATGGCAATAGGCTCGCGACCTATTACATGGGACCTAACATAATTGGCGAAACGTGGGTGCTAGTTTACCTCTGCCTACCTCTTCGGGGATATAGGCGTGATTTATGTATGTATGTAATATCACTTCCGATTCCTTCGGCGTTTGATTGATTCCTCTCCGAGCGACTAATTTCTAACTTGACATAATATTAATATTCTGTTATGTTGAAATTAACAAAACATATATCATTTTCTCTGAGCAGTTACGTTGGGCTTTGTTAATATGGTGAATTTAAGGCAGAGGTTCAAATAAAATATTTATATGTCGACAAGATCTTGCTGTTTTTATAGTACTTTAGTAGTATTTTTTTCAATATCCCATCATGATTATCGCGTTTACACACAAAACACGAATGTTTTGATGCAACATGAATGCTTATTTGATTTTAATCTATTTCAAAGCCCATGTGTGCCCACTATCAAAAATGTATGTGTACGAAATTTAGCACTTCTGATTCCCATTGCTCTAATATTCGACAACTACTCTTATAAGTGAATAATTTAGCGGTCCTCATTGACGCCGGTATAACTTCCAGTAAAAAGTTAGCCTTAACGCAAGGAGGACGTTAAGAAAAATAGCCAGAAACCACCGACGTGCGAGGCCGAGCCCTGAACTAGTTAACTAGTTCGCTAATTTGTTACTCCGGCCCAACTAGTTCTGGCTATCAGTTTAACGGCATCTGTCCGACCGTTCATAACTCACAATCTTAATTTGTTCCAACTATTAATTCAATACACGCAGCATGTAACGCTGTACATCTAATTAAACCCCGACAGCCACTGCTGAGATCTGTATAATATGAAATCCTTAGGTCGCAAGTCTGTAAAACTGTTGATATTTTGTGACTAGACTAAAATTCATTAATTCCTTCTAGTTTTTATCTCTTACAAATTTTAGCAGTAAAGTCCCATAGCTTATCAAACAAATATAATTCAATTCTATATCAGACCATGACAGAAGAAAGAGAAGTTTCTGCCAATCCCAGATAACATTAAACATCGTCATTATCTGTTCATCATTCTTCCTTCCTTCTTCATCTTCCTTCTTCATTATCTTTTCATCATTATTCCTTCCTTCCAGCCTTCTATGCTGGCCTGGGAGCGAACAAATAACGTAGAATAGGCCAGCCCCAACTCATCCCATGGGTGTCGTAAAAGTCGACTAAGGGAGATTGCCCGGTGCAGACCAATAAGCACCATGGGGCACCCGAATGGTGGAGGGCAAACCACCAATTACAGCATACCCAAAGAGGGTTGGTGTCAGGCAGGCGGCCGGCTGTAAAACCTAAGCCAAAACCTTGAGCAGTATGGATTGGAATGTTGTCATTCTAATCACTCTCTCCGTTCATAGGTCTCTCGACATGGTCCATTCCGTCTCTTTTCTATACATTCATTCATCACTAGCACCTTTACGGTGTGATGAATGATATGAATCAAAAGGGAGTGGATGGCTTGATGACGTCTGACATATGAATGGAAGAGGAAACATACTGCGCCGACCCCAGATAGACTGGGAACAGGGCAGGAAGAAGAAGATTATCTTTTCATCGTCATCATCATCACCAGCCCTTTAATGTCGGGTACTGGTGGGGCACGTGCCTTCCCTATGGATGCAAGAATATAGGGAGATTGGGCTATAAACCACCACGCTGGCCCAGTGCGGGTTGGTGGGTTTTAACGTCTGCAGATACAGCCTACCCCTTTGGGGATATAGGCGTGAATTATGTATGTATGAAATTTAAATCTGGGTCATTTTAAACTGAAAGTCACCATCTCTCTTGGAGCATCTCTAGCACGAAGCTGAAATAAAAGATTTCTCCATTAAACGAAACAGTGCTTAAGAGGAGACCCCTTCAGCGTCCGGAGGCGACATCACGCGAGGGAAATAAAACGAATACAAACTAACAGGGCGTCTGCTCCGTGAATATTTTATCTATGCACCGTTTACTCGTATGAGGGGCGAAATCGTTTCCCAACGCTGAATGTGAAATGTTGCTTGTGTACCTCCGGTGTGGTGCTCTCAATATTACTTATAATTTATTCACACCTCTCCATATACGGCGGAGCTGAAATGCTGACCGTTTAAAAACGCGGAATTGTAACCCGGCCGGTAGTTGGAGAAAGAATGTTTCGTGCTTTCGTTTTATTTTTAAACAGCTCCGCGCCTACATGGGAAATGAAATAGGTAGGTATTAGAGCGATTACGCACTACGTCCGTTCCGAATCCGTGAAAAATTATTTGTGTAGAAAAATCAGGCAGATATCGGATATAGTGCGTATGTTACCATAGAAATCGTTCTACGGCTACAATGGAGCATATTTTCACAGATTCGGATCGGACGTAGTGCGTAAGTGCTCTAGAAAAGATACAGATGCGTATCGTGGCAGCCTATGGCCAGCAATACCTGTGACTACTAAAAGATTCTGCGATACATTGAAAACTGACACGTATTTATTTAGAGTATGTATGGTGTAACGTTGTCATTTTGTCACTTGTCAAAGTCGTCAAAGTCAAAATTGACAAACTGACTGACAGTGACAATGACATTAGTTGTCATAATAATTTTGGATTTGCAAAGAGAAATCGGCATAATTGGGGACTTAAAAAAAAAAAAAGGAAAAAGTTCAGGTAAGAGTTGCTTGGTTTGGGTGGTTATATAACCCCCAAGTGTTATAAAAAATATTACTTTACTTTTTCCTTGGTTTCCAGACAATAATTTTGTATTTTGGCAGGTTAGGGTTTTATTTAGTATTTATTCGGCGTTTAGGTTCCGTTAGGTCTTCAGTGGTCACATTTGTTGTCTAAAATTCGCTTAGAATCGATTTTTTAGAGATCGAAGAAATTGTCAATTTGTCAATGTTATCTTGGCTGTATGATACAGAATCGTTGCCCTAGTCCGGCCTAGTAGCCTTACAAAATTTCAGGATTCGATTGTCAAACTATACGGCCAATGACGAGCGCTTATTTTGAAATTCGGAAGTGGAATTCATTCCGTTTTAAAATTCCTAGCTAGACGCTGTAAATTTTTGATGGTCTTCTTATCTTGGTGGAATTTTCCAAATTTTAGAAGAATTTTATAAATATTATATCGGAGCAAGCAAGTGATTCTCCGAATAACAGCTGTTATTAAAAGGAATACATACTGTGTCACTGACCCGAAAGGTAAATATAGCGAAATGTCATAATAGGAAGTCTCGTCTTGTCATTTTTTCTCTGTTCTAAATTCGAAAGTAAATTAAGTACATAATTCAATGCCGTAATTGTTGTGTTTCGTCATCATTTTGCATATATTTGGATCGGCAAAGTCGGTTGAAAAACCGTTGCTCAGACAATTCTCTGGATACCTTAAGTATGTGTATAGACAGTGTATGGACAAAATTTCAAAGTGAAGTTTTTGGCGATTTTCGATATTATTTGATCTAAATTGATTATTAATATCGTTTCTTTTTAACCTCATAGGTACTTGCTGCCGGCTCGAACGTGTGCGATAGCGTTCGTCGGTGGTAATTCAGCGAAACCTGTGTATATTAGTTGGTGTTCATGTCAATTTTAGGCTTTTGAGTAGGGTGTTTTTCGCATATATTGAGACGTTTTATATTGCACAACTTCAGGGTCCTTTGGTACGAGTAAAGAGACTCCAGTTATCAATCTCTGAGAGGTCCAAAGCTGTCTTGATTGTGGACTGGACCTAGCGGGTAATCCTGTGAGGAATTGCTACTCCCTACTACACTTCTCTACAGTCTACCTTACTAACCACCAGGCGGCTGAAGGCTCGGAGATATAGATAGACTTCTAAAGATATAGATAGATTCATTTCATTTAGATTCGTATACCACTCGTTATCCACTCGTTATCGACCAGAATGACTCCAACCGAACCCCTTGGTATTGGTTTTTTTTAATTACTGCTTATGTAAAATTGAAATTATAAATGTATTAAATTTGTGCTAAATTGAAATTATAAATTTACTGTCAATCTGGTTGTTTTTTTTTTATTATCTCCATTAGGTAGAAGGGGGAAATTATAAATTATTATTATATAGGAATACATAAGCAGGAAAAAATTCAAGTATTACATGGCGCCCGAACATTAGGAAAAGGAGGTTCTGTTACTTTTTATTATAGTCCTTGTTTCTGGTCTAATTAGCTCAGAGGAGGCTGGTCGATGACGGGCAGGATTAGAGGTTAGTTTTTTTTATTGTAGGAGTTTTATCATCATTGCTATAAACTTAAACCTAATTTGTATAATTTTCTTGTGCTATAAAATATTTTTCATCCCACCATCTCGGAAAAAGCGTTTTTGCTCTTCGATATCTGAGTGCAAAAGCCGTTTTTATCCTCTAGAGGTTAAAGTAAATTTGAATTTAGAACATCGTGTGCAATGAGTTTGTGAATTCAAAACATCATTATACATATTTATTTCTATCTCCATGGTGCCGAAATTGTCATGCAACCTATTTTAATTTGTTAAAAACTCAGACTCGGAACCTTCTTGGTGTACTTTTTTTGTAATTTGCTTTGCGCGCGCCATTTTCTTTTCACGTCATAAATTTGTTAAAACCTAGGAGTTCCGTGACGGTCAATCAGCTTGGCGTCAATCTTGCTTTAAACATTTTAATCGTCTACAACGCTTGCTGGATGCTTGAGTCAAGCATTTAAAAGCTTTTTAGGTCTGTTTGATTTGTTTACGCTAGCAACGGAACAAAAACATACAGAAAATCAACGTGCTTGACTCAAACTGATTGACCGTCTCGGAACTCCATTAGGGACGGTAAGTTTTATTAGGTACTTACAGGTGTGTCTGGATGAATGTTGCGGGTGTGGCTGGGTGGATGGGTGGCTGTTGGAGGTGTGTCTGGGTGAATGGGTGTTTTGAGGGTGTGTCTGGGTGAATGGGTTTTTGTGGGTGTGTCTGAATGGATGGGTGAGTATTTTGGGTGTTTCTGGGTGATTGGGTGTTTTTTGGGTGTGATTAGGTGTTTTGTCGGTGTTTCTGGGTGATTGAGTGTTTTTTGGGTGTGCTTGGGTATTTTGTAGGTGTTTCTGGGTGAATGGGTGTTTTGTGGGTGTTTCTGGGTTATTCGGTGTTTTGTGGGTGTTTCTGGGTGTTTTGTGGGTGTTTCTGGGTGAATGGGTGTTTTGTGGGTGTTTCTGGGTGAATGTGTGTTTTGTGGGTGTGTCTGGGTGAATGAGTGTTTTGTGTGTGTTTCTGGGTGAATGGGTGTTTTTGGGTGTTTCTGGGTGAATGGGTGTTTTGTGGGTGTTTCTGGGTGAATGGGTGTTTTGTGGGTTTTTATGGGTGTTTTGTGGGTGTTTCTGGGTGAATCGGTGTTTTTTGGGTGTGTCTGAGTGGATGGGTGTGTATTGCGGGTGTGAATGTTGTGGGTGTTTCTGGGTGGGTGTTGAGAGTGTGTTTGGGTTAATGGGAGGGTGTTGTGGAAGTTTCTGGGTGAAAACAGAAACTGTTGTGATTGTAGGGGAGACCGGGTCAAAACCGTATAGCTAAGAACAAACCTATATAAAATTGAAATAAAGGAAAATCATACATTCATAATCAACTCATTTACTAGAGACTCTCATTGGCTATAGAAGTAAACAAAAATAAATATATAATATTCATAAAAACAAAAAATAATCAACAAAAACTAAACCTCGATGAAATACGATTTTGCCCCAGGGGTTGGACAAAATCGTATACTATATACGATATTGCCCCATACGTTATCAACGTGAAGCCAAACAACCAAAACATTCGAAACAATCCATGTCATCTTCATCCCAGCCAGTACAGCCTTCGTGTGCTCATCCTTTACAGGTAATGCACTAAACTCAACCTTCATCCACGCGACTTGCGCAATATTCTTCCTTACATTATAAACAAATATTTTTATTCATAATAGTGCACGAAGTTAGGTTTTGAATTTTGGTTGCTTGGGTGATTTGTTTAAATTAAAGCTTGGTTTCTTCTTCTTGTCCAGGGTAATTAATTCTTCTGTATATGGAGAAGACGTCACCACTAAAGTTTTACCTTTACGATGATTGGTTTGTCTTCTTTTTTCACTATTTATTCTCGTATAGGAATGATATCTGAAGGTGTTACGAATGTTTTACATTGTTTTGCCTCGTTTTTGTGGAGTAGATTCATACGAGACATTGTGAGCAGTAGAAGTAGAAGGAATGCTTATTCTGACTCCCTGCTTTGTCGGTTAGTAGATCTTTTATAATTCCGAGGCATTGTAATAAAAACCTGCTCACAACAACATCATTATATATTCATCAGGACAAAACCGTATACTACCCCGTACGGTTTTGCCCAACTGACCATAAACAACATATTTCATCATACACTTTTCATATAATGCAGACCCGGCACCAAAATATTGTCGATAATTAAGTAAATACACACACTTTAACGTTAATAACACTGTACTTATCTAATTATTGTAATATTATTCACAATTCAAACTTTCGTTAACGATAAAATTAGATCAAAACACATGAAAACAATATTTATGTGATATATTGTTAACGCTCGTACGTGCAGCGACAAGTGTCTGTTGACAGATTGATCCTATTGGCTACTTGCTGTGGTCGCTAAATTCGCTGTTAATTCAAAATACTAACGGGCACAGCTATACTGTACGGTTTTACCCTGGTATACGGTTTTGTACGGGTCTCCCCTATTTATTTTTTGTATTTTGCAATTTCCTCGTTGGGGGGGATGAACAGTTACGTGTTGCACTCGAGTGCAAAGATTTTTCACCTTGTGCTCTTTTGATTCCCTCGCTATCGCTCAGGATTCTAATTTATGAATCACGAGCCCTTCGCTAGCTCGGTCATCAAAATTGAGCACGCGGTTAAAAAACAACTTTGCACTCACGTACAACAAATAACTATTAAACAGGGATATTTTCACTATTATACAGGAATTTTACATGTTAATGGAGAAACTGTAAGTTCTGTTCGATATCTGGAGTGGTTTCTTTAGTTTTTTGCACTGCATTTTTTTTTTACTTTGCAATTTTAATGCTATAATAAGCTAGCTATAATTAGCAGATTACTTTACTAAACGTAAGTAGGTAATAGAGATTGACTCTGCTTTAACAAATATCATATTTTATCTGTTGGACATTCAGCACAGTTAAAAGTCCATAATTACATTATTGCCTAGAACTTCGGAGAGACAAATAAGAATCATAGAAGAGACATTCATGAAGTAGGCACAAATACCTACTAGGTATTAAACCTTCTGTTAAAATATTCTTTGCCAATTCAGATTGACTGACATGGCGGCTTACTAGGGTTAATAATATTTTTGGCGTAAAGTATTTCTTTTTTATGATCACTTTTGTAACACATTGCATAATAATGTCAGAACTGATCGTTTTATTTATTATTCGAATACACACACTTTCTGTGAACACTAATTTTATAGCCTCAGTATTTTTTAATATAATTAAATAAAATTTTTATATCTATTAGGTTCAGGTTTTACATGGGACAAATGAAACATTCTGCAATTTATCCGATATCAATTCGCCGTAAATAATTAAAAACGCTTCTATTTTCATTTAGAGTCCACCACAGAAATTCGTCCAAAACTGCCTGCTGCTGCGGAGCATGCGAACCCGGCCTGTAATTAAATCAAAACGCAATTACCCACATCGCAAATGTTTCAATATTAGTATCATAGGAGCACAGTAAAATATGTCGAGTATGTTTGAAAAACATAAAATGTATGTAGGATAACCTCGATTGCTTTTTTATGCAGTCTGTTATTACATGAACGAAGCAATGCTTGCATAAGCCAGTGACCAAAAATATATTATCCCGATTTCCTCCGTGCTTCGAAAAGTACGTTGATCCGTTGTTAGTCCATCCATATTGGGTCAAGGTAGGCCCGTGCAGTGGCAACTTGAAAAGGATTGATGAATTGGACTGATGACATTTGCAGAACAGAATAATTAGTTAGAGCTCAACATTATAGAGTTCCTATTTAAAGAACGCGTGGTGACGGCACTGCCGCGTGGTGACGGCAGAGTAGAATACAATTGTCACCACCCCAAATCTCTCCCGTGGGTGTCGTACAAGGCGACTAAGGATAAATCAATGATGAGGAATGGGCAGCAGCGTTCCTCTTATACCACCTACCAAAAGTAATGCACTGCGACTTTTGTGCCCGAAAAATGGCAATAGGCTCGCCCCCTATTACATGGGACCTAACATAATTGGCGAAACGTGGGTGCTAGTTCACCTCTGCCTACCCCTTCGGGGATATAGGCGTAATTTATGTATGTATGTTATGTATTTAAAGAAGTAGGTACCCGCATCATGGGTGTAATACTACCTCTTCCCGTGTAGTTATGGATTTAACGATTGCAAACTTAACGGATAAGACTGGCAGCCGCGTGGTGACGGCAGAGTAGAATACAATTGTCACCACCCCAAATCTCTCCTGTCGGTGTCGTACAAGGCGACTGAGGATAAAACAGTGATGAGGAATGGACAGCAGCGTTCCTCTTATACCACCTGGCAATGTACTGCGATTTTCGTTTCTGGCAATAGGCTCGCCGCCTATTACATGGGACCTAACATAATTAGCGAAACGTGGGTGTTATTTCACCTCTGCCCCCCTTCGGGGATATAGGCGTGATTTATGTGGATGTGTGTGTGTATCTAAGAGATACATACCTAATAACGACCACAGTAATACTACGACACAATTTACATAATACAAAACCAGTAATAATCGCTTATTAAATGACGATTGTATATTCTACCCAGGGGCAATGAAAATGTTACACCGTTACCATAACAACATAATTGAAAGGATTCGTGCTATTGAATACATGAACCCGATTTAAATGAAGTTTGACAAAATGAATCATTAATATAATATTTGATAAGCTACGAACCTGATGCTTTGTGATGAATATCAAATACAGGAAACACAGTAAGTGTTTTACCAGAACGAGGATCTTAATTAACTTGTCCAATCAAAGAAAGTAATCCTAAATTGATGGGGCCATCAAAGAACTATTCAAATTTAGCTGTGGAACATAAAAGGGTCGTAAAGATTTCAGCTCCGGGAAAACAATCTATCTGCCGACATGACTAAAGAAGCCAATAAGTGAATAACGAGAGAAACTAGATAAAGGCCCTTTGTAAGTAGCAGAGTTAAATGCTGGCCGAAACATAAACTGGCGTTGTTTGTGATTCAGATACAAAAGTAGCATTCGTCCGAGGAAATGAGGCGCAAAGTGAAGCGTTCAGAAAAAGTTTCATTCTCTCTGTTCATCACACGTAAGATATCCCGTGGAGCTAATGGCAACTGGTTAATCTAGGGTTTATGCGGCTGCGGTGCGGAACGCAGCGGAAATTGTGAAATGATTAAATTCGGCATTATTCAAATGGATTTAGATACCCAGTTCTCCAGTGAGAAAGTTGGTAACGAAAAATAATCCTCCTTGCAATGAGCCCTGCCGAGGTTAAGGTCTTAAGGTCCGAAATTCTATGGGCTATGCCGGTGATCTCAGTTCTCCTGTTTATCTCATTATTATTTATATAATCACGCAGGGAAAAACCCAGCATAACCCTCGCCCAAAGTCAATCAATCTGAACTTACATGGCCGACTGTTTTTTTATACTCTAGATTGGTTTTAGTTTTAATTGCACCCGTCATTCTCATTCATTAGAGCATATTACAACCATCGCATTCGTCTTACCATTGTCCATGCTCAAGGGTAGTATCATTATTCCTTTTTTATGACTGTTGATCAGTTGATTAGAAGTATGCTTGTTGAGGTCCTGGTGTAAGTTATCCAACTCTTTTTTAAAAAAGAGCCGCTGTATTCGAAGCCGCGACTGAGGTTAAAAATATTGCTTTTGTACAGTTTTTGTCCAAAATGGCGCCTTTACAAAGTTTATTGCTTGTGCTTAACGCGGAGCGTTTATCGTGGAGATTTGTTGCCGTGTACGGCATTAAATCTGACGACCCTATGAAATGGGATAATGTACCTCATTATAAAAGTTAAGCAGGACGAGCGTTGAACGCTGTAACGGGATTAATTAATTAGGCATTATATTATTTTCTCTTTTTACTTACATTTTTGGCTACATTTGGGAACGTTGCTAACCTATTTCTTGTCAGACCAACGGAAACAGTAGTTGGACATAAACATTCGTTATGTTTATTTCCAACTACTGTTTCCGTTAGTTTGGAAAGATGTCTTCAGATAATCATTATCAAATTGGTAATTCAACTAGAAATTATTGTTTATTGGACCCCATCATCAACTTTTTGCCCTATTCCCAGGTTAACTGGAGTCGGGGTCTTCACCATCAAGTAACGATCACTATCTTAAAATTGTCCTTTTTATTGTATGTACCAAAGGTCATAAGCGGATACTCGTCAAGATCAATAGGTATTCAAACCACAACCAATATTAAAATCAAGATTCCTCACTAGGAAATATATCTTGGAATAATTTGACCCCACCTCTGCTTCGCACGCCAGCCCACGTCTTAACGGTGGCAATAATCAGTACTTTTGACAGCTCATATTCCACAAAACGTGTGAAAGTTTCCTTTATGTAAAAACTTTTAAGTGTTGCCCTGGGCGCGCTCAGCTCGCTAAGAATCCGACTGGTTTTGAAAATTTTTAACGAGTTTGTACCCTATTTTACCATTTAAAACGTTGGACTTTTTTATGGATCCGCGTTGCAATTATTTTAGTTTTCAATTACTTTTAGTCTTTATGCAAATCAAAGAATACAAAGGTGTGACTTGTTTTGCTTTTTGTTTTAAGCAAAGGACGGAAAAGATAGAGACAGTAGGCAAAACGGATACTTGCTAGAATAACACCAATACCGCATAGAATATTAGGTACTATATCGGCACTAACACAGGAAAAATTTAATGACCTCCAATTTTTAAAGTAACAGTAGCAAGGTGGCAATACTTTGCTATGTTTAATTGTCTACTTTATCCATCTAATACGTCCTTCTCCTGACTACGCGTACAGTAAAACAGAAACAAACAACAGCTCATAGTAATTTTCTATAAATAAATTTTGTAAACATAAAAAGTGTAAGTAAACTGCTATGAAAACTCTTTCCAGAATAACTCGGAACTACTTTAGCTATTTCAATATTATTCAGATATCTCATTAATAGCTGGACTAGTTCACAAAAGCCACGTCACACTTTCGCCGGAGCGATTTTCGTAATAAATATAACATTACCACACTCCCCTACCAATCAAAGCCGCCCATTCTCGTATGGAAAAAGGTGAAATGTAATTCGGTACCCTTTTCAAGTAGATAGATTCTGTTTCCTCAAAGCTAACTCACCTGGTTATGTTCAGCCCCTAAACTTGCGGAGGCCGGCTCTGTAATTTCCTTTGCAGTTTAAGTGTTGTTCCAACTCTTCGACATGTTTGCTTTTAGCGTCAGCTAAACTTCTGATGAAAGCGAAAGTTGGAACAAGTCAATTATGAAATTGAGAATTAATAGCTCAACTTGTCGTCAAACTGGAAAACACACGTGGGGGCTTAAATTTCCTGCGTGATGTCGTCTACACACAAAATGGATGTATCAATTTCACATCGTCTCTCTAACTAGAGAAGCCCACTCTGAATACAAAGTAATCAGTCGTGGTGGAACTAGTTAAAAATGAATGGAACAGAAATAACGAAGACATAGACAATTTACCGGTAGCTTTAGTTATTTATAAACCATTACATTAGGTTACATAATTGGGTTTTGGGACATATATGATTGAATGTTATTTTGTTAAAAAAAATACACCTTTTCTTATACTTTAATTATCATGCGTTGTAGATAATCACTAAACAATCATGGCTTGTAACTATCACAAAAAGAATCTGTCAAGTACAGACTAGTTCACAGACGTTAAATGAAATGTATTAAAGGACAATTTATTGTATTTGTTTCTTTTCCATTTCTCTTCCTTTACAAGAATGAAACCATAAGACATGGGGTTTTGTACAATCAAGGTAGAATAATATGAAGGATCGTTTTACTTTTTATGAAAATTATTGGTTATTTACTATTGGCTAGTTAATAACGGACAGACAAGTTATACGTTGCTTATTCTATCAACAACGACCAGCATCCAAACAACTGATGTATTTGGATTCAACTAGAGGAAGAGTAAACTGCGAAACTACCTATCCTGGAAACAATGCAGGAAATGCTCAATTTAATCTACAGATAACTTTTCAAAGAGCGAGATCCCATTTACAAGCGCACCGCAAAGTTTGAGGTCAGCCTATTTGTTAACAACACTCAAGCCTTGCCCATAACAAATACAGGATCGGATACTGTTGGGAAATGGGCTTTATTAAGCGCACAAAGAGAAAAAATACACATTATTTTTTTTATTCTCGCATATTGAGTGAAGCAACAGCATTTACATTTCTTTTTATTAATAAGGGTATTTGTATTAAGAATTTTGAATTGGCGTAGACTGTGCCCTTGGTAAAAGTCGACTAAGGAAGAATTCCGCTGTAAATTAATAATCACCTCGGGACCACTGAATGGTAGAGACCAGCAACCAAAGAATACCCAAAGAGGATTGGTGTCAGGCAGGCGGACGGGATCTGAATGCTATCATACCAACCACTCTCGCCGTTCATCGGTACCATGACATAATTGGTCCTAATTACACAATACATTCATTAATCACTAGCACCTTTCGGTGCGATGATAAAATGAATTAATAGAGAGAGGACCGTCTGGCCGATATGAAGGAGAGGAAACCATCTGCCCCGTTTAACCTGACAGGAACATGAAATGAATTTTATAGCATCTTTATCGCTTATAACGTTTTTAGGTTGATTTATTTAATTTGTTATATTAATAAAGTCGTTTCGTTTAATTAGACCTCTAAAATATAAATGTCAATTATATGAACCAATTCAGGTAAAGTTTGCAACAAATGAGGCATCAAGACCTTTTAACCTTTGGGAGCATACGAGGGAAAAAAATATGTTTCCTAAAAAGAGAAGTGCCAAAAGCGTATTGGTCTTTCAATTAAAATACAGTCAAGAGTCTCATGTAGCTCCATACTAGTATAATATCTACAAAAATATAGTTTCCGAGAAACCTATCTACAGAAGGATCGCAAAGAGTCTAATTAGATAAAAAGGTTTAAGAGGACTCAGTGGGACGGTTCTTACTCGATCAGTCTGCAACGCTTGAACGGACTTCAAAGAAAAATTGGCTCGGAGTGGGCAAAAGCTCAACTCCGCTGCTGAATAATGCAGTCTTGGGCTCTTCAAGGTTGCGACCAAGTTGTTACTGCTGTAGTTAAACTATAGGCAAATATTTCTTACATTGACCTAAAAAAGTAGATACATGATGTAATTATCTTAATGTAATATGAGTTAAAATAATAATCTTAGTACATTTCCCAAAAAGGTCCATGATATAATTATCTTAACTTATTATGTGTGATGTTAATCACAAATTTTAAATAGAAGCACCATTATACCTATTTGAAAATTTCGAATGTCCGTCTTCACCAAACATCAGACAGACCTTTGAATTAAACTAGTTATTAGCTTTCACCCCATAGTGGACAAAGCTTAAGCTTTTACACAAAGGAACAAAGATTATTTATATATGTATGTGCATGTATCGGCCATACGTCTCAAGATTAATAGTCTTGTCGTCTGTATATATTTCGCAAAATATATTTATTTTTTTCTTTATTTCTTTCACTTACATCACCTACACTCACTACCTACCATCACTGTTGACATTATCTCTGTATTTTTTAAATGTTTTTTTATAAACAGAAAAACTTTAAACACCGTTTTAACTTAAATAGTCCTTTGTCTCTTTTATCCAAAATGTGTTAAAGCTGTGATGAAAAAAGTCAAATCCGTTTTTAAGCTGATTCTGTTATAATGAATAAATAAAGCTTAGAGTTTATCTTTAAATGATTTGACAATCTCTTCGTAAGCAAAGTAATCCAAAACAGAAAATCACACAATGTTGCCAGATGATATGAAACTATTTGAGCTTCTAACTAAACTTTGTAAATAATTAATATCCAACAAAAGAGATCTAAACTAATAATCTGGAAGTTACACAAACTACACCAGACCTCCATAAACAGGTTTTGTTTGTTTCAAATAAACACAAACATTTGAGTCCTGTGGGAGACGTTTTGGGACAGCGACGTTTTTAGGCCCGTCAACATTTGATATAGGTCCCCAAATGGCAAAGTTATAATATTTCCTTTTACTGTGTATATTATTGTTTGTAATACATTATCATATTCGGCTTGGCCACATGCTATCTTTAGTGCCCAACGGTGGATGTCTGAAGGCCGGTAACATTAAAATTTACTACTTGTGCATTGTCCTTCGTCACTTTGTTCGTTAATATCTTTCGGATGATTCTAGGTACCTGTGAATACGGATAAGTCATGCATAAATCACACCCATTTATCCCCGATGGAGTAGACAATATCAACATCCACCTTTCGATTATGTTATGCCATGGTGGCAAGCCTGTTGCTATTTATCTGTAACGCAAATCGCGGTACATTGCTAGATGATATAAGAGAAACGCTGCTGCCCATTCCTCATCGCTGTCTTAATTAACCCTTAGTCGCCTTATACTGCACCCGTGGGAGAGATTAGGGGTGGTTACTCTAATTCTATTCCATTCGGTATTTGATCTACCATAATTGGATCAAAGATTTATTATATTATTGTATTGATATGATCCGATTTTGGTAATTACATTCTAAGAAGAGTCCAAAGGCAACGGTGGTTAGCGTAAATATTGTATGTATTTATTATCATCATAGTATGAAGACCTTTTAGGTGCAGACGTCAACTTATAGTCAAATTCCATTTTTATAACTTTCCATTTTCACATGGGGTCGGTACAATATGGTCTTTCATTCCTATCCATCAGCCGTATATCCACTTTTTTGTTTCTTAAAATATAATTTTTCACGCAATCCATCCATCGTTGTTTGTTCCGTTTGTTCTAGGTCTTCTTCAACTATAATTTCTGGTCTTCTCTTCTGGTCACATGACCTTAGTCTCTTGCCAGATCCATACATTAATAATAATAACATATTCTTTATTGCACACATAGAAAAATACAAAAAAGCAACATTAAAAAAAGAAAACAACAATACAATAGGCGGCCTTATTGCTAAAAAGCAATTTCTTCCAGGCAACCGAGGGTGATAGAAATAAAAAATACGGAAATGGATTCCCCGTTTCCATTTCCGTATTTTTTATTTCTATTAGGTGCAAGAATAATATATAATAAATAAATAAAAAGAGTAATACTAACAAAAAAAAATTAAATATACATACATATTCCCATATATATTCATATACACATAAATATACACAACAACATTAAGTTATGACTTAAGATGGATTTGTCAATTTAACCTCAACGACATGTACCTAGTATAATATAAAGATACTATGTACATATTCCCCCTTATTATAAAACATGAAGTTAGTCATGGTTCAAAATCAATGCTAACTCGAAAATAAAAGTGACAGCATTAGTTTTGAACCATGACTAACTTTAGTCCATTTGAAATAAAACAACTTTTACGAATAAGACTCGCGTATAATTTGGTGTTTGGCATATTATTTATTTAACCCGACGTTTCGATCACTTTACAGTGGCCGTGGTCACAGGGGGGCTAAAGATGACAGGTGTCCTCACAATAAAGTAATAATTAACTACCGTCATAATATTTCATATTTTAGGTGTTCCGATTTACACAAACAGAGCTTACAGTATCATTGTTTTTGGCAGCATGAGGACGGTGTTGGGATTTAATTATTCTAATAATTGGGTCCCATGCAGGTGGTATGTTCCAACTATTATCCCTATTGAAGTTTAAATGTTTCAATAGCTTCACGTATCATTCTAGGTATATATCGTTTCTCTTTTGCTAGAATTTGCGGTTTGTCAAATCTTAAATAATGGTTGGGTCCGTCTAAGGCATGTTCACATACAGCAGATTTTGTTTCGCGCCTATGTTTCACATCAGCTATGTGTTCTTTTACCCAGGTCCCTATACTTCTCTTTGTTTGGCCTATATAAGAGAGTCCACAGTCACAATTTAGCTTGTAAATTCCTGCATCTTGAAGGGGGATGTTACACTTTACAGGTCTTAGAAATTGGTTGATCTTCTTCAGCGGCTTGAAATAAGTTTTAATGGAAGCACGCTTCAAGATGTTCCCAATCTTGTCAGTGACACCCTTCAAGTAAGGTAGTACAGCAGGTTGACGTTCGACTGTTGCCGGTAGAACGAAATAGATACGTGAAGCTATTGAAATCAAGAAACATCCAAACTACAATAGGGATTATGGTTGGAACATAACACCTGCTTGGGGCCCAATTATTAGAATAATTAAATCCCAACACCGTCCTCATACTGCCAAAAACAATGATACTGTAAGCTCTGTTTGTGTAAATCGGAACACCTTAAATATCAAATATTATGACGGTAGTTAATTATTACCTTATTGTGAGGACACCTGTCATCTTTAGTCCCCCCGTGACCACAGCCACTGTAAAGTGATCGAAACGTCGGGTTAAATAATTAATATGCCAAACACCAAATTATACGCGAGTCTTATCCGTAAAAGTTGTTTTATTTCAAATGTGTAGTGCTCGTGCAAATATAAGAAAACATAACTTTAGTCCATGTTTTATAATAAGGGAGATTGTATTTTTAGCTTCCTATAAACCCTATATTTGAGTGCCAAACAACATTTCCGGCATCGACCAAGAGAGCGGCGAAGCAAAGTGAATTTAGCACTATTGCAATCCGCTGCTGCAAAACTATATCTTCGCCATTAAGCCGGAGTAGACCAGTCAATATTGTTACGGCTAAAAACGGCGAGCAATGGACAGCGCACATTGATTATATTATCGGCTCCGCTTTCAATATTAAGCCTGTATTTTCCAGGGCCAGAGTCCGCGGTAAATTCGATTCCCTGTCGGCTCTGCGGAGGTTATTAAATACTAGACGTCGTTAAGGGTGCCTTGATCCAAAAACAAGTTCTGTTGGGCCGCGTTTAGACGTTCGCGTGTGTTCACGACAATATTTAAGTCTTAGGGCCCGTTTCACAATCGACAAGTAAATTCTGAGTAGCTTACTTCGTAGATCATTTGACAGTTGTAATATGAAATATATGTCAATTGAACTGCCAAGTAAGCTACTTCGAACTTACTTGTCGATTGTGAAACAGGCACTTAGTCTTTATTTTATCTGTGCCGTACCAAAAAGTTGATATTCTCTGTGAACTAAAAATTATTTTGAATATGTGTCGATTCAAATTCGAACGCGCTACAAACCACCACAATCTAAAGTTAAAGTGAGCGACTACGTTAATTAGCTAATAATTGCTGCTTATTAGGTGAATTACCAAAAATTACATTATCTGCAGTTCCTCCGTGCTTCGGAAGGCACGTCAAGTGGTTGGTCCGGGTTTATCTGCAGCCGTTAAAATCCAATATCCTCTTGAATATGGAGCATTCCCCTAAATTCTTTCATTAGTAGGAAGACCTTTGCCCTAGCAGTGAGTGAGATATTACTGCTGTTAATGAAGGTTGAATTGCAAGAATCTCATCAAATTTTGTGTACGAGCATGCAACGTACATTTCCTCAATTATCACTTTTTATTCGACCTCATTTGTCATTCATTGCACAATTATATACTGCACCGAGCCAGTTCGCATTAGTCCACCAATCGCGTCGCGCGTACTCATAATCATTTACCTTATAATTGCAATCTTTTCATCATAACTCAGTCTTATTATTTATCTATCTTAGTTTCGGAAAAGCCTAAACATGATTGTGACACCGGGCTTCAAACTCCCCTCTCTATCTAGACGTTGGTGGGCTTAGCGTCAGCACCTCTGGAATACATAAAAATAATAATTGAGAATAGGCACAATGGTACGCCATTCGGCTCTATACCACGCCATGCTCAACCTCTGTACTGTAGGTACTCTAAAACCTTTCATGCACCCACTAACCGCCACACTCAGAGACGTAAATTAACGTTAATAATAATAATAAACAAATATTTTTACACTCACACCTATCATCTAGCCCAAAGTAAGTAGCCTAAGCACTCTTGTGTTACAGATACTAGATGACGGAAAATATTTTTAATATCATAATAATTATGTGTATAAATGTTGTAAATATGCTACATAAACATATACACAACCACGACTCGGGAATAAATATTTGTGTTTATCACAAAACTTACCTACCAGGATTCGAACCCGGGACCTCTTAGCCAATAACCAGCGATCTGAGCATTCGACCAAGCCGGCCGTCAGGCCGTTGATAAGTAATGTCAAAAAATGACAATTCCAAAAAAAACATTTAAATTTAGGCATAGACCAAAGAGTAATGCCTAAATTTGAATGTATTTTTTTGACCTCATGTACTCTTTACAGTAATTGACGTGTCTGAATGCGGCAGTTAGAAACATTTCTATTCGCTAATGCCACTCTTGAATTTTTTTTTTCATTTTTCGTTCACTCACACTTTCTGCTATCTGCATTTCAATAACAGCGTCGTAACAAAACATATACTACCCCACGTGATACTGTACTGAATTTTATTAACTCACGAAAAATGTTTTATGTATATTTTATTTTTGTTTCATCGCGTACGTGATGCTTGTGTCTTTGTATGAGAAAAAATAAACAGAAAAGTCGCGTAGTGGTTTTGTTCCTGCCTTATAATAGAAGATTATAATACCAAGGGCAATAAAACAAAGAACCAATGTCACGCAAGTTTTTATTAACACAAATGTAACGCCATCTATTGAGAGTTTCTAGTAATGAAAAAAATTCAATTGCTTACTGGAGTAGATTTTGAGCCTCATTATCATATCAGTTCAAATTGAAATAGTTTATTGCTTCATATTTTACATTTTTACGTCACATTTTACATAATATATTATAAGGTGGATGGTATAAGCCCGGTCTACATGACTGTGACGTGATGGATCACTCAATAGAACTAAAAGTCTTAAAATTTTTGCTTCAATATCAAAAGGCAATTTTCCTAAAGCAATCAACATTAAGCCTACATGGAGAGGCCGATCGGATCAAGCCAAACTGACTCATTTCGGCCTGTACGGATTGGTACACGTTGTGCAGTTGTGCCTTCAGTTCTACCTGACCGGTTGCAAATCCGTATCGTGTGTGTGTAATTTATCATGCACATCCGTTCAGTTCTTCCGATCAGGCCGGTGTGAACGAATTGAACACAACTGCACAACGTGTACGAATCCGTACAGGCTGAAATGAGTCAGTTTGGCTGGATCCTGCCGACTGACACGAGGTTTCGTGTTGCCATAAATAATAAAACGCACCAATAGATGACTTTATAATAATATTATCGAGAACGATCAACAACTCAAAAAGATATGAATTGTATTACGGCACCCACTTACCGAACTCAAATAAAACAACAACTAGTTAAAATACTGCAAATTGTTGTGTCAAAACGCTTATGATATCCATTACGCGCGGTGAATATTTAACAAAGTAAGGGAAATCCGAAATTGTTTTTGTTGTTTCAACATTCATCGCCTTGCGGTACTGGCTCCGTAAACAGCAACAGACACTCCGACTCTTGTAAATAAATACATAGGTACATCACACCTATATCCCCGAAGGGGTAGGCAGAGGTGTATTAACATTAACACTCACGTTTTGCCAATCAGGTGAGGTCACATGCAGTAGGTGGTGATCCTATTGATTTATATCGGACACGGAAATCGCAGTACATTGATAGGTAGGTGGCTTAATAGAAGCTGTCAACATTACTCATCGCTATCTTTACCCTAAGGGTCAGTTTTTTGATGCATAATTAACTCAACTTAATTGTTAAAAATTGTTACTAATCTTTAAATATCAGACTGATTTTAGTTACTAATGGTTAAATATCAGTCTGATATTTAAAGATTAGTAACAATTTTAAACAATTGACTGAGTTAACTATGCATAAAAAAACCGGCCCTTAGTCGCCTTGAAACACACTTAATCACCGCGGAAGAGATAGAGGTGGGTGGTGACAATTGTATTCCGCTCTGCCGTCACCAAACACACGGCCAAATTAGATTTGTGAATAAACAACAAAGTTTATCTCCTTTAAAATCTATCTCCGTTCAAAATTGTCATTTTATAAACCTCGCGGTGATAATGTCAAGGCAATTTAGTGCGGGGTGTGACTTGGATCCGATCCAACACTGGTGGGGTCCCCCTTAGTCTCACTGGTCGCAATAACTCATATTTTCAATCTCTACAAAAGGTTCGTCGGTATTTGTTTGATTCTCACTATACAGATACCTATACTGTGATTTCTGATATTTAAAGAATCTTCTTTATTAATTTTTCTTTGTTATATTCCAAATAATAAGACATTTTATTTCAGCTTATTGAGCACGGTCTTATCCGATCATCGAAATTATAAAAAGTTTATAATTATGTATAATAATTTTAATTTGTAGTTTTGAAATAATTAGTCGTTGAACATCTCTTTCTGTCAATCTTAATAATAGTTGCACCATAAATGTGTCAAATATTATCTAATTGAAAATTAGATGCTGAAGTTTACGCAAAGGAAAGTGCTTTACGTAAATTGTCAATCATCATTAATGATTAATCTAAAAATTTAAGTTATTTATACTTCCCGTAATCTATATTTATGAAAACCAAGTACCTACATTGAATTTAATTATGGAAAAACTACACGATCCTTAGTAGAAACTGAACAAAATGCATTCCTCGATCGATTAATTCAAGGCCACAATAGTGTTAAAAGAGCCAGCCATATTATTATGACAGAGTGTGGCCTAGTTCTCAGAAGCAAACCCCATGAAAATGCAAATAGGTAATGTGAAGCGAATCCCGTTGGAACACAACGAGCACACTGTGCAGTTTTATCAGAAGATTTGCGGGCCATTTTGATGTTTAAATTCCACTTCTTAAAGTTGTTTTTCGATTGTCTTGGCGCGGCCCTTGTAGTTGTACCCTGGATCCCTCGTGGAGTGCCGATTAAGGAGGTTAAAAACGTAGCCAAAAGCCTAAAGCAATATAGCAGTTTATAGAAGTTCTACAAATAAGTGGTTATTGTCTTCTGTAAGATGGGACTTATGAACAAATGGAGAAATATTATGTTCCACAATATTATGTCACGCCTTTCTCCTACATGGGGTAGGTAAAGATCTCTTCTTTCTACTTGCTGCGATCCTTAAGTACTTCTTTCGCTTCATCCAATCTTATTATTGCCCTAATGCAAGCCCATCGGTTTCGGATACTCTTAAAATTTAAAGTATATTTTATTAAGAAAATACCTTCTTAATAAAATATACTTTAAATTTTATTATGAAATAACCGGCGAATTTTGTTCTACCTATCTTCAGACCTACTTCTCTTACTGTATGTTGCTATCCTACAATGAACGCTCTGTATTAGTGGCTATGCCCTATAATGCCACGATCACAGCGAGCTCAATGTATAATGAGAAAATCCAATTCAAAGCTAGAAACTACCAATCTATGGATAATCTCCAGAATCAACTATTTAGGCGACTGCAATCACTAAAGGTATTTACTTGGTATTAAATTGTGTAATGGATGAAATAAGCCAAGTCGAGTGAAACCTATGAATAATATTCAGTGGAAATTAGCGTAGCTCTCAATGTATTAATTAAAACGACTCAAGTTTATTTTGTGATTGTTGAGCAGATGGAACATCAGCCTAAGTGTTTTTCATATTATAATCATGTCGTTTACTTTCACCGATAGAGAGAGATGCTTTAGTTTATAACAAGTAAAATTCATTTTTCTCAATTAGTTCATTAATCTACTGTTTCTATCGATTGCCAGCATTTTACACTCTACCTAACTTCTAATCATTGGCGCAGTACTAACTTTGTATCAAATTGAAGAAATATAGAAATAGAAAAAGCTTAAGTATTGACGTCATATTGTGCTGCAGTTGCTACGTTAATCCGTTTTTTCTCATCTCTACTTAGAATAGGAAGGATAACTAGAATAATACCAGAAGCTATTGAAATAAAGAACTCCAATTTTCACTAGGGATAACGTCGGTTTAAAATCAACAAATGTTGAAATCAAAAGTTAAGTCCATTAAATTGTGTAATTTCAAAAAACATCATTAGATTTGCTTAGCATTCAACTTGCTGTATCGTAGACAGTGGAAAGTATTTATTACAATGCCTATGCTTTGAACAGCCGTCTTTCCAAAAAGTAGAAATACTGCGTATTGACATAAACCTTCAAAGTTGATGGCATTGAATTCCCTTCTATTATATTGGAACCTTACACAGACTGACGAAGTGTAGGTTTTTATAAGTATACCCTTTCGAAAATGTTTTGGCGTATTTTTAAATTACTAATGTGAAAATTCTTATTGCAAAGACTGGGACGGTCGTGAATCTTAATATTTCAACATGTATATACTTGTATACATACTTAAATCACCCCGATTTATACCCGATAGGGTCGGCAGAGATGAGTCCAAGCTCACGTCGCTAATTTATTATAGTAGGTCCCATGTAACAGGGGGCAATCCTGTTGCCATATCGGGCACGTGAATCGCAGTACATATAGAATATGGCATAAGACCAACCGTAGCTGCTCATTACCCATCGCTGTCAACAAAACCCTTAGTTGCCTTGTACGAAAACCCTTGGTGGTAACACCAATTGGTGACCCCAGCTCTGGCACGAGCTGGGGTCACCAATTGTCGCCAACAATTATTATAGTATTCTGTTCTGTCGTTGCCATACGGCTATTCTTCATAGAATTCTTTACTATACATGCTTTATTCCACCAAACAGACGACGAAGTATAGTTTTTCAGAGAAAACTTCTTAATTAAAATAAGTTTAGACGTTGTGTCCCTCTGTTTTTACTAAAGACCGTAAGTGTCTATACTGCAGACCACCGATTCTAGTTGAAACTTTTTTAATTTCAGCCTTTCTGTGGACACATTTTATATTAAACCTCTCCGTGTTGGTCTAATGAAGTAAATTTCAATTTCAATGGTTTCCAACAAACGTGTTTACAGTAATAAAGAGCTTCCAGATCTTAAATCAATAAAGAAATAAATTACATTTCTAAAATAAACTAGAAACTTCAAGCCATTGTCCCAAAACCGATGAAATCGACGGAGGGCTATTAATTTAAGACTGATGTTTCTACAGACATTATAAATTTGAGAGATGGGATTTTTGAGTAACGCTGGGTGCGTCATGCTAAATGGATTTTTAATGACGACGAATACGACGACTTCTAAGGAAATCAAAGGACTATGTGAAACTTTACATGAATAACAAAGGAGTAGACGATTTAATGACTTCTCACCGAGACGTCTCGATGATATAAGAGGGCCTAGCCAAGTGGATTTTCTATTCGAACGCATAGAATACAAAAGTATGAGACTGACGTTTGTTTTCTCTGTAATACGTCAGTTTCATACATTTGTATCTATTCTATTCGTTCGAATAGATTGGCGACTTGTCTCGTCTAGAGGGTTTTACCCCATATGTGAATAACTTGGGAGTAAGAGTTTAGGGCTAATAAGGGTTTCTTCTTCTTCTCCCTACCCTGCTTCCAGTCTATCTGGGGTCGGCCAAGTATTTTTTCTCTTCCATTCATATCAGTCAGACGTTGGTTTGTTTCATATTTATTATTATGCCATTTGACTATTAGTTTTAAGGAATGCTTACAGCTCAAAGATTTTTGGTGATTAGAAAAAGAATTTCGAAAAATTATGATCTTGAGGCGGGAATTTAATTTTTTTAATTTAATTTAATTAATTTTTCGAAATCCTTTTTCTAATCACCAAAAATCTTTGTACTAATTTTTCTAACATTTATATAATGTTAAAATTAAAATCGAATAATGCTTACAGCTATTAAATACTAAAAATGTTCACTACGTAACTCCTTAAGGGTAATTAATTACAAACCTGCACTTAAAATAAATAACTGTGTTATAAGAAGTTTTCTTTTGATTTTTAAGTTATTCTATCAAGATGAGACCAAAACTCTTAGGATTCCATAGATTCACCGGGTCCATATTGTTGCAGAGAGGGTTGTCATGTCAGAAGCAGCGCTTGGGACTTGTGACTCAAGTGCCTTCCCAACATGTAGTAGTGTCTTCGACAAATACTCCCGAACAGTTACACGTAGATAAGGTTATAATTCTTATAAGTTGTTACCTGAAGCGTAGCTTGCGTAATAACTCTAATACGCAAGCTACACTTTAGGTCTCAGTGCAATAGATCAGCCGACTACTGCACTTCTGCTGTAGCCAGATTTCCAAAGTTCTTCAATCCTTAGTAGCCGCATAAGGTAGCAGACGGTAAGAGATGGTTGATGAACATTCTGCTATGCCGTCTCCACCTGGCATACGATGCCTCTTGTGTTTATTCTATCACTTAACACTAAGAGCCCTTTAGATAGTAAGTTTATAACGATGATGAAACTTTTCGGATCCTGTATTCGTACCATGATACCATCACACGGATATACTCCGAACTTACTTATGTGTAGAAAAAGCTTTGACGATGCAATATTTCGTTATTAAAAAAATTTAGTCCCCCATCTTTGATATAAGTCGTCCCCTTCATTTATAATATCACACCAATAACGAGAGAGCTACTAAATTAGGGATAATTTAACTTGATAATGTTATCAAACATTTTATTATATTTTTAAGCAAGTGTTTAATAAAACCAACATCGCTAATACATATTCATCCCATTTAAAACACTACGTTTAATTATGAACTCACCAATAAACATGCCCAACAGCAGTAGCACTACCATTTTCAAAAATTCAAACTTCACCCAATCCCTATTTCACATCACACACACATAATCCACTTCACATTTTACAGGGAATTTTGACACTTTTCAACTTTCCAATCGCGTGTGTTATTCGTAAGTTGCGGGGGAGCGAGGCGACGTGCGTCCACCCTTTGCTCTCGGGAGCGACTGAGCGGCGTCGCGCGCGGTGATAAGACGGGGTTGCAAGCCGCCTCAGCTGTCATGCTCGCCTGGTATCCGTAGGGAAGAATCATTTTATGCCAATAGGCTACTCTAGAAAACTATGAGAAATTAAAATAAAATTTTATGTTAATTTTAGCCCGTATTCACAAACAATACTTGTATAAGTAAAGAAGCAACACTGTGCGAAGTAAGACATTTCTCAATGCGTTTTGGCACTCAAGTATTGTCTATGAATAGGTTTTTGGAACCCTGTGCGTTAACGCACCACATAGTAATGTTTATGAATACGGGTGTAAGCCGAATTGAATGAAACAAACAAACAAACAAACAAATATTCTTTATTGCGCACACAGTAACAACAATTATTAAAGAGAACAAAATGCAATAGTCATGTATGGACAATAGGCGGCCTTATTGCTATTAGCAATCTCTTCCAGGCAACCTTGGCAAAAGAAAAATTGTAAATATATAAAAATCAGTGGGGCAACTAAGAAATAAATAAATGAACAACTAATTTATAAACTACAATAAATATAGACAGCAAAACATTACAACTTACATAAAGCTACTTATATAGATGTTTGGAGGAAATGGTTAGTAACTAAGCGCTTGAAAGACTCCAAAGTGCGAGCTCGTCTGATGCTTTCAGGTAAGGAGTTCCATAACCGGACAGCATGCACGGAAAAGGAATATGTAAAGAAACTGGTACTATGTAAAGGAAAGTTAAGGGTAAGATTGGACAAGGAACGCAGCGGGCGACTTAAAGAAGAAGAATGAAAAGTAAAGAAGCTGCGAAGGTAACCCGGTGACGTTGGGAGGAAAAGAATGGAATAGAGTAGTGAAAGAACGTGTAAGTCCCTTCGCTGCCGAATAGTAAGCCAGTTGAGTTTGGTGCGAAATTCCGACACGTGGTCAAATTTACGCAAATTATAAACGAACTTAATACATAGATTCTGCAGACGCTCCAGCCTATCAAGAAGTACCTCAGTAAGGTCACAATAACATACGTCAGCATAATCCAGCAAAGAGAGTAACAGCGATTGGGCAAGATTCACTTTAGTGCTAATCGGCAAAAAGTTACGGAGACGTCTAAGTGAACCATACGCGGCAAAAACCTTTCTACTGATCTCATCTACTTGAGGTTTCCATGTTAAGCATTGGTCCAGGATGATACCGAGATATTTTACACTCTTTTCATATGGAATCCGTACACCACTCAAAGTGACTGGGGGAATACAGTTTAAGTCAATACATTTAATGAAATATGGACTCCCAAATATAATAGCCTGCGTTTTATGTGGATTTAAAACAAGACCAAAGGCCTTGCTCCAGTCCTCAATAGCGGCAAGGTTACTATTTAACAATGAAATTGCAGCTGGCAAATCCGAAATAGATGCCTGAGTATAAATCTGTACATCATCGGCGTAGATGTGATATGAGCAAGAGACTGATTCGGCTATGGAGTTAATAAAAATGGAGAACAACAAAGGAGATAAAATACTACCCTGCGGGACTCCAGCATAGATATCAGTCCAGGCAGAATTAGTCTCATCAATACGGATACGCTGTTTACGTCCATGCAAGTAACTACGAAACCAGTCAGTCACAAGTGGTGATATATTGAGAGAGCGCATAACAGCAACTAGTATATCGTAGTCAACGGAATTAAACGCGTTGCTGAAATCCAAAAGCGCCAGCAACGTGAGTTGTTTTTTCTCCATTCCTAGTCGAATATCGTCAGTCACTTTAACTAGGGTCGTCGATGTACTGTGGCCAACACGAAAACCAGACTGAAATTGGGTGAGGAGGTTATTTTTATTAAGGAAAGATAGCAACTGGTTATGGACGAGTTTTTCAAGGACTTTAGATAGAAAGGGAAGAATCGAGATAGGACGGTAGTCGGTGAAAGTGGTAGGATTGGGTTTTTTTGGGAGAGGGATGACATGTGCCTCTTTCCACGTAGAAGGAAATATTCCAGTTGCTATTGACGTGTTTAGAATGTGTTTAAGGACAGGAGTAAGAATATCAATTAAGGGTAGAATCATATTCCGGCTAACTGAATCGGAGCCAACAGCACTAGACGAAATCGAGTTAATGGCCCTCTCAATATCACACTGTGTAAACTGACTGAATATAAAAGAGGTAAAATCAGGAGTAGATACAGATGAAAGACGACTAATTGTTTGGGCTTTACTAAGCTGATCAACCGGACACACTGCAGAAAAATGGCTATTAAGTGAGTCAATATCAAGAGATGTACTCAAAGAGTCATTATTGGATTTACCTACTCCAAGGGTCCTAAGAAATTTCCATACTTTAGAAGGATCGCCATTTACGACAGATTTATGTATATGACGTCTTTGAGCATCCCTAATTAACGTATTACACCTATTTCTTAGGCGAGTGTACTTTTCCAGTTTTTCGGTGTTTGAGTTTAATTTATACTTACCTTTTGCCCTGTCTCTTTTTGACATTAACTTACGTATATCATCAGTTAACCATGGAGCTGGAAGGTGTTTCATTTTAACTGGTCGGACCGGAGCATGGATGTCATATAACTGAATTAGTAACTTATTAAATGTCTCAATCTTTCCGTCAACAGATGCTTCAGTATGAATCACCGACCAGTCCAAGCTAGTCGCATCTTCACGTAGCTTTACGAGATCGATGCGGCCAAAGTTACGGTGCATCATAACCCTATGCTTGACCTTAGGAGGACGAATTTTATAAGAAAGGTAAATCAGATCATGGTAGGAAAAAGCATCTGCAGGAAGTTGTCCAAATCTATGTACAAGAGTAGGGGAAGATATGATCATCAAGTCCAGGAGCGATGGTGTGCAGTTGGGAAAATGATGGGTCTCACTAGTAGGAAGAATATGTAAGTTGCAAGAATCAATGATAGAATGAAGGTTACTCGAGCGATTATCGTTCTTCACGAGGCATGTATTAAAATCTCCCATAATTATAACATGCTGGAAAGAAGACGCAAAATTATCGAGCAACTGTTCAAAAGAGTGGAAATAATCCACCCTTAGTGATGGGCTGTAGTAAACACCAAGAAGAATTTTAGTGTGACGCAACGTAATATCAAGGAACAGGTGTTCAGCGGAATTAGTAGGAGGAGGTTGGGGAGACTTAGTTAAAATTGAATATGGTATGCCAGAACGAAGGTAAATAGCAACGCCTCCATGTGAGGAACTTACACGATCATTACGGATTAACTGGAAGCCAGGTATGGAATAGGAGGTAGAACTAAGGCTAGGATTGAGCAAGGTTTCGGAGATCAGGATCGCATGAATGGTTTGAATATCTAAGGACGCAAGCATATCCGGGTAGTGAGCCGGTATACTCTGAGCATTCAGATGTATAACATTGAAATTTTTCGAAGCATCGCAAAAGGAGTCTCTCAGACGATCACACAAGGGACGATCTGAACTTTGAGTATCAGAGTACATATCAGAAGATGAGCAAGAAAAAAATAAGTCGCTATCATTTAGTGAACAATTCATTAGTATAATGCTAATAAATAAGTAGTAATGTATAAACTAATTAAAAATATAAATATGTAAGAAATATATAAATATATATATATATAAAATAAAAAAGGAAAAATATAATAAAAATACAGTAAATAAATATATTAATGTACAATAAATACCCACAGGTTATCTGAGAGAAACTACATAACAAACAAACACATAAAATACTTTTACAAACTTATGCAATTCAAACAGATACAACAGAAAAAACAAGCACACTGATTCAATAAAATTGAAACATAAAAACAAAAATATATTTGAAAAGGCAACAAAGAAGAAATTGAAGAGAGAAAAGAAAAGATAGAAAATACAAAAAAGACATGGCTGTATAGGTTAAATCCGTTTGTCTTCTCTAAAAGGGGAGAAATTAAAAGCAAACGAAAAAAAAGGTTATTTGGCAGTGACAGTACCGACAGTCCATTTGTCATTGTCAACAACGGGACAAACAGGAAGGATGGATATTGGTTAACTTACCTACAATTAATCTTTATTAAAGTTTACTTTATCTATACAGACAGGACAATATATACAATAAAATACCTATAATACACATGCGCATACGCAAAGCACCACAAGTATGGCAACATAAACAAGAGAAGTACAATATACGTATACTAATAGTTAGAAGCAAAAAGACGAGAAGATGGACAGAATGGCAATTTGTTAAGTAAGTAACCTATTAAATTAAACTTGTGTTCAACCATCACAGAAAAGATATAAAATAAAATAAGTAAACACAATTCACAGAGTAAATAATTAGAAAGTTAACTTCTATTTTAAAGGTTAAAGTAAAATTAACTTAGCTCATTTCCTCTTTGCAGAAGCAGCCCGCTTACGCCTAGGATCGGGTACAGTTACACCAGGAGGCGCGACGACCCCACCGGCACTGGATCCGGCATTGAGTGAACTGACACCCATAGTCGAGGCTGATTGATCACACAACCTCTCTATATCAGCCATTGAAGAGATCCTGGTACGCTTGCCATCCTTGCCAAGAGCAATAATACGTCCCTCAAAAGTCCAGCACCTGTTGACTCCAAGACGTCCCCGTGCAGCAGAAAAAATCTGGTGCCGATACCTAGTCAGAAATTCTGATACAGTAATACCGGTTCCCTTAAACTTGGACTTTGCAAACCAGACCTTGTCACGTGCAGTATCAGATGAGAATTTCACCAAAACTGCACGCGGCCTGTCCAGCACTTCACGACCCAAGCGAGAAACCCGGACCATATCATCTCTACTGAATTGTGTTATGCAAAGGTGCTTGCTCACTATATCGAGTACCTCACGTGTAACATCCCCATCATCAGCCTCAGGAACACCATGCAAGAGAAGCATATTGCGACGGCTACGCATCTCTAAGTTGTCACACTCAAGAGCCAGAGAAGATACTTGTTGTTCGAGGTTCCTAAGAGCTGCCAGTGTAAAAGTACGGAAGCTCTCAAACTCAGCTGAGATAGTAGCAGTTGTGGTCGTCTGAGGTGTAGTTTTTTTGAGCTGGTTCTCAAAGGCTGTCATCCGCGCAGTGAAAGAGTCTGCCAGTGCGTCCAAAGTGTTCTTGATGCCATCCATAATCAGTGCTGGTAGGATATTGATGTGGTATAAAATGTGTAGTGGTGTAGGTGCGAAGGAGATAACACTTGCAGGTATTTATTGCCACTAATGCATAATTATATTACAAGAACAATTGCAAAATAAACTGTATTTAATTAATAAATAATTTTAAAAAGCGGAGTCTTAATTTTTCTGTCTATACGTTTTGAAGTCTACCCTCCAAAAAAGATTGAAACTTAATTCAGTATTAAGAAGGTCAGTAAGTAAAACGCTATGTTTGAATCTGCCATGCTGCCCTGGTACTTGTAAAGAAGAATATCAGTTTGTTCTTCCATTATGTTTCATCATCAGTCAGCCGAGAGAGGCCCACTGTTGGGTATAGGCCTCCCCCAAGGATCTCCAAGCCGGTCGGTCCTGCGCTGCCCGCATCCAGCGGCTTCCCGCGACCTTCATCAGATCGTCATCGGTCCACCTAGTGGGCGCCGTCCAACGCTGCGTCTCCCGATGCGCGGCCGCCATTCAAGGACCTGTCCGCCTCAACGGCCGTCAGTCCTTCTCGCTTGTTTGTTTGTTTGAAGTATTTTGTTTGTTTGTATTTAAATGTAACTCGAATTGTATTTTGATACACTACAGCAGTTGTCATACCCTGGTATTTCATAAGAGTTCATAAGAGTTTCATAAGAGTTAAAAACAATAAAGCTGCGTGGTGACGGCAGAGTAGAATACAATTTTCATCACCCCAAATCTCTCCCGTGGGTGTCGTACAAGGCGACTAAGGATAAATCAATGATGAGGAAGGCAGCAGCGTTCCTCTTATACCACCTAGCAAAAGCAATGTACTGCGACTTTTGTGCCCGATAAATGGCAATAGGCTCGCCACCTATTACATGGGACCTAACATAATTGGCGAAATGTGGGTGCTATTTCACCTCTGCCTACCTCTTCGGCCTTCGGGGATATAGGCGTGATTTATGTATGTATGTGTAAAAACAAATGTACTAAAATTCATATTATATAAAATTTTCAAATAGATTAAAATTCCCATGAAACAATATTATGTAAAAGCCCTGAAATATCCTCACTGCTGGGGCACAGGCCCTCCCTATGGATATCGGATATCGGGAAAATGGGCCAAAACCCACTACGCTGGCCCAGTGCGGAGTGGTAGGTAATACATTTTTGTGCTCACCCATCTAATGACCGGCCTTAGCGAACATGACTTAATTTACACAATTCGCTCTGTGAACCTTTACACTCCCGTGTAAGATTGGATAGTAACTTAAATTTACCTGATCATCATCAGAAAGGAGACGAGGCGGTTGGTAAATATTTCACATTCCCCTACAATGTGTGAAAGCAGTACGGTGTGATTTGTAAGGATAGGCGGAAACGTAATGATCACAATTTTAGCAATTTTTTTTATATACCATGTTTAAAAGGCTAAGACAGGACAGCAGCTGGTTTTAAATTATACAGATTTTTAATAACCATAATTTATTAAGATCTTTCCTTAAGCCCCAAACTTCTGTTACTTAAATAATAAAGACTCCTTACATGACATGATTAATATACACCTACACTTACAGCTAAATTATTAAAAATCTAATTAGAAACTTCCGAGCCCTCGTCATAAATTATAAACTTCAAAATACCCAATAACCTTCAAACTAAACTAAAAATCCTTTGCAGAACATTTGTTTGCAGCTCCAAAATTGGTACTGAACACCCTTATCAAGAGGAAGTTGTATGTAACAGGAAAGAAAATTGAGTAATTTATGTGGGCAGCATTGCGCATGCGCTCACGCAGTGACACATCTCTTCTAATGGGGTTCCAAAACGGTCAAGCAGCTTGACGTCAAGCACGTTGATTTTCTGTTTCTATTCTTTTGCTAGTTCAAACAAATCAAATAGACATACAAACTAAATGCTTAAATCCAGCATCAAGCAAGCGTTGTAGATGGTCGAAATGCTTGGAGCAAGCTAAAATCTACGTGCTTGACGTCAAGCTGATTGACTGTCTCGGAGCCCCTTTAGTCGTTGTAAAGTGAACGGCACTATTCAGTCAAATCTGTAAGTGTTTGTCTGTAAGTCTAATACATACATACATAAATCACGCCTATATCCCCGAAGAGGTAGGCAGAAGTCCCATGTAATAGGTGGCAAGCCTATTGCCATTAATCGGGCACAAAATTCGCAGTATTATTGCAAGGTGATATAAGAGGAACGCTGTTGCCCATTCCTCATCGCTGATTTATCCTTAGTCGCCTTGTACGACACCCACGGGAGAGATTAGGGGTGGTGACATTTGTATTCTACTCTGCCGTCACCACACGGTTTAAATGTCTAATCAAATCAAATCAAATCATTTTATTTGCAAATGTAGTAGGTAGGTACAGGTCTATTATTTCATAGTCTTCCGTGCAGCCAATCCCAACTCATCCCAGGGGTGTCCCTGGCCCGATGGCACCTTAGAGCACCGGAATGCTGGACGGCAAACCACCAACAACAGCATACACAAAGTGGATTGGTGTTAGGCATGGGGCCGGCTAAAAACCTAAGCCAAACCCTTGGCTTAGGTTTTTAGCCGTATGAATTGCAGTATGAATTGGAATTTGTCATACCAATCACTCCCTCCGTTAACGATTTCTCGACATGGTCCATCCGGTCTCTTTTCTATACATTCATTGATCACTAGCCCCTTTCCGGCGTGAAGGATGATGTGAATCAAAAGGGAGTGGATGGCTTGATGACGTCTGACCGATATGAATGGAAGAGGAAACATACTGCGCCCACCCCTGATACACCTGGAACAGGGCAGGAAGAAGAAAAGCAGGTGTTTATTATTTTTGGTAAACCCTTTTGCGTCAACATCGCTGTAACCATTCCCGAACAATAATAATGAATCTTAATACGAACGCGAGACCAGCCAAATTAGCATACTCCCACAAATAACACGGAATACTCTAAGAACAGTGGGATGCTGCTGAGAGCAATTTCGAATTTAATATCAACACTGAAGTTTTAAGCTCAGGGGTCTAAAAAGGCCTTTTTAAGAAATATCGCAAAAGCAATTCATCTTTTACGTATATCTAATTAATGTAATGAGAGCCATTATACAAATTCTTGTACAAAATTCTCAAACTGATAAATTTCTACAGAGGAATTGTTCACCTAACATAAACAGACAACAAATTACTATAGTATGTCGGCCCGTACACAGTCAATATAGATAGATAGATCGCGTTCTAATGATTAAAATCAATAATCACAATGCAGATTGACTGTTGACGAAGTGCACTGTGTAAGAGCCACCTATGGTTTACAACCCAATTCATAAAAGGATCGTAAAAGAAATGGCTGCTGTTGCCTTTTTAGACCCCTGTTCGAATTACGACGACTCAGTTTTAAAATGCAAATGGCAATATTGTATGCAGCGACACCGTACAAGTTTAAATTAATTTATTCCACTTACACACTACCTCGGAGGAGCTCGATAATTCTGTGCTTGCAATTGCGTAAACTAAGCAAGTTTACTAACGCCGGTCATCGGATGGGTGACCAAAAATTTATTATCTCGAGTCCTCCGTGCTTCGGAAGGCACGTTAAGCTGCACGTGCACGTGCAGTCATTAATACCCATCAACCCGCGCTTGGCCAGCGTGATGGTTATTATGGCCCATTCTCCCTATACTCTTCTATACATAAGAAAGTCAAAGTCAAAACTCATTTATTCAGTTCTGCCCCCGTAGCACGGGACGTGGACACATCTCTTTCGGGGGACAGAAAATCTTTTCCTTTCGCTCTAACTCCCACTAAATCCCGAGACAAAACACTGTCAAGTGGTGGAGGGAGACTTGTCCACGTCCCCGTGCTAGGCCCGCTGTTATGATGAAAGGGCTGTGCCCCAGCGATGGGGACATTAAAAGGCTGGTGATGATGACGAAAATTGTTGCCACCATAATTTGAAACTTACTGATTTCAATAAGGTTTGAAACAAATGAAAATAATTACATACATTGCCCTATAAAAGTAAAGCCTTCTATGCTGGCCTGGGAGCGAACAAATAACGTAGAATAGACCAGCCCCAACTCATCCCAAGGGTGTCGTAAAAGTCGACTCAGGGAGATTGCCCGGTGTAGACCAATAAGCACCTTGGGGCACCCGAATGGTGGAGGGCAAACCACCAACAACAGCGTACCTAAAGAGGGTTGGTGTCTGGCAGGCGGCCAGCTGTAAAACCTAAGCTAAAACCTTGAGCAGTATGGTTTGGAATATTGTCATTCTAATCACACTCTCCGTTCACTCATGGGTCTCTCGACATGGTCCGTTTAGTCTCTTTTCTATACATTCATTCATCACTAGCACCTTTACGGTGGGATGGCTGGTATGAATCAAAAGGGAGTGGATGGCTTGATGACGTCTGACATATAAATGAAAGAGGAAACATACTGCCCCGACCCCTGATAGACTGGGAACATGGCAGGGAGAAGAAGCCCTATAAAAGGGTTGAAAGAGGTAAAATCATTAGATAGATAATAATTATAAGTAATTAAATAGATTTTAACTACTTGATACAACAAAAACATTTTGGCTTATGCGGGCAGAAGGTATAGTTATCTCTAACACCGTGAAAACCTCCTGAGCTATTATTGGCTGCGTGAAATTATATTCTACTCACCTTTTCTTTGTAAATAAGCTGGCTACCTTAGACAAACAAAATGTCAATCATGTTTGGGTACAGCCCTATCAATTTCTCTTCGTGTTATCGGCAAAATATTTGTAGTACTCTGTGAGGTGCCTCGACTCCGTTATGTTTGTTCCGCGTAACAAATCAAGTCTAACTGCCGCACTCAGAGACGTTATTGATTACTTAACGTCAAAAAATGAAATTCAACATTAGTCTCTATTCTTGCTGGGTCTATGGTCTTGATTTGAATGAAAATTTTTGACATTAAATACTCATTAAAGTTAATTGACGTCTCTGAGTGCGGCGGTAACTGTCACACTCAGAGACGTCAATTAACTTTAATGAGTAGACGTACTTAGGTGATGTCAAAAAATTTTATTTAAATCTAGACTATGGACCCGGCAAGAATAGCGACTAATTTTGAATTTAATTTTTTTGACATAAAGTACTCATTAACGTTAATTGACTTCTCTTAGTGCGCAGTTAGTGTGGTGTTATCCCGAGCTTAGGTGGTGTACAATAGGAATGCTGCTTCCCATTCCCCATCACTATTTAACCCTTAGTCGCCGAAAACGGCTAGTTAATCGATCACTTAAAATAAATCGAACAACAAACCGTCAGTTTAAATTCTCAATTTCCTCAGTGCGCTTGAGAAGATAAGTGGGTAATGTCGAAGTTTTCCATTTTCTAGTATATATATGGTGCATTAGAATTTACTGGCGGAGACTTAACCCCGGAGTTAATTTATAGGTGTCGCACTATTTAAATTCAATTTCCTGTTTCGTTCGCTCCGAGAAGCTGTGACTGGAGCGTTAATGTTCAATAGTGAAGTCGCATTTTTTAACCTGCTTTTGATGGGTTACCTCCTTAGGCTAGAGTTCCAACACTTAACGGGGAGATTATTATTTAACCATCCGTTTTTGACATTTTATCGTATTAAAGAACAGTTTTGGTAACATACGAAGTTGAGCTTTAAGCGGTTATGATAAAATAAATAATCACGCCTACTTACCCCTGAATAGGTAGGAAGAGGTGAATAAACACCCACGTTCTATGGTCCTAACATAATTAGCAGAACTTGGGTGTTAATTTCCATGCTGTTATTTTGAATGTCCTTTTTTAATTATACCGAATTTTTATTCTTTCTTAATTGTAGCCTGACAACTGTTACTGTAGCAACCGATTCTTCACATACAGTTAATCAAGAAAAAAAATTATCGTTTCTATTTTAATTGAACTAAGATAGAACTATATGAACTGTAGATATGAAGAGAGAGGAGACGACCCCTCTCTCTACATACGTACATACATAAATCACGCCTATGTCCCCGAAGGGGTAGGCAGAGGTGAACTAGCACCCACATTTCGCCAGTTATGTTAGGTCCCATGTAATAGGTGCCAAGCCTATTACCATTTATCAGGCACAAACGTTGCAGTACATTGCTAGGTGGTATTTTAGGAACGCTGCTGCCTATTCCTCATCACTGATTTATCCTCAGTCGCCTTGTACGACACCCACGGCAGAGATTTGGGGTGGTGACAATTGTATTCTACTCGGCCGTCACCACCCTGCTTCTCTCTACATGTAGTATATTATTATAAACAAAACAGACGGTTTAAAACAGTTCCGACGTCCGCTTTAAACAGTTTCTTTCGTTTAACCGGACTTACTGCGCCACGAATCTGGGTTATTCCAAGTGGAGTAGTGAAAGTCGAGAGGGCTTCAATGGAAAAGCGATTTTGCACTGAAAATATACTGAGAAGAAATAAACTATTACGTAGAATTATGTGTCCATAAATACGTTACAATTATTATTTTTATTTGATCATTATATTTATGTTAGATACATTATTAAAAAGGAAAAAATGTCATAAAATTTTCGAAAAATTAATGTCCCGACTTTTTATTTCAATTCTATCTAGTTAGATAAATTATTAAAATGAAAAATAGGTCAGCAATTTCTAAAAGTTAATGTCCTGTTGAGGAATCGAATCTGCGTCCTCAGCAATCAAATCGGCTACCTTCCACTCGTCCAACCAGGAGATGGCCGAGTGGTATCATCATCATAATGGTCACCCATCACGCTAGCCTAGTGCAGATTGGTATTAACGACTGCAGATGCAGTCGGGACCGACGGTGGCAAGTCTATTGCCATCTATCGGTCCCATGAAATGCAGTATATTGAAAGAAAGAAAGAAAGAAAGAAAAATATTTATTGAGACACAACAGAGAAACAAAAGGTATTAAACATAAAAACATAAAAAATAAAAAAAAAATGTCTCAATCGGTCCCAGCTCAGCATATTGCCAGCCTCACGACTAGCGCTGGTCTTCCGCTGGAACCGTTTTCAGGAATATACTACTAATTGGAGACGTCAAAAAACAAGAATAAATTAATACTATTATTTAAAAACAAAAAGATTTAACATATAATATGGCTGTAAGCACTTAATTCCTTTACCTTTTTACTTAATACAGAAGACATGGCTGTATAGGCTTGATCTCTTTGCCTTCCCTAACAAAGATACAATAAATTAAAAAATATAGGGAGAATTTAAAAAAAAATAAAAAAAAAGTTTAAAAAATTAAAATTAATACAGTGAACGGGACAAACAAACCTATTTGTGTGACAGACAACAAACAATAACATATTTATCACACACAAGTCACAGTCAAACAAGCAAAATGTAAAAATAACTTAATACTAAACCAATAACAAACTTAAAATACTAAACTTCAATTATAATTAGGTTATTGCACTGCTTAATTAGGTTATAAGAAATGCCTGAAGTTTACTTCACTTGGGACATGCCATTTAGGTAAGTTATAGGTTACCAGCTAAATTTTATTCTTTACTGCCATAAATGCATCATAAAGCACTCGTGTTGTGCAATTGAGCCTCTTCTGCTTTTTGATGAGATAATAAAAACATTCTTAACTTATAACTAAAACTTTTAATATTTTGCAGGTTCCTAATCGGTGGCGGGATGTTATTCCAACATTTCGAGGCTGCATATCGGAAGCTACCACGAAACGCTGCAGTATTGTGTTTTGATGAAGACAACTGAAGAGGAAGTCTGCGCTCTTCGAGTGGCCTCCTGCTTGCTAACCATGACAACCTATTGTACAAGTAACTAGGTTCGCCGCTCTTAATTATACCAAACATTAGGCACGCAATATGCAGTTTCCGACGGTGTCTCATCCTAAGCATAGAACCACTGTTTAAGTAAGGCGATACATGAGCCCTACGTGGAATATCAAAGCAAAAACGTGCACAAGCATTTTGCAGCCGTTGGATCAATTTTTGCGTTTTCACAAGTAGGCGGGGGCCATAGACAGCATCCATGTAATTCAGTCTTGACAACACTAAAGACTCCACCAGCCGTACCCGTAACCCCTCACCAAGAAAATGCCTCACTTTATATAACACTTTCAGTTTATAAAAACAATTGGTTACAGAACTCTGAATGTGTTTATGGAACCGTAAATCACAATCCATAACCAGACCTAAACTACGCACCTCACAAACTCTTTGTATAGGTTCCCCATTGAGATTAATATTAATGGAAGGGCGAAGTGAATCAAGCCGACATCTTGTTCCAAAAATTATGTACTTGGTTTTGGACGAATTCAACAATAGGCAGTTTTTATTTGACCAGGTGGCAATACTGGAGAGATCCTCATTAATTTTACTCATGGCTAGATCAATGTCTTGAGGCTTAAAAGATATATATATCTGCGTATCATCTGCATAGATATGATATTTACAATGAGTAATTTGTGACGTGATGTCTGCAGTGTAAATAATAAAGAGGATTGGTCCCAATATAGATCCCTGCGGTACACCCCTTTGAACTATCACCTTTTCCGACTCCAATGAAGAACCATCACTTCGTCTCAATTTGACATTCTGGCAACGATTGCTGAGGTAGCTGTTAAACCATTGTAATGTTTGCCAGTCGAACCCGTAATATCTTAATTTGGACAACAAAAGATTAATATTAATTGTTTCGAATGCCCTGGAATAGTCCAACAGCACCAGCAATGTGCATAGGCCCTGGTCCTGAGCGTGAAGTATGTTGTCTGTGACATCAAGCAAGGCCGTTGTTGTTCCTCGCCCTTTTCTGAACCCCGATTGATATACAGGCAAGATGCCATTGTTCTCCAAAAAAGCAGTCAACTGCTCGCACACCACCTTTTCCAACACCTTTGACATACATGGTAATATACTAATTGGCCTCAGGTCCTTTAGATTTGTTGGACTACTTATTTTAGGTAGCGGAAGTACTATTGCCTGCTTCCAGACGTCTGGGTATGTATTAGTGGCAATTGAAGTATTGATAATATCTTGGATGGCATCTAGTGTGTAAGGGAAAGTCCTTATAAGCATATCTAAGCTAATGGAATCACACCCGATTGCATTGGATTTCAGACTACGTATGATTTTAATAAGACAATTAAGACCGGTAGGTTTTAATTTGAATACTGCCTCTGTGAACCTGTTATATTCAAAATAAGTTAACATTGAGATACTAACAAAAGGAGATCCTGGTATGTTTAAAAAATGACTATTTATGGCTGTCGGATTGTTAATGTGTAATGGAAGTTCTATTGATTTCTTTGGCAAGATGGTTTGTTTAAGATTTTTCCATAATACCTTTGGATTATTTATTTTATTGTTAATGTAATAATTAAAATATGCAGTTTTTTCATGAAACAGAGCCTTATTGACTAATGATTTTAACAACTTATAATAGGAAATGGAACTGTCCGGTATTTTTCTTCGATGATTTTCTAAGGCATTGTCACGTAATCTCATCATCAGCTTAACTGTGTCTGTGATCCAAGGCGGAGTGCGGTCCCTGATACTTATGGTCCTCTCAGGTGCATGGTAATCAAAGATTGATAAAATTATTGTATTAAATACACTAACCATCTCATTAACATCCTTTAGCAAGGCTACACAATCCCATCCCACTCTCTTGACATCACTCTCAAATTCTTGTTCACAAATATTTTTAAGTGGTCTATATGTAATAATTTGTGGAGAATATCTTTCACGTTTGATATTGAATTCACAAATCAACATACAGTGACCAATTTCATTTCCCACACGATCAAGAGTGACCCTACTAGCAAGAAAATCTGTACAGACTACATCGATAAGGGTCTCACTATGTGCCGTGTAGTGTGTCGGCTCAGTTATGATTTGTGATAAGTTAAAGCAAGACATAAATATATTAAGCCTCGCGACGCTGCCATCATGAGCATGAAGTACATTAATATTAAAGTCTCCCAATAGTATCAAATGGTCATGACTAGGGACAGAGCTAATGAAGTCTGAAATGGCATCAAAAAATAAATCGACGTTCATCCACGGTGGTCTATATGCTGTACCTATAATGAGCTTCAAACCATTAAGTGTCACTGTAAGCCACATCTGTTCAACTGCCTTGTGCAGAGGGTCCACCGGATGAACCCAAAGGCGAGCACTAACATTCCGCCTAATATAAAAACCCACCCCTCCACCGCGCGAACGGACTCCTCGAGGTCGCGGAGTGTGACGCAGCCGGTACCCTGGCAGAGCAGGCGCGCGACCCTCCTCACCCTCTTTGAGCCAAGTCTCATTTACCGCCAGTACGTCTATGTCATGATGTGTCACCGCAGCTATAAAATTGTCATGATTAGTACCGAGGGAACCTGCATTATACAAACCGATTTTGATTAATTTAGGAGATTTTATGTATTATATTATTAATTGTAAGACTACACAATGGACACTGCGCAACACAACATGACTTGATGATGCACCTTATAAGCAGGGCATAGATAAGATATTCGAGAATACAAATATAAATAATAAGTGATATACACAGAGAAAAGACATCACGTAACACATATTTTAGTAAAATAAATACGGACACAGATACGGGGCTATCAGGTACAGTCAGCAACTGGTTTATTTTAATTCGCGGTTTATTTGGATGCAGGTCGCGGGCCGAACACTCGCTCAAGATCCGCCTCTGAGCGAAACGGAAATTGCTAGGTGGTATAAGAGAACGGCTGCTGCCCATAACTAATCGCTGTCTAAACCCTTAGTCGCCTTGTAGGACACCCGCGGGAGAGATTGGGGGTGGTGACTATTGTATTCGTGACTGTCGTCACCGCACGGCACAAGAATATTATGAATTATTATTTAAGGGCCTGTTTCACAATCGACAAGTAAGTTCTAAGTAGCTTACTTTGCAGATCATTTGACAGTTGTATAAGTAATTTATGTCAATTGAACTGCAAAGTAAGCTACTTCGAACTTATAAACTTGTCGATTGTGAAACAGGCCCTTAGGGCCTGTTTCACAATCGAAAAGTAAGTTCGAAGTAGCTTACTTCGCAGATCATTTGACATTTGTAATATGAAATATATGTCAATTGAACTTCAAAGTAAGCTACTTCGAACTCACTTGTCGATTGTGAAACAGGCCCTTAATCTTATAAATATAAGACCAAAAGTTAAAGCTACTCAAATTTCTTCAAGTTTATGAGTCACCTTGTCCAGTGTTAATTGGAAAGCATAATAATCTTAAATGGTGCACGTTAAAATGCATTGTACGTCATCTCTGAAACAATTAAACGGACTAGTTTATCCAGTGAACGGGCTAAGCACAGCTGAAACAAACATATAAACGCCCAAAGCCAAAAAGAGATGCAGCTAAGTCAGCGGAATCACAGTCTATCTGTATGCAGATGGGGGGCAGGCAATTATGCTGGAGTTTACTTTCGGGGAATTAGCTTAAAGATAATTGATAACTTCAAATAAATGCTGGGTAGTAACTTTGAAATGGTTAATGTTAAATAACCATACTTAGGGCCTCTTTCACAATCGACAAGTAAGTGCGAAGTAGCTTACTTTGCAGTTCAATTGACATAATATTTCATATTACAACTGTCAAATGATCTGCGAAGTAAGCTACTTAAAACTTACTTGTTGATTGTGAAACAGACCCTTAATAATCATATTTATATTTATCCTAGAAGATGAAAATGAGGGGAAGACCGAAGAAGCGATGGATGAATTAAATAAGAAGCAATAATTCTTATAACCACAATTTTCTTTGTTTATTAGATTTTTCTGCTTTTCTGCTATTCTCAGCGGTTGTGCTTTTTGACTGTCTGTCTGAAATAAATTAACATGGAAATGGACCGTGTCATTCTTCTTGGAAACCACAGACAGAATCAAAGTAAATCGCTACACAAAATATCTCAACCAACTTTACATTGAGCACTACTAATCCAGGATCTATATTTGAATAAAACCTTAACTAAGCAATAAACCCGGATCATAAACAAGACACTGTTTCTGCATATGAGTCTTGTACATTTTTAACAGCGCATTTCGTATTTGAAATTCTCAACGTCTCCCAGCGTTCAGAATTGCCAGAGGTGTGTGTACTGGAGCCAGAATAGCTCTTTGCCAATTCGCGACCGTTCTTTGGGGATTGGAGACACTCAGAAATGTAACGCTATATTGGGACTGCTGCGAAAAGTTGCAGATAAGCTGGACTTATTTGAATACGAATTTTGCTATATATTCATAAATAGCAAATTTAATGTGATAATAATATAGTGGGTTCCTCGATGCTGTAGTGTCTACACAAACATGAGTATGTTTATTGGTCATTTCCATAACACCAGCGTTTATGCGGCTGAATTTAGGCTAGATTGAGTTCGAGTGATAGGAGTACTATATTATTATTATTTATATTGTAAGGATTGTAACATGTGGAAGGGTTATATATCTACCTAACTCTGTGGTAGAAAGGTGATGTCTGTGTGTACTTATCGTCTTTCTGTCTTAGCAAATCTAGCTTCAAATTTTATGTTCAAAGTTTCCGAGGCTAGCAGCTTCCAACTTTTAAACAGGGCCTAGTATTTAGATAAATAATGACTTTCGTAAGACACCGGTCCAATCACACTTCAAGAGAGACAGTTCTAAATGCAAATGATAATGGCCTTTTATTTATAAATAAATAATTCAATATACATTCTTTGGCGATGGCGTCTCGTCTCGTAAAATTTAATAAACCCCTACATTGTAAACGTAAGCTAACGGTCGTCGTTGATTAAAACTGAAGGCATGGTAATAATTTAAGCAGCCCCCAACAAAGAAAGGCTCGTGTTCTGCTTATCGAATTCTATTTTAGTATGGGACTTATTAGTTATATTTTTGACTGAGTTTACAAAGTTTCAATGTTCTGGCAGAGGTGTGATTAGATTTTCTTTTTTGTTATTAGGATTTATTTATAATGTTCGTATTTTGATCATTTTTACCGTAAAACAACAAAAGTAAAGCTTAACTGTAAAGTGTTTATAATTTGCAAATACTAACTAATATTTTATACATGCCTAAAAGTCACTACACCGATGTAAACAAACTGTAAGGGCCCTCATACACCTAAAAGTAACCCTACGTTGCTAGGTCATTTTAGATAGAATTGAGATGCATGAGCAATATTTTAGGAGACTTTCTATGCTTTTTAAAAGAATTAATCTGTGCGGCATAGCTCATTAGGTAGATAATTGATTAAACTATCTAAACCAACAAAAGTAAAAAAAAAAGTATTTTTTTAATGTAAAAAAGTATTTTTTTTGAGCTAGGTACTGCTTTTTGGCTTATAAGGGACAGATATTCCACAATTAATATTGAATTTATGTAACCGCTTCGATTCAATACCACTAATAAAATATATAGATGTGCTATACTTGACCTTGAATTAACATAGAGCAGACCCTCTTGACCACTAATATTAAATGTACACATTCAACAGCAGACCAGCTTAAGCAAAACCCATTGCCAAGCAATTTTAAGCCTTGTAATAACTGCCGTGAAAGGCTATGATCAAATGTAGTCATTTCCGATTTCTGAGAGTGTATTATTGTTACCTGACCGTCGTAAAAGAATATGGCAGCCAAAAGCTAAACGACATAATAAGCAGTCTCGGTGTCTCAAGTAATGTAATCGTAATTATAATAATGGCTTGTGGTTTCGGCAGAGTAAAATACAATTGCCACCACCCTCATCTCTCCAGCGGGTGTCGTATAAGACGACTTAGGTTGAAGTGTGTCTTCAACAGCGATGAGTAATGGATAGCAGCGTTCCTCTTATACCACCTAGCAATGTAATGCGATTAACGTGCCCGATAGATGTCAATAGGATCGCCACCTATTACATTGGATCTAACCTAATTGGCGAAACGTGGGTGTTAATTCCCCTCTGTCTACCTCTTAGGGGATAAGGCATGATTTATGATGTATGTAGATGAAATAAAAATTGGTTCAAGTGGTCCTTCGAGCCGGATAGACCGTTCAGGCATGTAGAAGAGAAGAAGAAGACCTCTTCTTCTTCCTGTCTTGTTTCCAGTCTATCTGTTCTGGGGTCGGAGCAGTATTTTCCTCTTCCATTCATATCGGTCAGACGTCATCAAGCCATCCACTCCCTTTTGATTCAAATCATCCATCACACCGTAATGGTGCTAGTGATGTATGAATGTATACATAAGAGACGTAACGGACCATGTCGAGAGAACGATGAACAGAGATAGTGATTGGAATGTCAATATTCCAAACCATACCGCTCAAGGTTTTGGCTTAGGTGTTATAGCCGGCCGCCTGCCTGACACCAAACCTATTTGGGTATGTTGATGTTGATGCTTTGCCTTCCACCATTCGGGTGCTCCAATCCCGCGACTTTTACGACACCCATAAGATGAGTCTCGGCTGGCCTATTCTACGTTATTGGTTGGCTCCCCAGGACAGCATAGAAGACAAAATCTAATTGGCGAAATGTGTGTGTTAATTCACCTCTCCCCACCAATTCAGAGTTAAAGGCGTGATTTAGAGGTAGATGAACTGAAAATTAGTTCAAGTGGTCCTTCGAGCCGGATAGACCGTTCAGGCATGTAGAAGAGAAGGAGAAGAAGAAGACCTGGGATCAAACTATTCCGAAACAAACTTCGCCGGTCCGCTCGCTCAACGCAGAAGGTCAGCCCCGGCTTATCTGAGCCAATTATCACACGCTGCAGTTGGGTTTAATGAGGCTGTTCTGGCGGACCGCGGAACAAGAGTGCCGTAATTGGATCGCAGATAACTATTAAATTTAACTGAACGGCGGTAGTTCGCCGTTAACAAGGTTTTTAACAACAATGGCCTCTTTTCAGAAACAATGATGCTGTGGTCGTTGAAACTCTTCATGTTGCAATTATTGTCTCTCTTGTTGTTGCTGTGCTTTTTGTATTGCATTTTGAGTAGTATTTTTAATTGAAAGATTATCTAAGCAGGGGAAAATTTGTCAAAAAAAATGGTTGCAAAGTTGGAAGAAACTTAGCTGCTGATACATCTCTGCCTACGCCTTCGGGATATTTATTTTTCTTTTAAATTTAGTCTTATGACGAAGATTTTTTTGACATCTTATAATCCTATATGGGCGAGATTGATAGATGCATACCGAATAAGATATTGTTAACTTCATGAATTCCAAACGGAATAGACGAAACTGTTCCCGTAATGTTTACCGGAACGCGTATTCGAGAAATGGCGAATTGGTTCAAAGGAAATTCCTTTGTTTCTTCTCAACGTCTTGGTTGGCCGAGTGGCATATGCAGATGCCCCACATGCAGATGTTTCTCGCATCAAGGCTGTAATTTTTCGAACATTTCCTTAACACAATTATTTTTGTTTACCTACAGTAATTTATTCGATTTTAATTTCAACATATATCATGTTGAAATTAAAAATGTTAGAAAAATTAGTACAAATATTGCGGGAATCGAGCCCGCGTCCACTGCATCCGGGCAGGTGCCTAACCGCTCGGCCATCCAAGACCGGATAGAAGTGGACGCGGGTTCGATTCTCGCATCAAGACCATAATTTTTCGAACTTTTTCTAACCACCAAAATCTTTGTACATACATACATAAATCACACCTTTATCCCCGAAGGGGTAGGCAGAGGTGAACTAGCACCCACATTTCGCCAATTATGTTAGGTCCCATGTAATAGGTGGCGAGCCTATTGCCATTTATCGGGCACAAAAGTCGCAGTACATTGCTATTGCTAGGTGGTACAAGAGGAACGCTGCTGCCCATTCCTCATCATTGATTTATCCTTAGTCGCCTTGTACGACACCCACGGAAGAGATTTGGGATGGTGACAATTGTATTCTACTCTGCCGTCACCACACGGCACACCACACAACAACAAAATCTTTGCACCTACAGTATAATGTTTAGTAGGACGCGTATTCGAGGAATGGCGATCGCCAGCTTTAATCGTGACCCGACAAATTCGCGTAGTTCCACCGCGTTGGTTAGACAAACGACACTTTTTGAGTTCCGACATTTTACTGCCGTTCCAACTGACTTTGCGCGTGGATCGTTACGTACACCCATGAGGTGGAAATGCCTGCTTTATTACGCGTTCAAATTGCTAACCTGTAATACAATTCGTCCTCATTCCGAGCAGGGGTCTTGTTTGTTGTGATTTAAGCGAGAACGGAAAGGAGATACTCCTAAAATAGATTATACTAAGGGTTATTAATGTTATAAAAACTTAGATTACAAATAAACTCGTCCTGGTTGTATTAGTAGTATAGGCTTCAGCCCGGATTGTGGTGGACGCGGGTTTGATTCACGCTACAGGACTATATTTTTTCAAAATTTTGTTGCCCTCTTTTCGGATACAGTTTTGAAGAGAAAAAGTCGCAAAAACCCCTGAGCTTTTCCCCTAAGATTTTTGGTATAAGCACATAAATCGATTTGATGTCTCAACTGTAACTGAATCATAAGAATTGTACACAATTCTTGCTACAGGAAAAATAATACAAAATATAAATACATCCAAAATACGCTGTGATTTTAACGGACAGTGCACGGCAACCTGCTCGTTCCAATTCCGAATGCATCTCCTGTTTAACGTCACTCATAAAAATTTTAAACGTTCCTAAATATTCGTGGTTCGATTCCGTCGGTACCGTAAGCACAGATGCTCAGAATCTTTTATTACAGCTTCCTTCTGGTAAGTATAGGTGGACGGTAAATTGTTGAGAACTAAACCTTATTCGACTTGATTTACAGTTATTTGTGGCGGTAGTTAACTACAATAATTTGGATAATCTGTCATCATTAGTCTTACCTAACCATGGCCGCTGTAAAATGATCATGACGTCGCCATCGAAAGTATATAATTAAAATGTACATACATACATACATAAATCACGCCTACATCCCCGAAGGGGTAGGCAGAGGTGAACCAGCACCCACGTTTCGCCAGTTATGTTAGGTCCCATGTAATAGGTGGCGAGCCTATTGCCATTTATCGGGCACAAAAGTCGCAGTACATTGCTATTGCTAGGTGGTACAAGAGGAACGCTGCTGCCCATTCCTCATCACTGATTTATCCTTAGTCGCCTTGTACGACACCCACGGGAGAGATTTGGGGTGGTGACAATTGTATTGAACTCTGCCGTCACCACACGGCAATTAAAATGTATCATCATAAAAACACGAGTTAATTTTATTAATAAATGGCAATAGGCTCGCTACCTTTTACATTGGACCTACCATATAATTGGTGAAGCTCTTGCCCTTCATCTCACTTAATGGTAAGTGGCGATAAGTGCCAAAGATGGAATCAAGCTTCTCATGGAACCTTCAGCCACAGAGGGGCTATCTTATCACAATTGTGGGAACACAATAATGTTAGCGACATTATTATTATGGCGACAGATTTTGATAAGATGGTGGTAGCTAGCCAGGTGGACTTGAAAGAAATCCTACCACCAACCTAACCGAGTACAAATTTTGTACCCCACTGGGGATCGAACCCGGGACCTCTGGATCTCGATTCCGGTGGACGAACCACTAAACCACGGAGGCGGTTAATTAATTTGAGTGAAAAACAGTCCTCTGTATGAATGTGGCATTGATCTTCTGTCTAATATGCTCTATATTGCACAGAAGATCAATACCACATTCATACTCGACTAAAACAGCAATGCTTTTACTTCCCGACTGTACGTGTCGCCTAGAGGCAGGTATACAGCGTGTTCTCTGTGCTTTTCCGAATTGAATTAACTTTTGTTCAGCTCTGTGCGGCAGCCCTGTGAATTGCAAACAGGGTTGCCGCTTTATTTTAACCGCTGTCGGTCACAATGTAAATGTACTATTTTGTCTGCAGACTGGACTTTTTGTCTACTGTGTTTAATGCATCAGAGACGAAATTGCTAAGACAAAGTGACATCGGATACCCAGGTGCGTCTATACCATTGGCAAGTCATGATGACTACCGAAATCAAAATTAAATTTATTTTATTTATATCTGATATGATTACAATGCACTTATGAATCGGCTAAGCGAATTTTCACATTGAAAACCTGTGTGTCCAAAAGAGGCCCATCCTCTTTTCGGACAGCGCAGCATGCCTCAGTCTATAATGATAGGTGTTGATGATACATACATACATACATAAATCACGCCTATATCCCCGAAGGGGGTAGGCAGAGGTGAACTAGCACCCACGTTTCGCCAGTTATGTTAGGTCCCATGTAATAGGTGGCGAGCCTATTGCCATTTATCGGGCACAAAAGTCGCAGTAGGTACATAAGATGGTATAAGAGGAACGCTGCTGCCCATTCCTCATCACTGATTTATCCTTAGTCGCCTTGTACGACACCCACGGGAGAGATTTGCGATGGTGACAATTGTATTCTACTCTGCCGTCATTGATGATGATATTACATTAATTAGATGGATAGTATTTTTTTATGCTAGACAAGGAAGCTCATGGCCTTCATCTCATGCCTTCATCGAGCTTCACCTGGAACCCTCAACAGAGAGGCTATCTAATCACAAATAAATTGTCGGAACACAATAATGCTTGTAACAGTATTATTATGGCTACAGATTTTAATAAGATGGTTGTAACTAGCCAGGCGGACTTGAAAGAAAGAAAAAGAAGAAAGAATTCCTATCACCAACCACACCGAGTGCAAATTTGTACTCCCCTGGGGATCGAATCCGGGACCTCGGGATCTTAATTCCAGTGGGCTAGCCACTAGACCACGGAGGCGGTAAAAGTGAAGTATCTAAGCTAATAATAAAAAGCTAGCCAAAGCTAAAAATAAAAAAAACCTTAGTTGTTAAGGCGACATAAATGATATGAAGCTTTTTACCCAGAAGGTACAGTCAACGGCACTAGACTACCCAAAACTGACAATTTTCTTCATTCTATTGTCAAATTTAACGTATCTGTAGTAAAACCCAAAGTCGACTGAGAAAATCTGACATTTTGTGATATCCTCACGTGCCGTTTACTGTACATAACCGTAATGATTTATGACCTGTAGTTGAGGGACGCAGCAGCTGCTATTCATGATTTATTTATGATAGAAAAAATATAGAGGGCTTCAGTTCAATATAATTTATAACCTATTTTAAAACAAGCGACTGTTGCAATGTTCAAATTGCAAGGTGAAAGAGAAATCCAGAAACTATTTAAGAAAAGGTAGATACATGATAGTTAGTAGCTTCAGTTAGTGGATACAGCACGTCATACAATAACTTGTTGTAGATGATCGAAGGTTAGTAGGTATAATATTTTGAAAAGAATGATTGCATAACTCTTCCTATAGTAGGGGAAGGGCGGGCAAATTGGATACATTAAGCCAGATGAATTACTAAAATATCGTCAAGACCGCCGTAGGATCGCGGAATCTGGGGGTCTGCCTACACCTTTCTCTTTAAATAAAAACATTTTATTAAATGTAAATAACATTATTATTATCAGTATAAACGAGGAATGGGCAGCGGCTTTCCTCAGTTACATTACATGGGCCATTCGTTCATCACTGGCTCCTTTACGGTGTGATAGATGATATCTATGACTCAAAAGGGAGTGGATAGTTTAATGACGTCTGACAGATAAACTGGGAACAGGTTAAGAAAAATAAGTGTATTTCTTTTCACCGGTGCGGTGGGCTGGAAGAGATTTCTTTAGAAATAAGCGACACCTTTTGTACTCTTTTATACTTAACCAGTGGTCGCCCGCGGCTTCGCTCCCGTTAATGTCGGTTATTATAATTATAGCCTATTCAACTATTCCACACAAAAATCATTTTTTTAATTTTTTTTAAATAAATAAATAATAAATAAATATTTTTACACTCACACCTATCATCTAGCCCAAAGTAAGTAGAATAAGTACTTGTGTTGTGGATACTAGATGACGGATATATTTTTAATATAATTATGTATATAAATGTTGAAAATATACTACATGAACATATACACAACCATGACTCGGAAACATACATTTGTGGTCATCACAAAGTTTGCTCCTACCAGGATTCTAACCCGGGACCCAGCAATCTGAGCATTCGACCAAGGCGGCCGTCAAATTTGAGTCAGTAGTTTAGCGCGTTGAACCAACTAACCAAACAAACAAACAAACTTTCTAATAACCGAGCCATATTACGATAGACGCGTGTCCGCAATTTGGCACCAGGCTACAATTTTTTGAAATTGTTCCGACCTATATTTCCTATGTTGTTCGACGAAATGCAATGAGAAACGTTATTGGTTAGTGTTCACGAAATTGCTTAACTTGTCTGTTGCCGGCTGATTGCACAACTCATAGTTGTTCGCTGTCGCTAATAAGACGTCTGAGGAGGTGATTTATGTCCAATCTGTGCCCTGATAGAGTTTATTTATTTCATGGGCAGCCCAAAAGGGCTCTTGACGGAATATAGAGTAGGGGCCAAGACAGAAGATCCTGCGGAAATTTATCAATCAATCAAATAATCAATTAGATAAAATTTAATTAACAGAGCAGGCTTAAACATTTACCCAACTATTTTAAACATCAAAGTCAATCAAGGGTAATGGAGAGGGCTATGCTCGGTGTTTCCCTGCGTGATCATATCAGAAATGATGAGATCCGCAGGAGAACTAAGGTCACCCACATAGCCCGAAGAATGGCGGACCTTAAGTGGCAGTGGGCAGGGCACATTGGGAGGAGGAATGACGGCCGTTGGGGTCGAAAGGTCCTCGAATGGCGGCCACGCACCGTTGGAGACGCAGAGCTGGAAGGCCCCCCACAAGGTGGACCGACGATCTGGTGAAGGTCGCGGGAAGCCGCTGGATGCGGGCAGCGCAGGACCGACCGGTTTGGAGATCCGCGGGGGAGGCCTATGCTCAACAGTGGGCGTCTCTCGGCTGAATGATGATGGTGATGATGAAATGAGCAGGGTAGACAGGAGACTTATATACAGCCAGCGCTATTCCAACAGGGTCGCTAAGCATTTCAACTGTATTAAAGCGCGTATTTCATCACTTAGACCACCCCGCATTCAGTCGCTCGGGGGACATTTAGGACATGGTTCTTGCCGGCGAAATATATTACTTTCATACAAACGTGCTTATTGGGAAATATTGCTGCTTATATGCAGAACATGGTTTGTACGCGAGCGCACTTATGTCCTCTTGAATGTTCAATTGCCCCTTTTGCTTTATGAATATTTTGCCTATGCCACTTGTCGGAGCGATTGCTGCAAATATTGCCGTCTAGAAACGAGCATGGGGATCGGTGGAGCAGTAACTAATTCATGTATTTATTTACAAGGGGAAATTGGGGTAAATTGGACAGAATTTAAGTTTCCCGAAAATGTAACTCCCAGCCGCACTGTCACCATCGAACATTGTATGTACTCACACTAGCCCAGTATGGATAGACTAGAAGCGGCACCCATCCAATGACGGGCCTTTAGGAAGATAGCTTAGTTTACACAATTGCAGGCCGAGCGAGCTAGCCACGGTGCTATAGATCTCGTTATGTATGTGGTTATCTATAAATGTATTTTTTTTTTATATTAGTAAAATTGAAATTTCTGTCATACAGAATTCGTATAAATAGGTTATTTTAATTCCTAGCAATTTTTTACCATACAGCATTTTATGTAATCACATTAAAAAAACCGTATACATACAGTTTCCGCGAATCCGCTTACAAAGAATCAAACAATACTATTTTATTGAAATAAAATACTCGACAACGTAAATATTGGACAAAATAAAACAGTTTCGAGATATTTACTACTATCAAACGTTAGACCTTTAGGCATAAAAATATGTAGAACTTTTCGCCGAAAATTGTTTGGCAGGTTATTATTTGCCAGCCAACATTACGCCGATGTTTTACTTTGACAACTAGCGATTAGCAAATTCTTCTATGAAAACATTTTATTTGGTATAAATGTTGTTATGCTGATTATTAAAATGACACAAAACCTTTGGGACATTTAACATTTGTCAAATATTTCACTAGACCACACAACTATAACACGAATAACGTTTTGTCAGTATAATAAGTATAGCAACAGAAATGAAGTTAGGTAAAAGCAGACCAAACGTAAAGTTGGTAACTGAGAGGTTGGGAAATGAAACAAAATTATATGATGAGTTAGCAAATGATTATTTGATAAATAAATATTATTATGCCTTATGGTTACGGCAGATTAGAATACAATTGTCACCACCCCAACATTCTCCCGTGGGTGACTAAGAATAAATCAATTATGAGGAATAGGCAGCAGCGTTCCTCTTATGCCACCTAGCAATAGCAATGTACTGCGACGTTTGTGCCCGATAAATGGCAATAGGCTCGACATCTATTACATGGGACCTAACATAATTGGCGAAGAGTGGGTGCTAGTAATCACCTCTGCCTACCCCTTCGGGGATATAGGCGTGATTTATGCATGTATATATATTATGTAGGTAAGAGCAGACCAAACGTAAATTTGCAAGCTGAGAGGTTGGGAAATAAAACAAAATTATAATGATAAATTGGCAAATGATTATATGTTACATAAATATTATTATAAACGTTGGTTGGCAAGAAAATCTGGAAAACAATTTTCGGCTAAAAATACTATTAAATACTTACATTTGCCCGCTTTCATGTTCAGCGGAGCTTTGTACATTTTATGACTTCCCATTTATCAAGACAACAGAAAAAAGATTTCCTAAACACGGTTAAGGCTGGAGATATTATGAAACAAAACATCGCATTAGGGTTATCGCTGAAAGGAGCTGATCCCGTTCAAGGGTCATGTCCAGAGGGATAGGGCCCGATTAGGGATTACCAAGAACTGCCTTGGACTTGGCCTTTAGATGCTTGATATAAGGCATATTATTGCTCAGCATTCTTTCCGGTGTAACCACGTACGCGTTTATTCAACGCTCGGCGAGGCCATGCCCTCACATCATTACCGCCTAATCATACCTCTGTACGTTAACTGTTTTAACTCGAAAGATATTCAATCAGGAAAAATATAAAACAAATTATGAACATCATGACCTTATATACCTTATATTATTCGAACTTTTTCTAACCACTAAAATCTTTGTACTAAATTATGAGAATTATTTCTGATTTATTTTTTTACATTATTGCTTTTGTATGTAATTTATTTCTTTACAAACATGCATATGATGGAGGTGTATTAACGCCAACATTTCTCCAATTTTGTCTAGTCCTAAGGTGGCGCAAAGCTTATAGCCATCTGCCAAGCTGTCTATTACTCATCGCCCTTAGTCGCCTTGTACGACACCCGCAGGAGAGATTAGGGGTGGTGACAATAATTGTATTCTGCTCTTCTACCACTACTCGGAAATGTATTTAGTTAATTTTTATAATTATATTGTATTCAACCCTAAGCCGTGTGGTGACGGCAGAGCAGAATACAATTGTCACCACCCCCATCTCTCCCGTGGGTGTCGTACAAGGCGACTAAGGGTAAAGACAGCAATGAGTAATGGGCAGCAGCATTTCTCTCATACCACCTAGCAAAATATATTTGTACTGCGATTTATGTGCCCGATATATGGCAATAGGCTCGCCACTTGTTACATGGGACCGAACATAATTGGCGAAAAGTGGGTGTTATTCACCTCTGCCTACCCCTTCGGGGATATAGGCGTGATTTATGTATGTATGTATTCAACCCTAACAGTTTTAACTCGTCCAATAATCTAACGTCCAATAATCTAACTTCCAAAGCATTATTTGCTGGTTAAGTTGCTACAATATCTAAACTTTGCCAATAGACGTAGCGATTAGGAACAGAACCAAGTAAAGAACCGACCTAAACAAAGAGCAAAACAATGGTCCAATGATTAACAACTCATCAAAGTAATTCAACATAGTAATCACCGGATCCAATTCTCCTAAGGGTCGAGTTCACCATCACGTAAAACAAACGATTTAAAGATAATCACCCGCTTTTGAGAGTTCTTGCCAGTTTTGACAATCCATACATATTAAACATTTCAAAAACTGACGGTTAAATAATAATCGCCAGTTTACGTGTCGGTGAACTCGAGCCTTAAGGGTTAACGCTCATTAGATCCATCCGGCACCCGACCAGCACCGCCTCCCTTCTCGGTGTTCACTGCCTTGCAGTCAACCAGTTGACCCGACTTCACTGTACAAGGACACCATACGCCCGACACTTTACTAATAAACCCTGAAATGACGCTTCGCCTTGCATTGTCTTCGCGTGAACCACTCCCAGGCCGCACGTGGACGCCTAATGACCAAGGCGATCCGGAGATGTCACGGAGTTGATGTAGTGAGGGCACCTCCGTACAAATCCATTTATAAAGAATACTAACGGAGCGAGGCGTGGCGCTGCGGGTCGGGTGCCGGGTGGATCTAATGAGCGTTAACCCTAATTCTGTTTCTTGTCTTACGCTGAATTTTCCAACTAATGATAAGTAAACAATTTGAGCATGGGAGGCACTCATGCTAGCCTGCCTGTAGCACGGGATCGACGGGATCCCCCTGGCTAGCTTCCACCTTCTTATCAAAATCTGTTACCACATTAACAATGTTAACAGCATTATTGTGTTCCGACAATTTATAATTAGATAGCCAGCCCCTCTATGGTTAAGGGTTCCAAGTGAAACTCGATTCCTAACATAAAAAAATCGATAATGATGTTTAAAAGCCTGCAGGAAACTGTGATTGACGGAAATTTCAGTTTAGACGCACACAAAAAAATTACAACGACAACAAATCCGCCTGAGAAACAAACGACTGACTTAAAAACATTCCTCGTATCCCATTTACTGCAAGAGTGATGTAACTCAAAAAACACTCGGAAACATTGTGCGCTCTAAATTCACAACGATAGGACTTACTTTTGCAGGAAACCAATTTTGAGTTGTGCCTCTCTGTATTTAAGAAGCGGTATCAGTCGATTGATCATCTATCTAGACTTTTTGCTGTCTTCGTCCCAGTCTTTGATTGATCTGAAAAGTTCTTACGTCTTTAGACGTTATCTTTCTACTTCTGACTTTGTTGTATTCAGATGGATATGAATGTGTACCTACCAGACAAGGGGTAGGCATTTGTTAAAAATATTCACGTTGAGGGATTTATGTTTTAAATCAGGTAATCATTTTTGTAACTTTATTTTTATAGATAGGTAGGTCTTCTATGTAGGTCTAGGTAGGCCTTCTATATATCTAGGTAGCCTTCTATATAACACACCGACAAAGATAACGAAGTTCGATAAAGCAAAATGTACGGGATTTGACGGAAGTCGTCGTGAAATCACGTGACCAAAATCGTCTTCGTAAGTTCTTAGTTATGTTGGTAGCGGAAGCTAAGACGCTGTAGATACCAAAGTAATATGACCGATCGTGACGAACTTCGACGCGTTATCGTTATGAAACGATTGCCACTTGGCTACGGGGCCTGGGAGCGAACAAATAACGTAGAATAGGCCAGCCTCGACTCATCCCATGGGTGTCGTAATAGCCGACTAAGGTAGATTGCCCGGTGTAGACCAATAAGCACCTTGGGGCACCCGAATGGTGGAGGGCAAACCACCAACAACTGCATACCCAAAGAGGGTTGGTGTCAGGCAGGCGGCCGGCTGTAAAACCTAAGCCAAAACCAAGAGCAGTATGGATTGGAATGTTGTCATTCCAATCACTCTCTCCGTTCTTCGGTCTCTCGACATGGTCCGTTCCGTCTCTTTTCTATACTCTCTATTCATTCATCACTAGCACCTTTCCGATGTGATGGATGATATGAATCAAAACGGAGTGGATGGCTTGATGACGTCTGACCGATATGAATGGAAGAGGGCAGGGAATAGAAGATTTTTATAGGTAGGTATATAGGAATTAATGAGAATTCATACATAACTCATTATTACGGGTATCAAACATAGCTGCTAACATAGTATGTAACATAGTATGTATGCTGACCGCAGAGACTAATACAGTAAAAAATTCAAAGAGTCGATAATATTTTTAAAATTTTTCATTCATTTTGTTTTTCTGATCGAACTATTTGAATAGAGAATCCAATTTTTTTTTTCATATTAAACTAGTGGTCGCCCGCGGCTTCACTCGAGTTAATGTCGGTTATTAATAGCCTATGCCTACCTCGATAAATGGACTATCCAACACATAAATATTTTTTCAATTTGAGACAGTAGCTCCTGAGGTTAGCGCGCTCAACCAACCAAACAAAAAAACTCTTTAACTTTATAATATTAGTATAGATTTTTTGATATCATCATAGTATTCGATTTTAATTTTAACATTATATAAATGTTAGAAAAATTAGTACAAAGATTTTGGGGTTAGAAAAAGAATTTCGAAAAATTATGATCTTGAGGCGGGAATCGAACCCGCGTCCGCTGCTATCCGGGCAGGTGCCTGACCGCTCGGCCACCAAGTGTCTTGGGTCGGACGCGGGTTCGATTCCCGCCTCAAGATCATAATTTTTCGAAATTCTTTTTCTAACCCCAAAATCTTTGTACTAATCATCATAGTACCTATTTATAGGACTATGTTAGCCGGCTTGATACCCCATGTACCAAACACCACAATGCAGTCTACCCATTTTATCTCTGTGGTAAACCAAACTCCGTGTGAAAGCCGTACCCTCCATTCGGAATGCTTAGCCGGCAAAGTGAATTCCCCAATATTTGCATACCCGAGCCTAGTCAGCGACGAGGCAAACGAAATCAACGTCGAGTGTGTTTTACAATTAAACTGAGAAGTTCCTGGTGTTTGGAAGACGTGTCCCGGGCCTTCATTAAGTTATCAAACTTGGCGTGTCATTGATCAAGTCAAGGGTCGTTAACTGTGGTCGCGCTCGGATGGTCGAGTCGGCTTTTGCCTACGTGATAATATATGAAGTTTGGACAACTTTGGTTACAAATTAAATTGTGGTTAGTAGATCATAGTCACCGTAGTAGACTATGATTTTTCGAACTCTTTCTAACCACAGCTTTATTTGTAATATTTTTTTTACCATTTTCTACTATAGTGTTCAAATAAAAATCAATAATAATTACCTTTAATTATTCACCGCCGTAGTCAGTTATTTGGAACATTTCCTATCGTTATACATACATACATAAATCAAGTCTTTTATTCCTAAAGAAGGAGCGCGATATTGCAGTCGCTTAGCGCGCTCGGCCTGCGTTTGCGTAAACAAAGCAATGTTCATTAAGGCCAATAGTTGGATGGGTGACCCAAAATATATTATTTTCACTTCCTTCGAAGCTTTTGATAGTCGTTGGTACTACCTGCATCTGCAGGTACTGATCAATCCGCACTGGGCCACTGTGGTGGGTTATGGCCCACTCTCCCTATATTGTTCCATCCATAGGGTAGGAGTGTGCCCCAGCAGGAAACATTGAAGGGCTGGTGATCATGGATAAGCAGAATTGAATTGGCACCCACGTTTCGGCAATTATGCCAGCTCCCGTGTAATAGGTGGCGAGCCTATTGCCATCTATCGCGCACGTAATTCGCATTAGGTATATGGCTAGGTGTTAAAAGAGAAACGCTGCTGCCGAATACTCGTCACTGTCTGAACCGTTAGTCGCCTTGTATGACACCCGCGGGAGAAATTGGGGGTGGTGACAATTTATTGTATGCCTGTCGGCCGTCACCACACGTTATTCTGATCGCAATTTCATAATTTAGAAATAAAAAACATACATACTTAATATTCATTGTGGGTAACATACGCACTCGTGCATAATAAAATATAATACATGTTTAAATTTGACTCAGGTAAGCAAAACAGGACTACAATATAAAAGTATAATATAGCTCAATAATACTCATGCTTTTATTTAACACACGGCCACAAATATAATTGACGGTCTAAACTAGATAGGCAAACATTTGTGTAATGTAATGCACTCAATTTTTTCATAACAACTATAAAGTATTGTCGTAAATTTTCTCTTTGGCTGACGACGTGGCTAAGTCTTCTCCTTGTACTGTTTCAAAGCTACCGAGGGTCGGCGCCTCTTCCATTTATATCAGACGTCTTCAAACCACACACTACCTTTGGATTAATGAATGTATAGAAAGACCATGACCATATTATGAGCATGAGAGAGTGATTGAAATGACAACATTCCAATCCGTACCGCTCAAGGTTTTGGCTTAGGTTTTACAGCCAGCCGCCTGCCCGACACCAACCCTCTTTGGGTATGCCGTTGTTGGTGGTTTGCCCTCCACCATTCGGGTGACTCAGGGTGCTTATTGGTCTACATGGGTCAATCTCCTTTAGTCGAATTTTATGACACCCATGGGATGAATCGGGGCTGGCCTATTCTACGTTATTTTTTCGCTACCAGGCCACCATGAAAGACTAAAGCAACTAAGGTAAGCTCACTTAGTTAAGCTCTCTCGCCTTTCGTGTATTGGAAGAACTGTACAGCCCCCGCCTCAGAGATAAATAGGCGTGACTTTTGTATGTATGTGTGCAGGCTTCCGAATTGCGTATTTTTCTTTGTTATTGTCCACACCAAGCGAGGGGTTCATCTAAGGTTCTTGAGCCGAGATCGACCGAGTCGACGCACGTCCCGCCAATATTCCCGGTGAACACTTAATTTCACCAAAGCCAGAACACAAGAAGGCTGTGTAAATCAGGCTTTGAATTCATTAGCACAATTTATCAACAAAATAAATAAAACATAAATACTCCAGACGCGCGCCACGGGTCCCCGAGCCAAATTTGAATAATTGTATCGATCCGCGCCTTAATTGAAAGATTTTAACTTCGGCTGGGGATATTGTGTTGCCAGTTTCGGTGATTCGTCTTAATAAACAAATTCCGGTAGGATTTCCCGTTGACACTCTGTTTTGGTCTTCTGTGTTTTGCTATGTCTGCGAATATTCCCACGGGCCAACAAAAAAGTGTTTGTAAAAACTTTTAATAAACTTTTAATAAACTAATTCACCAAAATCTTATGTATTTTTGCATGCTGAAGCCGTATTTAATATCATTTTTTTTATCGCCTAGCTTATTTACTGTACTGTCTATTTATGGCACAATTACAGACAATAAATATAAAAACATGGGTACAGAAGTTCCTTAGAATTAACACCAATTACATAGGTGCACATAACTTAGTTAAACTTAAAATAAAACTTAATGTGAAAAAATTATGGGTGATACGACATTTTTATATATTTTTTTTGTGAATGGAACACCAAATTGTATAAGAATTATTTGTAAAAATATTGGAAAAGTTTTCCATTGTTGGTTTGTTTCGGATTCGGATGCCGGAAAACAATATAATATTCCAGCTAACAAAGTTATGATATGAGGCCAGAATACAATCGTTACCAGTTTCTATATCTCGTAGAGAAGGAATATAAACAGAGCTAGGAACAGGCAATGACGTTACTTTATGGACTATAAATATCATTTGAGGACGTCTAGTCCGATCTGTAGATATACTGGCTATCAGACAAGAGGTTCTGGGTTTGAATCCTGTGGGACGGGTTCCTAATGTTTTTGCGATGAATGAAAACATATATTTTCCTCTGACGCATTTGTTCTCAAGACATGGTTGATTTATGTTCTAGAACTATATTTGCAAAATGTATATGTGTATTCTATTATTATATAATTGTAAACCATATTTTAGCTTGTGTAAGAAGTACCTATTTTACGCCAAAAAAGAAATTCGGAGTGTAATCCAATATTTTATAACTATTTTACATAGGCATATTTCTTTATGCACTGGCATAAAGCCTTGAATTAAAAATCTTCGATTGAAGTTAGTTATTGAAATATTGATGTTAGATATCTTACGTTTATTTTATTCCCCGTAAGCGAACCGGGGAATAAAACATCATAAACTTCGTCCGAAAACCGAGAAACCGGAGCTCAAAGAGCCGAACAAGACGCGCTTTATAATGACTGCGGTTGGAGTCGTTTGATAAACATTGTAAAAGGTTATTTAGAGATAACTTACTAAAGTATTCCCGAATCAAAGTCTTACAATAGCTACGGGTAGTTGCAAGGGCTGCCAACAGATGGCGTTGCCTGTCGATTACACAGCGATGGGGCTTCCCTTTTTTTATCAATAATGTGATTGAGGCCTAGTTTGAAACTACTATAAATACTTTATCGCGTATTATTGTTGACCTCACAGTTCTAAACTATCATCCCCGAAGAGGGTAGGAAGAGGTGTGAGACCTCCGTTAAAGTTACAAGATGCTACTGGTCTACATAGCAGTAGAGCTCTAGTGACTGGCTGGGATAAGTCCCACATTGACAAGTATGTTTGGTCCTATATAACTATGCCTATTGCCATCCATCGGGCACGATATCGTAGAGTATGCACGAACTCACAAGAACCCGTCTTATATTATGCCACCCGCAGTAGAGACTGGGAAAGACGACAATTTTATTCTGCTCTACCATCACCACCCAGCAAATAAAATGTAAAATATATAATATTTTTACCGGTTTATATGATGAATATTAGAAAGATTTTGGTAGTTATAAAAACAATTTCGAAAAATTATGATCTTAAGGCGGGAATCGAACCCGCGTCCGCTGCTATCCGGGCAGCTGCCTGACCGCTCGGCCACCCAAGACACAGTGTCTTGGGTGGCCGAACAAAAATCTTTGTACAAATTTTTCTAACATTTAATTAATGTTAAAATTAAAATCGAATGATGAATATTGTTAAAAAAGTATAAGAGAATTTATATATAAGCTATTATTATTTAAATTCACAGTTTATTTCATCGCAAAAAGGCTTATTAATCCGAGACATAACACTCTTTAATGAAATTTAAAATAACAATGAAAATTTTCATCATGGCGCTTGTGCGGCAATATTTCATTATTTCACGGCTACGATGCAATGGGGCGTAATAAGCTGCGCCATTTTGAACCTAATAGCGGGTGAATAAGTGGCATATTACGGGCAAACGAACTAAAATGTGTTAAACTCACCCCAACGTTATTGTTGCATTATAAAACAATCTGCTCGCTCGTTTATATCGGAGTTAAGTATTTCGAATCTTTAAACTTAAACCATATTGTGGGAAATAACGTAGTTACATAGTAAAATAAATGGTATGATGGAAAGAGTATAATAAAAATAAGATTGATTACCTTTAGAAATTAATTTAGAAAATTTTAACCTCTATTTATTTGTACCTGATAATTTTTCACTAACCTACATGGTACGGCAGTACGCGTGGTGACGGCAGAGTAGAATACAATTGTCATCACCCCAAATCTCTCCCGTGGGTGTCGTACAAGGCGACTAATGATAAATCAGTGATGAGAAATGGGCAGCAGCATTCCTCTTAAACCACCTACCAATAGTACTGCGACTTTTGTGCCCGATAAATGGCAATAGGCTCGCCACCTATTTCATGGGATCTATGAATCTAACATATTTGGCGAAACGTGGGTGCTAGTTCACCTCTGCCTACCCCTTCGGGGATATAGGCGTGATTTATGTATGTATGTATGTACATAAATCACGTCTATCAATCCTCGAAGAGATAGGCAGTAGGTGTTTTAACATCGACATAATTATCTTCAATAATGTTAGGTTGCATGTAAAAGGGGCGATCCTATTCCATATACACAAATATATTGTATAACAGGAACCCATAATGGACTTGTACGACATCCTTGGCAGAATTTTGGGACATTAAAATTGTATTCTGGTCTGCCGTCACCACAGTCATTTTGATTTTTTCTGACGTATCTTCTCATACAAGGAGAACTGCTATGTATGTCTGTGTGGTTCTGATTACATTATCTTAAACAAAAGCGTATCTTCCAAAAATAGCTTTAGGTTCATTATGAACCTAAAGTAGGTTCATAATCAAACGAGATAAATCGCACATTTGTGGCCAACCGCAGGTACAAAATTAACCCCCTACTCAAACCCCCATGCCTTGGAATGATTTCTGTGCCAAGTTGGCAATAAAATGTTCACGCTTGACAGGACCGGCGGGGTTATTATGTAAGCCTCTTTCAGTCGCTTTCGTCTACCTGTCACTCTCACTCATTGCGAGTAATCGCACAGTGTGAGAGCGACAGGTAGACGAAAGCGATTGAAAGAGGCTTACATAATCGGGGTTCAGCGGAGATGCGTGCGCCCGCTTAACTTTGCCTCCGAATCTTTGAGGAAGTTTACTAACTAACAGTTGTAAGATGTTCCGGACGTATCACGAGCTCATAATACAGCCAGGAACTAAATCTACAAAGTTTTGTTAACCAGCACTCCCATTGGCTTGATGAAACCACTTTTGTGATGTAACCCTTTCGTTGTGTTGGGAGATTTAACTAATTTTTTTATTATTTTTATAAAAATCAATTTAATTAAGCAGTTTTGTCACTTTTTTCACGGATGTCATATAAACTTACTAATTTTTCTTAGCACTCAAGACAAACACCGTCACACAGCAATCCTAGTACACAATCTACAGGAAATCTACAGGAAAGTAGTATGTACAACTGTGGAAATTTGCTCATTTGTAAATGAAACATGTTGGTTTTGGCTTAAAGTGTAAAATCGACTGTTTTTTACGTTGTTTTGCCAGTTCCCTCAGTGTAATTCTTCTGGTAATCTTGTTAAAATTGTAAAAATGCGAAAGAAAACACACTAGTGTTGGCTTGCGCTCAATGAGCTCGAGCAGATCTGATCCCTCGGCAAACACCCCGCCACTTTGAGCCCTGATCGTTCCATTATCTGCCACCAAATACCCTGAAATACGTGTTAGTTCTCCCCGGGGGAAGCTCAAGTTGATTGGTTGGCGCGCCTCAATTTTGCACCAGGCTGTGTGTATCGAGAATTGCCGGTACATTTAATGCGGCCTACAAACTGTGCGTTAATTATTTGAGAGATGGGGAAACGCCTGTAACTATTGTCTCGGGTTTATTTGCCATTAAGCAGGAAATTGGAGCAAAATCAATTGTCTTTTTGTTCCTACCCTGTTCCCATTTTATCTATCTACAGTATGTTTCCTGTATTAATATCAATCAGATGTCATTAAGCCATCCACTCACTTTTGATTCATGTCATCCATCACACCGGAAAGGTGCTAGTAGTGATGAATGAACGAAACGAACGAAAGAGATCGATCGAGAGTGATTGGAATAACAACATTCCAAATAAATAAAAATAAAAACTGTTTATTTTCATGAATACAATATTAGGGATCTTAAAAGTAGGTATAATTGTCATAGTATTCAGCCTGCTAACAGGCGTGCAAAATTTTGTCATAACATTTTATGACAACCAACCCACGCTGCTTAAGGATTTAGCTAAGGTTTTACAGCCGGCCGCCTGCCGGCCATTAACCCTATTTGGGTATGCGGTTGCTGATGGTTTGCCCTACACCATTCGGTGCCCCATGGTGGTAAACAAAACCAATAACTTATGTTTTTTGTATCCAATCCTTAGATAAATGTGCACTTAATATTACATCTAAATTAATACAATGTGTGTTGGAATAATGAGATATCTTTTAAATCGTCCTATTTTTAGGGAGCTACCTCGTAATTATCTCTTCACTGCTTTTTCTACAAACATGATATGAAGTCTATCGGTTTACATGTCATCAGTAAAATTACTATCATTTGCCCAAAAGAGTGTTATTACTCTGTTAAGCAGAAAATAAACTTGCTTACTTACCTAACTTAGATTACTTTGGACTATTTTTCAAGTCCAATAAACCTTTCTTTGTCAGGTAAGCAAAGCTCCCTGGGAAGTTAGTAGTAGCACAAATAATATTGACTTTAAAACTCAACGGCTAAGCGCACTTAGCTCCATCTCGGAAAAATTTAAAGTTAAATTGCTTCTGAGTTAGCTACTCCAGCCGGAGGCGTCTAAAGGTCGATACTGAACCTTTGATTCCTTCTTTGTGCTTTCCGAGAAATCAATGGAGTTCCTTAATCAAAGTACTTGCGAGTTTATTTATATCTTTGAGCCAACCTTTGGGCTGAACACAGCATTTAAAACGAGCTATCAGAATCAGAACCAAAACAATTTTTTTCATTAAATCTCTTAATAGGTTTCTTAAAATAACTCGGCAGACCTAACTCTTTATTATTTATGGAGAACTGTAGCAAAACAATTACGGTCCCCACATAAGCAACAATAATGTTACCAATGTTTCAGTTGAATTAAAAAGTCGAATGATAATGGCAGATTTATCTGGAACTGTGGAGTGACGTCAGGCAGGCGGTCGGCTATTAAAACCTAACCAAATCCTAGAGCGGTATGTTAGTAGATAGATAGTAGGGTAGTAAGAAGGAGAAGAGGACTATAGTAAATAAAATTTAAACATGATTAAAATATATTCGATTTTAATTTTAACATTTTATAAATGTTAGAAAATTAGTACAAAAGATTTTGGTGGTTAGAATTTTGAAAAATTATGATCTTGAGGCGGGAATCGAATTAGTAGCGGACGGGGGTCGATTCCCGCCTCAAGATCATAATGATTGAAATCCTACTTTGTAGAAACTTTAGTGATAACCTAAAATATATCTTACAGACAGTAAATCTATCATAAACGACATCGAAAAATCGGAACTGCCCGTCATTGAGGATTAATAATCACTTTACCCACTGGTCATCAATATAACTCAAGTATAGTTGCATTTAGGTTACTTTACCCACTGGTCATCAATATAACTCTCCCTCCGTCTCTCAAAATGGTTAGTATTTTGGTTCCATTATTTAAATTGCCATTGTATTGCTACAACTATGCGTAGCTCACCAGAGCTCACCACATTCACAGAAAGCGGGCAGTGTGGCGGAAAATTTCTGTTCCGGAATTATGTAGAGTGGATGCATATTCAGAGAATATTCATAGTCTTAATAACAAACGTTTCGTTTGTACGTTTGTTGCTTCACAGTCAGTAGTTTAGAAAGGGGAATTCCTGGGAGTTCCTTTTAATACCAAACCGATTGTTTATTGTGTTTTAAAATCCACTTTACAAAACTTAATTTGCTTAAACAACTGTGGTAGTATTCGTAATTTACCTGTGTAGTTAAGTACTTACTTACAAACATCCGGAAAGGTAACTCTGGCATAGAAACTAAGATGACGAATTAAAACTCAAACCAAATAAATCACAGTAGAACCGCCAATTGCCATCATATATTTCACATTATAAATTTAATTTTGTAAATGAAAATACATTTAAATAAACTCGCCGTATCGTCAAGATAAGCCGCGGGTCTAATATTAACCCCTGGGGCACACTCATGCATTCGTACTGATAACAATTTTTGTGTCCATCTAGCCTGGAAGCCGTTATGCAATTAAGTTTAAATGCAATCAAAGACTCAATATAACCGCTGCTAAACTTAAAACAAAATGTATGAACTTTTACAGACGCATTAATATAAATTGCCAATTAGTGTATACTACTGTCAAGTTCCACTGTCCCAAAAGCTATTCCGAAATTGGCCCGACTGCTAGCAATGTTCATGTGACATCCAATACAGTTGGATCTAGATAACAAGAACAAACTGGGCCTCGGCTAATTTAAAATATCTCGATAGAGTGTCAACCTTTTATCGGTTCATTAGTTGCTTGCTCTATTTCGACGAGGATTGAAAATTTTATTCTTACGTCAGTTTAGGCACCTAATTTAGCTAATGCACCAATATTACCTTTAAAAATGAAATGGTTAAGATTTACATTTACGAGTCTTTAGTTGACAGATTTTGTCAGTTTATTAAAGTTCTCCGGAATCTTGGTTAAACTGTGAAATTAGGTTGAAGATTGTTTAAGACAAAATAAATAATTCGTGTGTCTAAAAGTTTGTCTTTCGTTTTCCATTGAACTTTCACTTGAACTGAATCCAGCTATTGACCGAGACATTGTGTTACTATGTTAGATCACCAACCAGACACGAAAAGACCACTCGATTATTCTTGGACATTTGTAGCGTAGCAAGCGTGCAACGTTACTAGTGCAATACAAAATTGAGTTTAGCATCGGTGTTGTTATCGTAATATTATAATATTGTATGGTTCGGATAAAGTTTGGCAGGTTCATTTCCATATACTAACATTGTACATTCCCTTAAATTTATGCAGAATTGTTATCACGAACTTCTTTTTCTTAAGTCCTACAGTAAGTCCTTTAAGCTTCCAAGGGTACCCGTTGGCTTATAACGTGAATTGAAGGTTAGAGAAATTTCGATAAAGTTATTATTACATTCTGTAGGCCTGGCACGGGACGCGGACAAAATCTCCTCGGGGAAAAATAAATATTTTCCTCTCGCTCTAACTCTCACTAAATCCCGAGACAAAAACACTGTCAAGTGGTGGAGAGAGATTATTGCTACGCAGTACGTACTTCGATTCACACATCAGGAAATAACTTATCGAACATTTCTAATATTTATGTTAATGTTTAAATAAAAATCGAATATTAATATTAATTACAAAAATTCCTATATAATCTTATCTTGTCTGCTATATTGGCAATTTCATTGTATTTCGACGTCATTTCTAAAGCCAAGTAAAGCTTCTGAGCCATATCGCTAGAGGCGAAGTGAAAGCTGGTTTTATTTCACAAGTAGGCGGAAAAATTTCCATCAACTTTTGTAGCTCAAACAAAATAATTATTCTTATCTTCATCGCAGTTTCACTACCTAAAGTTTACAATCTGGAATCTGGCCCAAATTAGATTTCCATTCACACAATCCCTGGACGACAAACCCCTAATTTCTGGCTAGGTGTCAAATTTCTGTAACGTTGGAATAATAGTTGGTCTGCGAACCGAGGCCCAATCGCAGAGATTGCGTCTCCCCACAGGGGACAACGTGACGGGCGTAAGACGTGACGCGTCTGAAGTAATTTTTTTTAGACATACATACATACATAAATCACGCCTATATCCCTGAAGGGGTAAGAAGAAGTGATTTAACACCCCCGTTTCGCCAATTATGTTAGGTCCATGTAATATGTGATAAATAAAAATGCAGATTGAAAACCCCTAAAACCTGAAAGTAAATGCTAATCATGAGGGAAAAATTTGAATTGTTGAGTATTCTTTATATATTTACTTGATCGCCTTAGCACGTATTCAGTACCAGCTTAGACAAATATATCTAACACCGATGCTTATTAAACGTGTCAAAAGTGAAACTGCCGTCCGCCGCCCGATGTAATCGATTATCGCCCCATTAAATGGGTATCTCGTTGAATAAACTTGGAACCGCACGTATCCATAATGGATTAAGTAATTTAGTGGTTCGGGATTGGGGATACAATGACTCAGTGGTTAGAGGGAGATGGATGATGTGGTCCCCGTATGTCTCCGGGTCTGAACAACATAAGATTTCATGTCGGGATTAGGTACTGAATCAAATAATTCATACATATATAACACATACATTTTCTTTTGGCACGAGTGTCTTATATACTTAAAAGACGAAAATCAAACTAAAATATTGTAAAAACTATTTGTTTATTGAATATAAACCATTTTTCTTTTTCATTTACATAAATCGCTAGGCAGAGGTGAATCAACACCCACGTTTCGCCAATTATGTAATAGGTGGCGAGTCTATTGCCATACGCAGTACATTGCTAGGTGGTAAAAGAGCAGCGCTGCTGTCCATTCCTCATTCATCACTGTTTTAACAATTGTAGGTATTCTGTAGGCGTATTCGCTAACTTTTTTTGACTTGATGATCACTTTCAACTGTCAAAAAAATATAGCGAATACGCCAACTGGTCTGCCGTCACTACACGGTAATACATACATACATACATAAATCACGCCTATATCCCCGAAGGGGTAGGCAGAGGTGAACTAGCACCCACGTTTCGCCAGTTATGTTAGGTCCCATGTAATAGGTGGCGAGCCTATTGCCATTTATCGGGCACAAAAGTCGCAGTAGGTACATAGCTAGATGGTATAAGAGGAACGCTGCTGCCCATTCCTCATCACTGATTTATCCTTAGTCGCCTTGTACGACACCCACGGGAGAGATTTGGGATGGTGACAATTGTATTCTACTCGGCCGTCACCACACGGCTTACGGTAATAACACGTATTATTTATTTAATTATATATTCCGTGACGACAGCAGCAGAATACAATTGTCACCACCCCCTAACAAGGCGACTGCGGCTAAAGACAGTTATGACTAATGCAACACCGTTTCCGTTAGATGGCAAATAGGCCCGCCCCCTATTACATGGAACCTAACATTTTTGTCACCTCTTGCCTACCCCTTCAGGGACACAAAGGCCTGATTTATGTAATTACGATTTCTATGGGGAAATCGGAAAATCTCCTCAAAACAACAGAATCAGAGAACGTCCACTGTTTGTTCGTCAATTTATTCATTGTGCAGTTGTTTTCGTAATTGCTTCTTTAATACGCAACACTTCCCCGAATCACCCCTTTAAATTGGAACGGAATTCCCAATAATTCTCTTTGAGCACAGTTATCAATAACCAAGGTCGTTAGAAGCTCCAATTGGTGAGCTCCTCAACTAATTAATTACCAAGGCAGCTTCTCGAGTGGCTGTCAATTGTGAGTGAATACATACAAGTTCCTAATAGTTTACGTTTGACTGTCAAAACGGGCTTCGTTACTTCAAGACATGATATTCTCTAATTAGCTTAAGTTTACGCGAGCGCTACACATTTGAAATCGACTTCATACATACATAAATCACACCTATATTCCCGAACGGCTTGGCAGAGGTGAATCAACGCCCACGTTTCGCCAATTAGAATAGGGTCCAGGTGTAGTGTGGTGACGAGCCTATTGCCATGTATCGGGCTCGTAAATCGCAGTTGAATGCTAGCTGTTATAAGGGTAACGCTGCTGCTCGTTACTCATTGCTGTCTTAAGAGCGGTTACCCACTACGCCCGGTCCGAATCCGTGAAAATATGGTCCGTAGTAGCCGCAGAACTATTTCTATGGTAACGTAAGTTATATCCGATCTCCGTCATCCGATTTATTTTCGTCAAATCAAGTATTCCAAAAGATGGCTCCTGAATTGCTTGGATTTGTATCGGAGATCGGGGTAGTGCGTAAGCAAAATCACGGATTCGGAATGCGTTAACCACTCTAACAGTTGTAAAACTTACATATTAGGCAAAAACACACGATAAAGAATAAACTTGAAAAGAGTTAACATTCTCCGCTCTCCCAGCCACGTCACACAGCAGCTAAAAATAACGATGTTCCAGTAAACGTTCTACACCCCTTCACTGGATACCCGTGCAGAGTAATCAATCAAACACTACCGTACGACATCATTATCGGGAAGGAGCGCACAATTCGGGAGCCCACGCGTTTTGTGGTTTGCTTCAACGTTGTGTGGTCACTGTGACAGCGATGAGCATTTAAAATTCAATAAAAATACGCTTTACTTGCTACGGTCACAAGATACGAGGTAATACACAAATCATCATCATCATCAGCAGCCCTCTAATTTCCCCATCGCTGGAGCACAGGCCTTTCCTATGGATGAAAGAATATAGGAAGAATGGCCCATAACCCATAACCCAGACGCTAGCTGAGTGACGATTGGCATCAGCTAAACGTGCCTTCCGTTGAAAGTGATATTTGGTAAGAAGTGATGGATTTAAAAGGAGAAGAAAAACTTCTCACAATTACATTTTAAAGCATTTTAGTAATATTCTAATTAGGTACATTAGTAAAAAATCTACACTCTAATTTCGATATTTTTTTGTTAATTAGTAATTATTAAATATTTAATATAATATAAAGTAAATATTTTAATCTATAGATAGCGCTGAAGATTTGTGAACCACCTCTGCCTTCCCCTTCTGTTATGAATAGGCTTGATTTGTTTATGTATTCACACATAACAAATATAATTTCCCTAATTGAGGCCGAACTCATGCGCCCGCTGTAAGTGAAGCTCTCCACCCGAAACGCTCGAACAAGAGCCTCAAAACTCCAAAGTTAGCGGGTCCTCCGGTGTCTTCGGCAACTTCACCACCCTTATTTAAGTTTAAATTGTAAAGCTTTACCATTAGGTCTGTCCTACTCCCCGATACCAGATGTTCGTCTGATGTCTGCGCTCTAGAATAATTTGGAAATTAACCGAATTGTTTCGCGGAACTCAAATAATCGACAGTCGGCAATTGTTTCGTTAATTTGTTCTTTGTAACCAGCGACGCTTGTTAATTTCTAATGGTGTTCCGAAAGCGGTACACAAATAAAAGAGACAATTATTATCTTTGAGTACCTACGTGAAAAGACGTCCGCTCTGGTCATGCGTCGTCTTGTTTGGATGTGGTAGCTGGGATTGGTTGGTTGGTATACTTATTAAACTTGTTGGTATGGTGTTAGATAATTAAATATTTGGGAAATTAGAGAGAGAGAGATTATTTTTCTCTTCGGAATATATTTGACAATCATATTTTGACAACTTATATAGATGATAAAAAAAACTTAGACACTTCGTTTCCACTGCTGAGGTGCAGACTGGAACAGAGGGAGAATGAACCACAACCACGTAGTGTCAGTTCGAATTGGTGAGTACTAAAATAATAATGAGGAGATCGATACCGTAGTGGTTTGATGCGCTCAGCCTACGATTGCGTAAACTAAGCAATGTTGGCTAGGGCCAGTCATGTCATGTCATGTCGCAGAAGGAGGCAGCGGAGAGAGACCGGAAAGACGATGCTCTTGCCGCTCCCCTCCAGAGGAGACGGACGGGCCGAAGGGGGCGAGCTCATCTTCGTCCTCCCTAGGTTCGTCAAGGGTGACCTGCACACATGGGTTAGCCCCCGTATGTGCATTGCACAGGCCACCCCGTCTGGGGGGATGTTCAGTGTTTCGGACATCTCCTCCTCGGCGCTGACCCCGGCGTAAGTTGGGAGTCCCTGGGGAAAGACTGGTGAAGTGAGTGCCGTGAGGCAGATCCCAGACTTTCCCCGCTTAAAGAGCTAGGAGGAACACCGGAGTGGTTTAGTGGGTATTGCTGATGCTTCGTGCGCTGAGCGAGTCCCACACACACCAGTCGCCTAGCTAACGGCTGGTATGGTGCGTAAAAGCATTCCACTCCGACAAAAAAAAACAAAGGGCCAGTCATTGGATGGGTGGCCAAAAATTAATTTTCCCGAGTTCCTCCGTGTTTCGGAAAGCAGTTAGACCCAGATGCATTTGGAGTCGTTATTACCCACCCACCTATCCGCATTGGGTCTGCTCCCTGTATTCTTCCATCCATAGGGAAAGCCTGTAACCCCAGCAGTGGGGACATTAAAGTTCTGTTGACTCTTCTTAAAGTCTGATAATATCATCATCAGATAATAATAAACATTGATTACAGACTTTTCGATCCATAGTTTAACCTGCTTATTCTTCCTACGGAACTAGTTTTTAACAAAGCCTGCTTAAGTCACATTTTCGACAATTGTAATTGCTCTGCTCTGTAATTGGAAATGTTGAAATATTTTTATACCCGCTTTAGTATACTATGTGTAATTGGACATCTATAACTTTGACACTGCACTACAAATACAATCTATCATCTCATGCTAAGATAAGAGAGTACAAGAAGCCATTAAACAATACAAGAAAAAGAGTGTAATATCTGAAAAAAATAGAATACCTAAACATAGGAAGTTGGTGACTCAAATTAGCTTTGCACGTTTAAAGCAAGTTTATTTATAATATATTGCTTTATCAAAATATATTTCGTCGTTACGATGATTGAAATACGTCGCCATTGAACATTTCGTTTCCGATATTCTATTAAATAATTGGCTGGACTGAAATCAAATACAAATTAATAACTGCGTCAAAGAGATATCTTGTCGATGATCCGTGAATCTAAGGCCCGACGCACAATTGCGTCTTTCCAATGTCCACCCTAAATAATTATTTAGATGCCAGCTTATATTCAGATCTATTTACAATTAATTTTATCCTAGGTATAATGACCGCAATAAATGAAATGTTACTACAACTAAGGGCGTCGGTGGATTCCAAAATTTTAGCAATAATAGGAACAGCTTTGTAAAAATCGATTGGTTCAACAGTAAAAAAATTATATATATATATATATATATATATATATATATATATATATATTTATATATAATAAATATAATAAAATTTGGACAAGATTTGTCGACAGTTCATGGAATTGGAATTTAAATTATTAATTTCATTTTAGAAGCACCTCATTATTTGAGACACACATCTGCTTCAGGTGATATCGGAGTGTAATTAAAATTATTCTTTGAGGTACGCACTCACAGTTAGATCTGCGGTTTCCTGATTAGGCAATTGAAATGGTGACCAAAAATCGACTGTATCTCTTTGCCTTGAAGTACCTACAGCGTGTAATTTGAAAATCAATTAATGTAGCTATTATAACGGCCCTAACAGTTGTGGCAGTGCCAGATTTGCAATATTTGACTGGTTTTAAAAAATAATATCTTACAGAATATGGTATCTTAGAATGTTAACCTGATAACCTGATACGTTTATATAACACTATAGTTTATGTTACATAATACGATAGTTTATGCAGCAGCTATCTTTGTGCAAGCGTAACAAAAGCACAACTGAATATACAGATATCATGTCCAAACCAATTGTTTCCAGTACTAGGTAAATAACACTGATATCTGAACTTAACCCCTATATCACCAAGATAAATTAACAATCGGATCTGTATAAATAGGGACAATGTTGTAATGATGGCTCACTTTATTTAAAGTGGAACTCCTGACCATAATCTTACAAAACGTGCTACGAGAATGGAAAAAGACTTGAAAAACAAGACTGTCCTCATCACTGGAGGAGCCCAAGGCATAGGGTTCGCCGTCGCTCAAAAATATCTGGATAAAGGCGTGCGTACCGTAATCTTAGTAGACATCGACGAGAAACAGGGCTTATCTTCAGTAGAAAAGCTGAACGCCAAATATGGTACCAACAAAGTGGAGTTTTACAAAGGAGACGTGACAACAGATCTCGAAGCAGTTTCTGCTAAGATTTTGAAGAAGCACGCTCGTGTAGATGTTCTCGTCAACAACGCAGGTATCCTCAACGACTACAAGCTAAGAGAAACTATAAACATTAACGTGACAGCACTCATAGAATGGTCGTTCAAATTCTTTGAGCACATGAGGAAAGACGAAGGTGGGGCTGGAGGCACCATCATTAACCTGGCATCCATTTACGGCTTCAGAATTGACCCTTTCTTGCCTGTTTACCAAGCATCGAAGTTTGCTGTCATGGGCTTCACCAAGAGCTATGGACATCCATTCCGCTATGAGAAGTACGGTGTTAGGGTAGTGGCGATCTGTCCAGGGTTTACCGAGACTATGCTGACGACGAACGTGAAATGCAACGACGATTCAACAGTGCAAAAAGGTTTCGAAGATATGTTGAAAATAACCGAGTGGCAGAAGGTGGATTCTGTGGCGAATGCCGCCGTGGAGGTCTTTGAGAAGGCTGCATCTGGCACCGCGTGGTTAATTGAAGGTGCTAAGCCTATTGTCTCTGTTTAAATTATTTTTCTTTAAATTACTGTCATTATAATATTTTCACATAAGTATTTATTTATAATTTTCTTCTTTAATACTTTTTCCATCATTAGTGGTCAAATTCATATTAATATATATTAACATCAACATTATTGTGTTGAAGTTAATATATTTTAATATAAACCTAACCAGCAACCAGCAAATGTCAAAACAATAGTGAAACATTTAATTTAAAATTTCTATGGATAAAATTAATTAATAGTAGTAATAATTATCTGAAATATTTTAAACTTTATAAATAAAATTAGGCGATAAAATCCAACAAAACACACTAATAGGTTACATTGAATTAACAAATTCTTGTCAGTATAAAATATGTTAAGAAATTAATAAAATATGTAGATATACATAGTTTTTAATAAAAAAAGTAGAGTAAGATTTTGGTGGATAGAAAAAGAATTTCGAAAAATTATGGTCTTGAGGCGGGAATCAAGACACTGTGTCTTGGGTGGCCGAGCGGTCAGGCACCTGCCCGGATAGCAGTGGACGCGGGTTCGATTCCCACTTCATGACCATAATTTTTCGAAATTCTTTTTCTAACCACCAAAATCTTACTACAAATTTTTCTAACATTTATATAATGTTTACATTAAAATCGAATAGTAAAAAAGTAGAGAATAAATTCTCTATTGTTGAAAATGAAATGAAAATAATATGATTTATTCATATGAGGTATCATTACATACACTCATGAATCGTCAAAGAAATAACGTTAAACAACGGGAAACTTGTTGTTGTTGTTATAGAAGGGAGCTTTAACTTTGGATTAATACAATTTAAGTCTTAAATTAAGTAGAATTTTTTAAGTCTTCATGAACACGTAGTCAAAAACTTAGCTCTGCAATAATATTAGGACTTCGAGCTTTTTATTATGTTTGATCATGGCAAATATACCAAATCTTCACCGTCTCCGCACACAAAAAGGGACATCTACTAAAATGAACAAAACTGCAATACTATTACATTTTAATGCATTCATTCTGGTTTTGTTGAAGTTACGAAATTATGCACGCATGAACAATTTAAGATAAGTGAATATAACACGGTGACGTAGAAATACAATATCGATAAAAAGTACTATGAGGCCTTGCTTAGTGATAGACGTTATTTACCTAGTCACCTAAGCGTTGCTATCAATATAATTCAGCGGTTGTATCAGAGTGAAATAATCAAAGACAATATTTTTATGTTTTGTGCATTTTTTCATAATTATATAAACTTGCTATTTTTTTCAAGTTAGACTCTGATAAACACCATGAATTTCATTTTTAATTTTTCATAATGCTACCACAATATTCTTCTCTCTTTACTTAAAACTGAACATTCATCATCAGTTTTATTTGAGACAATAGTCTCAAATAAAACTGATCATTCCGTATAGATGATTTTTGGTTTGGTTGGGTTATAGTTTGTTTTATTCACATTTATAACCTTTCTATGCCAACCATGTTTTTCTCTTGTGTGTCTAAGGCGGCTCTTACAGAATCTTACCAAATATGGCTGGGCAGAGAGAGAAGTCGGGGTGGCGAGATTGAGTGTTGACATGTTGTGAAAGGGTCCCGCGAACCTAAACCTGGGCCATAAGTCCCAAGTGCTGTTACTATAATTTCCCTCTCTGGCACACTATGGACCCGGGACCCGCACGGTGAATCCATGGAATGCTGAGAGTTTTCGTCTCTTCAGCAGTTATCGTTATCCAAACATAGTAAAAGCAAAAATGCCTAAATAGATCACGTCAAAACTGATTGTTACCAGTACTAAATAACACTGTTATCTGAGCACAGCCACACTATCACCAAGATAAAAATAATGATCGAATCTATATAAATAGAGACAATCTTACAAATAATGCTCACTTAGATTAAGTGAGTTTTTCAACCATAATCGTAAAAGGCGTATAACGAAAATGGAAAAAGACTTGAACAACAAGACTGTTCTCATCACTGGAGGAGCACAAGGCATAGGTTGCGCCATAGTTGAAAAATATCTGGATAAAGGCGTGCGTACCATAATCGTAATCGACTTCGACGAGAAACAAGGCAAATCTTCAGTAGAAAAGCTAAATGCCAAATATGGTAATAACAAAGTGGAATTTTACAAAGGAGACGTGACAACTGATCTCGAAGCACTTTCAGCACAGATTTTGAAGAAGCACCCCCAAGTCGATGTCCTCATCAACAACGCAGGCATCGTCAACGAATACAAGCCGCGTGAAACTATAAATACTAATGTGACAGCTCTCATAGAGTGGTCGATGAAATTCTTTGAGCACATGAGAAAGGACAAAGGTGGCGTTGGAGGCACAATTATCAACCTGGCTTCCATTTACGGCTTCAGAATCGATCCTTTTTTGCCTGTTTACCGAGCATCGAAGTTTGCAGTCATGGGCTTCACCAAGAGCTTTGGACACCCATTCCGCTATGAGAAGTATGGTGTGAGGGTAGTGGCGATCTGCCCAGGGTTTACTGACACTACGTTGACGGATAACGTTGCAGCCAATGACGATCCCACAGTGCAGAAAGGTTTCGAGGAGATGTTAGCAAAAACAGATTGGCAGAAAGTAGATTCTGTGGGGAATGCCGCCGTGGAGGTATTTGAGAAAGCTGAATCTGGCACCGCGTGGTTAATTGAAGGCGGTAAACCAATTGTCTCGGTTTAATTTGTGTTGTTGAAAGTACGTTTGTTATAATACTTTTTAAATTATTCGAAGTTTCTATTTGCAAACTGTTAAGAATTATTTATGCTAGTGAATCAACTTTCTATTAAGCCTCTCATATCACATACGCTTGTACAATAAAGTACTTACATACATACATACATAAATCACGCCTATATCCCCGAAGGGGTAGCAGAGGTGAACTAGCACCCACGTTTCGCCAATTATGTTAGGTCCCATGTAATAGGTGGCGAGCCTATTGCCATTTATCGGGCACAAAAGTCGCAGTACATTGCTATTGCTTGGTGGTATAAGAGGAACGCTGCTGCCCATTCCTCATCATTGATTTATCCTTAGTCGCCTTGTACGACACACACGGGAGAGATTTGGGGTGGTGACAATTGTATTCTACTCTGCCGTCACCACACGGCCTAATAAAGTACTTAAATATCGAAATACATACATACATACATAATTCACGCCAATATCCCCGAAGAATAGGCAGAGGTGAACTAGCACCCACGCTTCGCCAATTAGGCTAGGTCCCATGTAATAGGTGGCGAGCCTATTGCCATTTATCGGGCACAAAAGTCGCAGTACTTTGCTAGTTGGTAGGTATAAGAGGAATGCTGCTGCCCATTCCTCATCACTGATTTATCCTTAGTCGCCTTCTACGACACCCACGGGAGAGGTTTGGGGTGGTGACAATTGTATTCTTCTCTGCCGTCACCACACGGCCAATATCGAAATATAGATTATATAAGTATAGATTATATAGATATAGAATATAGATTATATAAGTATAGATTATATATATTAATATATATACTTAATATATCGAAATATAGAAAGTAAGTCTAATACCTATTTTTTTTTAAGTCTAATTCACAAACACTGTTAAAATATCATTTATTTAAAACTCACAATATCGCAAAATAAAAAAAAACTCCTTGCTTTGAAATAGAATCCCAGTCACTTACAATATTGATTTTCTTAGGTTTTATTTCAACAAAATGTTTATGTTTATGATGACTAGGATATTAACACAGGAAATCATGATAGTCACAAATAAAAGTTACGTTTTAAAAACTCCCATGAGTATGTGATTTCTAGACCTCGTTAGATGAATTCATATTCTTTTGTTTTAGATGTAAATAGTAGACCACCGTGTACAATAAACGCTTCCGTTAACAGGTATCCAGTAGCTAAAAACACAGCATCTATATCAGAGTTGACAATTCCCGATACCCGTTGGCCATATTCTGCTTAAAGGCAGCGAGGCTAATTTATGCTAAAATCTAATTTGAATTTTAAATTGGATGTTATTGCAACGGCCACCGCGCCATACAATATAATCTGAACAATACATGCTGGCCTAGGAGCGAACAAATAACCTAGAATAGGCCAGCCCCGACTCATCCCATGGGTATCGTAAACGTCGACTAAGGGAGATTGCGCGGTGTAGATCAATAAGCACCTTGAGGCACCCGAATAGTGGAGGGCAAACCACCACCAACAGCATTTCCAAAGAGGGTTGGTGTCAGGCAGGCGGCTGGCTGTAAAATCTAAGCCAAAACCTTGAGCAGTATGGATTGGAATGTTGTCAATCACTCTCTCCGTTCATCGGTATCGTACGCAAATTTGAATTAACATCCACGTTTACCAATTATTCGGTGAAATGTGGGTGTAAATGCAACAACGGCCGCCTTGGTCGAATGCTCAGATTGCTGGGTATTGGCCAAGAGGTCCAGGGTTCGAATCCTGGTAGGGGCAAACTTTGTGATGACCACCAATGTTTGTTTTCGAGTCATGGTTGTGTATATGTTTATGTAGTATATGTTTATGTAGTATATTTTCAACATTTATATACATAATTATATTAAAAATATGTCCGTCATCTAGTATCCATAACACAAGTGCTTAGCTACTTACTTTGGGCTAGAGGATAGGTGTGAGTGTAAACATATTTATTTATTTATTATAACTTTCCCATATAAGAGGTCCGAGGAGTAGTTAGGTCCCATATAAGAGAGGGTGAGTATTGCCACCTATGGGGAACGTAAATCGCAGTAAACTCGTACACAGAATACAGATATAAATATACAGATAGATAAGAATAGGAGAGAAAACATACTGCGCCGACCGCAGATCATCTGGGTACAGCACAGGGAGATGATGTGATTAAGTTAAGATAAAGAAGACCAAGGGCCTGTTTCATAATCGACAAGAAAGTTCGAAGTACTTTGCAGTTCAATTGACATATATTTCATATTACAACTGTCAAATGATCTGCAAAGTAAGCTACTTCAAACTTACTTTTTGATTGTGAAACAGGCTCTAAGGCTGGAGTTCACCAAGATGTAAAACAAGCGATTAAAAGATAATCGCCAATTTTTGACAGTTCTTCCATACGATAAAATGTCAAAAAGCGACGATCAAATTATAATCGCCTGTTTTAGTGTTGGTGAACTCGGGCCTTAGCCGGCTACATACAAGATTGAAAGATTAAAACGAAGCTGAACTACCTCCTAATTTTTTTTATGCCAGTCCAGAGTAAGTGACGACAAGGGCTGAAGATGGAATCGAGCTTTACGTGGAATCCTCTACCACAGAGGGGCTGGCTATCTTATCACAATTTGTTGGAACACAGCAATGCTGTTAACACTATGGCGACAGATTTTGATTAGATTGTGGTAGCTAGCCAGGCGGACTTGAAAAAAGTACTACCATCAACAAAGCCGAGTAAAAATTTGTACTCCCCTGGGGATCTAACCCGGGGCCTCGGGATATTAATTCTGGGCAGCCAACCAGTAGACGGTTATACAGAATTATTTTCGTCAAAATTTTACCTCGAAATTATGACGTCACATTTTCAAAAGACAGAAATTGAATGGGTATAATTGATTAATGTATTTCTCGGTCTCCTAAAAAGAAATGTTAAACTCGGCTAGTGCCGTGTAAAGTATAATGAGCTCTATTGTTCAAGGTGTGTGTCAGGTGGGGAGGGGAGCCGGCTAAAAGCTTTGCAACATTAGTTCCCATCAACTGCGTTGGAGACTTACTGCCTTGGTGACATACGTGTCTCTTGGATGTCCAGTAGATGCAAAATATTTTATAAGGACGTCGGTAGCAAAACTATGTAGTTCAGCACTAACGGCGGGTCCCTATATTCTATCTATAGAAGTAAGCTTACTAAAGTTCAGTTGCTTGGCATTTTTTGTTATATTGCGATAAATAACAGAAGTTGCTAAGCAACTACTTAAGTTGGGACCCGCCGTAATAAAATAAAGATGTTCTCTCAATTCAAAGCCCTGTTAATAATCTACTTAATTATTTAGGCACCAGAAACTAGTACAGTCAGTCTCCCTTTACAGGTAAGGTTACGGTTCTTAAGTAAAATATTATAGTATAATCTACTGATATTACAGTTGTTAAAGGTACCTATTCAAATAGCCACATGGTATAAAATAAATAAAATAAATAAAATATTTTTACACTCACACCTATCATCTAGCCCAAAGTAAGTAGCCTAAGCACTTGTGTTATGGATACTAGATGACGGACATATTTTTAATATAATTATGTATATAAATGTTGAAAATATACTACATAAACATATACACAACCAAGACTCGGAAAAAAACATTTGTGGTCATCACAAAGTTTGCCCCTACCAGGATTCGAACCCGGGACCTCTTGGCCAATACCCAGCAATCTGAGTATTCGACCAAGGCGGCCGTCAAAGCGGGTATCATTGGAACCTTTGATATAGATTGACTCCTTGTTATTAATTCCTATTACAATAAACGTAATTATTGTTGTATTGTTCTAGGGGCCTAGCCAAGTAGCAAACGATACAAGGTTTCTATTTTGACAACTCAACGATCGCCAAATTGTTTTCTCAGTAATACGTCAGTTCAATATACTTCTATTCAATTAGCTCGAATATATTGGGCTAATAGATTAAATTGTTTGATTGTGTGGTGAGGAGTCAGATACGTCAAACATAATACTTTACAGTGCGAGGTTTTTAAAACTTTATTAAAGAATTAATAGTTTATTAGCACTTAAAATAGTTTAAACTTGTGGTGATAAGTGTTGTGCAACTGTGTTGTTGGGGATATCTCGCTGTTGACCGTGAAACACAGGTTTTAACAACTATAAATATCAGCTGATCTTGACTTTTTATTTTTGGAGTGGGTAGTTGTTGGTAGTCGTTTTCAATAATCCATAGATAACGCAACAATTAGTATCATATTTTATTTATTGGTGGTCAACACTGCCATCTAGTAGACATTTGCTGCATTATATACAATTTTACTTTATAATGGCGAACTGTGCTGCTTGCGGTAGGTTCCTCTCGACGACAGGGGCCGCTGTGTGTAGTACCTGTCCTATGGCCTATCATAAGGCGTGTGTTGGATGCCCGGAAAAAGCGCAAGTTGGCAAGGGATGGATTTGCCCTAACTGTAAAAAGGGTGTTCGCAAGGGTGACAATACTCTCACGCCGGTGAAGAGCGTCTGTGAGGACGATGTAGTGGAGTCACTCCCCGCTGGATCGGTAGATTCCCGTCCCCCCCCTGTTGCGGAAACCATAGGGGATACTTCGGGAGCGGGATTGAGAGCTGCATTGCCGGGAATTGATGACTTCCGTCGGGAGTTCTCGGAGGGTGTGGCGGAGATGCGGGTATTTAGAGCAGAGATGGCGAAACTACGGGAGACCATGGACGGCATCTCGATGCGATTAACTGGTGTTGAGCGTAGACTGGAGGTCCTAGAGCAAGGGCAGGAGGGAGCTCCGGCGGCTATAGTTAACCTCGAGCGCACCGTTGCAGAGCTGAAGATGGAGCTCAATGACCGCGACCAGGATGCCCTGCTCTCTGATCTCGACATTAGTCATCTCCCCGAAGAGAAGGGCGAGAACACCCTGCACGCCGTGACAGTGTTGGCGGGGCGATTGGGTGTAACTCTCGAGGAGCGTGACGTGGTGTTCGCGGAGCGCGTCGGCGCGGCGCCCGCGCCTGGCGACGCCGGTACGCGCCCGCGTCGTGTAGTGGTGCGCCTGGCGCGCCGCCGACTGCGCGACGACCTGCTGCGTGCCGCGCGTGTGCGCCGTACCCCCACTGCTACGGGCGGGGCCCGTGTTTACATCAACGAGCGGCTGACTCGCCCCAATCGACTGCTGTTCCACCGCGTGTGTGAGGAGTGTCGCAGGCTGCTGTGGCGCTACTTTTGGACGAAGCGAGGTCGAGTGTATGCGCGGCAGGGGGAAGGAAAGCCGGCGTTTCCGTTTCGCTCAGAGGCGGATCTTGAGCGAGTGTTCGGCCCGCGACCTGCATCCAAATAAACCGCGAATTAAAATAAACCAGTTGCTGACTGTACCTGATAGCCCCGTATCTGTGTCCGTATTTATTTTACTAAAATATGTGTTACGTGATGTCTTTTCTCTGTGTATATCACTTATTATTTATATTTGTATTCTCGAATATCTTATCTATGCCCTGCTTATAAGATGCATCATCAAGTCATGTTGTGTTGCGCAGTGTCCATTGTGTAGTCTTACAATTAATAATATAATACATAAAATCTCCTAAATTAATCAAAATCGGTTTGTATAATGCAGGTTCCCTCGGTACTAATCATGACAATTTTATAGCTGCGGTGACACATCATGACATAGACGTACTGGCGGTAAATGAGACTTGGCTCAAAGAGGGTGAGGAGGGTCGCGCGCCTGCTCTGCCAGGGTACCGGCTGCGTCACACTCCGCGACCTCGAGGAGTCCGTTCGCGCGGTGGAGGGGTGGGTTTTTATATTAGGCGGAATGTTAGTGCTCGCCTTTGGGTTCATCCGGTGGACCCTCTGCACAAGGCAGTTGAACAGATGTGGCTTACAGTGACACTTAATGGTTTGAAGCTCATTATAGGTACAGCATATAGACCACCGTGGATGAACGTCGATTTATTTTTTGATGCCATTTCAGACTCCATTAGCTCTGTCCCTAGTCATGACCATTTGATACTATTGGGAGACTTTAATATTAATGTACTTCATGCTCATGATGGCAGCGTCGCGAGGCTTAATATATTTATGTCTTGCTTTAACTTATCACAAATCATAACTGAGCCGACACACTACACGGCACATAGTGAGACCCTTATCGATGTAGTCTGTACAGATTTTCTTGCTAGTAGGGTCACTCTTGATCGTGTGGGAAATGAAATTGGTCACTGTATGTTGATTTGTGAATTCAATATAAAACGTGAAAGATATTCTCCACAAATTATTACATATAGACCACTTAAAAATATTTGTGAACAAGAATTTGAGAGTGATGTCAAGAGAGTGGGATGGGATTGTGTAGCCTTGCTAAAGGATGTTAATGAGATGGTTAGTGTATTTAATACAATAATTTTATCAATCTTTGATTACCATGCACCTGAGAGGACCATAAGTATCAGGGACCGCACTCCGCCTTGGATCACAGACACAGTTAAGCTGATGATGAGATTACGTGACAATGCCTTAGAAAATCATCGAAGAAAAATACCGGACAGTTCCATTTCCTATTATAAGTTGTTAAAATCATTAGTCAATAAGGCTCTGTTTCATGAAAAAACTGCATATTTTAATTATTACATTAACAATAAAATAAATAATCCAAAGGTATTATGGAAAAATCTTAAACAAACCATCTTGCCAAAGAAATCAATAGAACTTCCATTACACATTAACAATCCGACAGCCATAAATAGTCATTTTTTAAACATACCAGGATCTCCTTTTGTTAGTATCTCAATGTTAACTTATTTTGAATATAACAGGTTCACAGAGGCAGTATTCAAATTAAAACCTACCGGTCTTAATTGTCTTATTAAAATCATACGTAGTCTGAAATCCAATGCAATCGGGTGTGATTCCATTAGCTTAGATATGCTTATAAGGACTTTCCCTTACACACTAGATGCCATCCAAGATATTATCAATACTTCAATTGCCACTAATACATACCCAGACGTCTGGAAGCAGGCAATAGTACTTCCGCTACCTAAAATAAGTAGTCCAACAAATCTAAAGGACCTCAGGCCAATTAGTATATTACCATGTATGTCAAAGGTGTTGGAAAAGGTGGTGTGCGAGCAGTTGACTGCTTTTTTGGAGAACAATGGCATCTTGCCTGTATATCAATCGGGGTTCAGAAAAGGGCGAGGAACAACAACGGCCTTGCTTGATGTCACAGACAACATACTTCACGCTCAGGACCAGGGCCTATGCACATTGCTGGTGCTGTTGGACTATTCCAGGGCATTCGAAACAATTAATATTAATCTTTTGTTGTCCAAATTAAGATATTACGGGTTCGACTGGCAAACATTACAATGGTTTAACAGCTACCTCAGCAATCGTTGCCAGAATGTCAAATTGAGACGAAGTGATGGTTCTTCATTGGAGTCGGAAAAGGTGATAGTTCAAAGGGGTGTACCGCAGGGATCTATATTGGGACCAATCCTCTTTATTATTTACACTGCAGACATCACGTCACAAATTACTCATTGTAAATATCATATCTATGCAGATGATACGCAGATATATATATCTTTTAGGCCTCAAGACATTGATCTAGCCATGAGTAAAATTAATGAGGATCTCTCCAGTATTGCCACCTGGTCAAATAAAAACTGCCTATTGTTGAATTCGTCCAAAACCAAGTACATAATTTTTGGAACAAGATGTCGGCTTGATTCACTTCGCCCTTCCATTAATATTAATCTCAATGGGGAACCTATACAAAGAGTTTGTGAGGTGCGTAGTTTAGGTCTGGTTATGGATTGTGATTTACGGTTCCATAAACACATTCAGAGTTCTGTAACCAATTGTTTTTATAAGCTGAAAGTGTTATATAAAGTGAGGCATTTTCTTGGTGAGGGGTTACGGGTACGGCTGGTGGCGTCTTTAGTGTTGTCATGACTGAATTACATGGATGCTGTCTATGGCCCCCGCCTACTTGTGAAAACGCAAAAATTGATCCAACGGCTGCAAAATGCTTGTGCACGTTTTTGCTTTGATATTCCACGTAGGGCTCATGTATCGCCTTACTTAAACAGTGGTTCTATGCTTAGGATGAGACACTGTCGGAAACTGCATATTGCGTGCCTAATGTTTGGTATAATTAAGAGCGGCGAACCTAGTTACTTGTACAATAGGTTGTCATGGTTAGCAAGCAGGAGGCCACTCGAAGAGCGCAGACTTCCTCTTCAGTTGTCTTCATCAAAACACAATACTGCAGCGTTTCGTGGTAGCTTCCGATATGCAGCCTCGAAATGTTGGAATAACATCCCGCCACCGATTAGGAACCTGCAAAATATTAAAAGTTTTAGTTATAAGTTAAGAATGTTTTTATTATCTCATCAAAAAGCAGAAGAGGCTCAATTGCACAACACGAGTGCTTTATGATGCATTTATGGCAGTAAAGAATAAAATTTAGCTGGTAACCTATAACTTACCTAAATGGCATGTCCCAAGTGAAGTAAACTTCAGGCATTTCTTATAACCTAATTAAGCAGTGCAATAACCTAATTATAATTGAAGTTTAGTATTTTAAGTTTGTTATTGGTTTAGTATTAAGTTATTTTTACATTTTGCTTGTTTGACTGTGACTTGTGTGTGATAAATATGTTATTGTTTGTTGTCTGTCACACAAATAGGTTTGTTTGTCCCGTTCACTGTATTAATTTTAATTTTTTAAACTTTTTTTTTTTATTTTTTTTAAATTGTCCCTATATTTTTTAATTTATTGTATCTTTGTTAGGGAAGGCAAAGAGATCAAGCCTATACAGCCATGTCTTCTGTATTAAGTAAAAAGGTAAAGGAATTAAGTGCTTACAGCCATATTATATGTTAAATCTTTTTGTTTTTAAATAATAGTATTAATTTATTCTTGTTTTTTGACGTCTCGAATTAGTAGTATATTCCTGAAAACGGTTCCAGCGGAAGACCAGCGCTAGTCGTGAGGCTGGCAATATGCTGAGCTGGGACCGATTGAGACATTTTTTTATTTTTTATGTTTTTATGTTTAATACCTTTTGTTTCTCTGTTGTGTCTCAATAAATATTTTTCTTTCTTTCTTTCTTTCTAAATTAAATTCTAGAAAGGCTGGTAGGTTTTGAGGCTCTTTATTAAAAACTAAAAAACATCACATGATGACTAGTTGTTCGTATTCTATGGCTCTAAGTTTGAAGTGAAGAGAGACAATAAAACAAAACAAATCTAGATTGTGGTCTGAATGCATATCGCATTCAGATCACAATTAAAAAAAAAACTATGCAGTAACCGTACTGGTCAAAGCAGCACATTGTTTATGGCGGCCAATCCGATTCCCGGGAGCTGTTACTAAAACTAGTATCTCTTGGCAGCCGCGGCGTTTTTGTCTCGTAAAATGGAATAAGGTATTTTTTGTCCTAAAAGAATTGCACGTTGCGTTTTTAGGCATCGCCAATAATAGTTCGGGCTTCGTGGCAATAACACTTCCGGAGTCAATTGGCGACTAGTTTGTAAGAGTACGCACCAGATAAGTCTACTCGTGGTCAAAATTGCAACTAAATCTTTATCTGCTATTTTGTTGTTTAAGAGTGTCAATGTTAGCGAGCAGCGCCACCCCTCGGCTTATCTGGCGTGCACACTAGTTGAATATTAGCCCATACTGAATGATCTCAAAGTCTTCTATGCCTGGGAGCGAACAAATAACGTAAAAATAGGCCAGCCCCGACTCATCCCATGGGAGTCGTAAAAGTCGACTAAGGGAGATTTCCCGGTGTAGACCAATAAGCACCTCGGGGCACCCGAACGGTTGAGGGCAAACCACCAACAACAGCATACCCAAAGAGGGTTAGTGTCAGGCAATTTGAGACGCCAAAACTTTGAGCAGTATGGATTGCAATGTTGTCATTCCAATCACTCTCTCCGTTCATCGGGCTCTCGACATGGTCCGTTCCGTCTCTTTTCTGTACATTCATTCATCACTAGCACCTTTACGGTGTGATGGATGATATGAATCAAAAGGGAGTGGATGGCTTGATGACGTCTGACCGATATGAATAGAAGAGGAAACATACTGCGCCGACCCCAGATAGACTGGGAACAGGGCAGGGAGAAGAAGACTGAATGATCTCAATGTGCATTTACTATGCAGGCTTACAAGTGAACTCAGCTTCTACAAGTGTCGTGAAAAAAAGTAATAAATAATAATCTTTTAAAATAATAATTATAAATAGAAAATTGACATTGACATCAGTAAATCGGGAAATCAAGAGGAAATATCAGTTAGGTTACTAATGTGATTAGTTTAGCATTTAAAGGGCTATGCGAGTATTTTTTTTTTTCATTTTTGTATTAGCCTTATTAAGAAAGGTTCAAAGTTCACGGTATTTTAAAAAATAGATAATTAGAAACATTAACTGCCGCACTCAGAGACGTCAAATAACGTTAATGAGTACTTAACGTCAAAAAATTACAATTCAAAACTAGTCACTATTCTTGCCGGGTCTATGGTCTAGATTTGAATGAAATTTTTTGACATTAAATACTCATTAAAGTTAATTGACGTCTCTGAGTGCGGCAGTTAATCTTATAATTTTATATTAACTGGTTTAGTCGAAAGGTCAGAAGAAAGATGTCTCGGGTTCGATTCTTGGTATAGAAGGCCAAATGGTTTTGTGACAAATAGGTCCAGACATTTTTAACCGACGAAAAAACGGAGGTGGTGACTCAATTCGTACCCGTATGTTTTTTTTATCTAGTCTAGTTCTAATAACACAAGCGTCTAAGTTTCTTTCTTTGCACCAGATGATAGGTTTCACACCTATCATCGTAATATATTTTTATGCGTACAAAGAAAATTGTGTTTAAAAAAAGTTATAAAATTTGTAAGTAGTCTTGATGCTTGGGAATCGAACCCGCGTCCTCGTCCTCTTTTTCTGGCCACAATTTTCTTTGTACAGATTCTTGTAACATTAACTTAATGTCCAAATTTAAATCAAATTACTTTATATATTTATTTATTATTACCTACGACACATTTATCCCATAAAGCTCGCGATCCGCAAGCTCCGTGTGTCGCCAAAAAGTTTTTCTTAGACTTTTATTATGCCGTGGCGAGCTATATCGTTGTTTGTGTGTGTATCGCGAGCATTTTTGTCGTAATTTTAAACTTACACCGGCTTAAAGCATTTGCACGGTGTGATGCAACCTGCGCACGCCATTTTGACTTCTTACTGAAACTCCTTTAGCACCTTTTACAGACGGCTGTATATTTAATGCCCGTTTCCGACAACACCTAACTTTAAAAGACGTTAAAATAGTTTATTTGATGTTTTTTTTTGTGCTAGAGAGGTCTCCTGGCCTTCGTCTCAACTGAGTGTAAGTGACGGTAAGGGTCAAAGATGGAATCGAGCTTCATCTGGAATCCTCTCTTTTTTATACATTAATTCATCACCTTTCCGGTGTGATGAGTGATATGAATCAAAAGGGACTGGATGGATGGCTTGAAGACGTCTGATCGGTATAAATGGAAGAGGAAACATACTATGCCCACCCCAGATAGACTGGGAATAGGGTAGGGAGAAGAAAAAGAAGGGTTCGTAAGATTAGGGTGGGGTGCGTGTCTGGAATGTTTGATTTGATAGCCTTATCAAAGATCTGATCTGTGATTTTGCAATAAAGCCATGTGAAGCTCTTCTGCAAACCCTGAATGCTATAACGACAGTTTCTCGTCCCTTGACCCAACCCATGACGCCTCCGATGATCGTCGTGTTCCCGACACGTCACATGACATGATTAATACATTGTCAACACCACTGGTACCCATTTCCAGTACACTACCACGCCACATGCTACCAACCACTGATACCGTTCAAATCCAGTAGACCAAGACAATCTTTCGCACTTGTTCATCCTGTGGCGGAATTTGTGTAAGATAATAGTATTCAACTTAATATTCCCTCTTATATCAGAATTTCTGACAACGAGTGGGTGGAGTGTTGAATTTCGTTATGTGGCGGTTAGAAGAGATTTCCATAATCAGGGTTACTTAGTAGATTGGCTGTTAGTTTCGATCTTATTAATAATCGAGCAAATCTGAGCCGTATTGTACTTGGTCTGACTTAAAGCAAGTAGCGATGGCCTGATTAGGAGATTTAACTACGAGAGTGTTAAATTCAGCAAGTGTTATTTTGTTAATAATGAAATAAATGCAATAATTCGATAGGGTCTGTATTTCAATTGGAAAAAAAATGTTGAAGTAGGACTTTGCGTAGGTTATTTAATTACTTTCTTCTATTATACGTACGCACTCAAACACACATACACTACCAAACACTCACATACACCTATAAGAAATAGTGATGTTTCGTCAGTTTGTTATTTTTAAGGTGGTTTAGTCTATCATAAAAATGCTATGGAAAAGAAGAGTTACCTAACAAAAGCCCAACTAGCTTAAAAGCAAAATAAACATTTTCGTATCTTTTATATTTGTCAACATAAAACATTAAAAAAAACATACAGGTACGAATTGAGTAACCTCTTCCGTTTTTTCGTCGGTTAAAAAGGAAACGATTATCATTTTTCCGAAACGGCAATAACTCCGTTCTCTTGTCACTTGCCGACTGTACCTACCCCATGGAAGCAACTTCTGTTATGATAATTGGAAATTATTATATCCCTAATTACCATGAAACTGTAAGAACAATATAGCTGAGTAAATACGATAGTGTTTAGATGATTGAACCAACACAAGTAAAGGTGAATGTAGATCGTATTGATTGTAACTTGAATCTGATGGTTCATTAACTATACAGTAGAATGCTTAGAGAGAAGGTTGGTCAGAACTAATCATTGTATTAGTAATAACAAGTGCTTAATTTTCAGGTTCTCAGTCTAGATTACCACAGACAGGGGATATTGTTTTATCATGTCGCTAAAAAAGGTTGATTCTGTATTTTATATAATGATATTTTATGCCGTGGTGACGGCAGAGCAAAATACAATTGTCACCACCCCAGTCATCTCCCACGGGTGTCGTACAAGGCGACTAAGGGTTAAGACAGCAATGAGTAATCAATTAGTGAAGGGCAGCAGCGTTTCTCTTGTACCACCTAGCAATGTACTCTTTGCCCGATAATTGGGACCTAGCCTAATGGCGAAACGCGAGTGTTTGATTCACCTCTGCCTACCCCTTCGGGGATATAGGCGTGATTTAACTATGTATGTATGAACTATGTCCATTAGCCGTGTAGTAGCGGCGCGGCGGTGCAGAATACAATTGTCACCGCCCCCCATCTCTCCTGCGAGTTTTATTTTATTTTATTTATGTACTATGTGTTAAATTAACTCGTAAGTATTGCGGTTGCAATCAAATGGCCACATTCACGGATGACATCCAAGAATATTGTAAACGATGAAGACGGGGCTGGGTGGCAAAGAAACACCCTTTTGTAGACTAGATATATTTTTAATACAGTCCGTATTAAAAATAGACGTAACAAAATAAAACTGACAAGTATCAAAAACAAAACGAGTATCAAAATATATTAAAAAGTAAACAGAAAAAATATCAAAAAGGATTGATACAAAAGTATCAGTCAGCAACAAATAATAGCTTAAAAAGACTTCGTGACCACCGTTAATGGCTTTCGTTTCAAAGGCCAACTGCCCCTGCCGAAGGTGCCCCAGCAGTTTGGCGATCGGAAAGCATAATGTACAAACAGCTGCATTGAAAGCGCATTAATTCCGGGGACGGAAGAGTCCTTTGATTGGGACCGGTGCAATTTAATACCTTCCACGCCACTGCTATAACAGGGGAATGCTTCTTTGAGAGAGCAATGCTATTTCACCAGATGCTCTAATTAGTTCAGGAGTCCAAATGAAGAGAACGCTCCCGATATTTGCCGATACTATTGCCCAATATTGCCCAATCCTATTAGACAAACATACAAATTTCGTATTACTTTATTGATCTCATTAACGCTAAGTGCTCGCTCATGAGGCTGGATATTTCTAATCTAGGTTATATTAAAACTATAAATTAACTGAAGACACTCATAATCTTTAAATTTCAATTCCAAGGTAAGACTTGAAAATGAGCATTGACAGCAATTATAAATGTTCACTGTAGAAAATCTCCCAAGCCAGCATGGAAGACCTATTTGAGTGTAATAAATATTTATAGAATCCATCCATCTCTTCTTTATACCTAGGTAATTTCAACATAATCCCTAAGGTACTTAAAAGTATTGTGATCAGTTTGAACTGAAGTACAAATACTCATTCGAACAGTGCCAACTCAGCGTTGGATTCGAACTATTTCGCAGTGCTGATAATTTGGCTGAAACTTGATTTATGCTACGATTCGAATTTGAAATGCGTTTGAACTTATGTGCATTGCAGCTCGATCGCGCATTGGCTTAATGCGCTCGGCCTGCCGATTGCGGAAACTAAGCAACGTTCGCTAAGGCCTGTGGCATTTGATGGGTGACCAAAAATTTTTTATCTCGAGTTACTTCGTGCTTCGGAGGGTTAAGACGTTTGTCCGGGGTCCATCTAAAGTCGTTAATTCCATTGAACCCATCAATCCCTGAGCCATCGTGGAGGGTAGGTAATGGCGAATTCTCCCTATATTTTTTCACCCATAGGAAAGGCCTGTGCCCTAACAGTGGGGACGTTAAAGGGCTGGTGATGATGATGATGATCGCTACAGCGTAGAGGCTGTTATAAAAATTGTGTATAATATTTCGATAGACATTGATAGACAAAGCATCGCAGTGGCAATACCGTATTCGAACTGTGGTTTTATTTGGTACAAAAAAGTATTCGGAAATAGAGGAATGTGGTTGATACTATGAGAGATGAATTTAATTCAGTTATTCACTCTGTTTTAATAGAGACCGTTTGAATCAGGGCAAGTATACTATGTCGATAAAGTTTCTATAATTGAATTTCAATATTATGCAGTTTACTTTAAAGTGCAGAATTGATTGCGTAATTTCTACATACATACTTACGTATGATATAGGTATGTTTTTCGGAAATTCAACATTATTATAATTATTATGCGTGATTATTCTGTAAATAAATAAATTGAAAATAGCTAATGTAAAACTGATATAAACGAATGAAATGAATAGAATGATTTATTCTCGATGATTATTAATTATTATCTAATTATTTAATATTGATAAATTATAACTATGTTTGTCTACTCTCTCGGTTATTATTCGATTTTTATTTGAATATAAATCCAATGTTAAAAAGTGTCGCTTAGTTACCACAAACCCAATGCTTAAGCAGTTTTTTTAGACTAAGTGACCGGTGTGTCTTTCCTTCCATTGTCATAACACAGTAAGTTAAAATGTTATCATCTACTTGGTATCTGCTCTCTAGTTGTAATGTTAGACATCATCTTCAACCATTCAGCTTCCCCACTGCTATGGGCGGAAGATTATAAGGAGAATGGAGCATAACTCAGAACCCAGAGCAGATTCGTAAGTATCAAAGACTGCTAATGCAGCAGGGACTAACGGCTTAACGTGCTTTCCCAAGCACGGATGAATTCTGTATGATATTATTGGTCACTCACTCAATTGCCGTCCTGCCCGGCTAGCATGACCACCGAAATACGGTATGATAAAGCCATTTATCGCTTTGAACTTTCAAAAATCATTGTATTTTTGACTGCTCAACGCCATAAATGGCTCTATCATATCGTGTTTCGGTGGTCATGCTAGCCGGGCTGAGTCAGCATTGTTTGCACTGGGCTATCGAGCCTCCACAAATATGTATTACACATTATTACAGATTTTTTCGTATGCTTCGCTCCAGAGCATTAAGTATCGGGAGCTGCCTTCCCATCTTGTGTCCTGGAAAACGTCTCAGCCTGTGGTCTAAATAAAAAGAAAACAACTTTATTGTTCAAGCGAGAGCTTATCGCTTACAATCGTATTTGAAACTTAATAATTAAGACAATGTCCTTCTATGCTGGCCTGGGAGCGAACAAATTGCGTAGTATTCTACGTTATTTGTTCCGACTCATCCCATGGGTAATGTGATCATGTCATGTCAATGTCATCAGGTCATCCCATGGGGCACCCTAATGGTGGAAGGCAAACCACCAACAACAGCATACCCAAAGAGGGTTGGTGTCAGGCAGGCAGCCAGCTGTAAAACCTAAACTTTTGGCTTTGAGTAGTATGGATTGGAATGTTGTCATTCCAATGACTCTCTCCGTACATCGATCTCTCGACATGGACCGTTCCGTCTCTTTCCTATACATTCATTCATCACTAGCACCTTTACGGTGTGATGGATGATATGAATCAAAAGGCAGCGGATGGCTATAATGACGATATGAATGCAGGAGGAAACATACTAAATAGAAGTAAATAAATAGTAGGTAATGTACGATCGCGGTCTTGAGCAATCTCTTGATCTTGAGCAATAAAATCTTGAGCAGTATGGATTTTTCACGGATTCTGATCGGATGTAGTGCGTAACCAATTTTACGGTGTATAGGATGATATGAATCAAAAGGGACTGACCGATATTAATGGAAGAGGAAACATACTGCGCCGAGCTCAGATAGACCGGGAACAGGGGAGGGGAAAAGAAGAATAAATAAAATCTGTATTGTATTCGTAAGGACGAATAGATTGACCGCTTATCTGAAACGCTACTCAAAGTTTGAGTCCGGCATTTAAATATTGTCAAAATTGACGTTGATACATACAAATTCTGAGAGGTATTTTACACTTAACTTTATAAGCAGTGCTTAAAGTTTGAGTAGGGTTTCAGTATTCGGGGGTAAGCTCCCAGGACCGGTGTAGAATAGTTAGAGCTACGAAGGTCGTTTATAAAGATACCGCTGGCGCTTCTCCCTTGAACCAGCGGCCGCGACAAGCTTCAGCTGAAGTTGATAAATGACGCGGAGGTAATCCAGCAAGTAATCACGCCGATGCGCCCTAATTTTTCACCTTTTTCTATCTTTTAATCCCGCGCTCGGTCGCGTCACGCGTAATGAACGTTGACTGCCTAATGAACCGGCGAGTGACGAGAGGAATTTGAAGTTAAAATGATGTTTTGTACCGATCATGGCCCACTGAGGAATAACAATGCGAACAACCTTTTGTGCGGCGTGGCTCACATGGTGTTCCAGGATTCATTGGGGCATTTTTTCAGATTTGCGCTAACCAGCTCATTGCTACACACCAGGTTGCAACTTTTATTTGTTACCATCTTTTTGTGGGATCAGCACTGGTTCAACCCTTTAAAGAGAGACTGTGACCAACGTGCATTCAATAGCCATCTATTGAATGCACTTTGGTCGCAGTCTCTGAAAAGTTTCTAATGATGATTCAATTCAATCTTAACTTACGTGTTTGTCTTCTGTTTTCTAAAATAAAATGTTTTACCTTTATTACATCTAAAATAGGCTTGTATAAAATTATATGATACAATGAATGAACACAAGTTGGGAAACATGTTAAAATTCAGTCTATTTGGAGAGACTCCAATTGGAACTGATTTTAAATCTATATCTTTCTGGGCATACTTTCACAATGTATCTTACAGTAGCAGCTACGTAGACGAACCAATCTAAACGTATCAATTGTAAGATTTATGTAAGTAAGTTTATTAAGGAATTACACGAGAATCTTAGCAAATAAGTACAAAAATTCATTTATCAAATATACAGCTTAAATTATCTAAGAATTATGTAGGATTATAAAAAGGATCATAAAACTAAACACAATTAATTTCCAGAGCTTGGCCAGTAAAGTAATGGCTTGGCAGTGAGTGGCCCATTATTGTAGGACTATTGTCTAAGCTTAAACTGAAGCAAATGACCGTTCTTGACTCGGGGAGTGAAAGACGTCTTAGAGAGCTGAATCGGTATAGGCGTGTCCTTGCTCGGAGACACTTCGATTTGCAGCAGCATTTGGTACAGGATTGCTTTCAGCTCACACAGGGCGAAGCGGGAGCCTAGAACATGTAAATAAACAAGTCACACTTTTATTACGAGCAAAGCAGAAAAATATGATTTGACTCAATGTCCCTATTTAGAAAAATCATTTGCACATTTAAAGGTGGATTAATTGTATCTCACTATTTAGCGAACCAATTTAATAATACTTCATAATTATGCCAATTTCAGATTTGTTTTAAACAAAATGGTTCATTTAAAAATACCGACCAATGCAGTTTCTGGGACCAACTCCAAATGGCATGTAAGAGAAGGGTTTGATTTTGTCCTTGTTCTCGTCAGAGAACCTCTCGGGGTCAAACTTGTCAGGGTCAGGGAAGAACTCGGGGTTGCGGTGGAACGCCCACACTGGAATCACGAGACTTTCGCCTTTGCGGATCTGCAAGTAATTGTATCGGCTACATTAAGTAACTTCAATATCTGCAGAATTATTGTTTCAATACATTCAATACAATTCAAAATTACGGATTTTGCAAAATTTTTACACAGGGATTTGTGTTAAAATATTAATTACAGATTATCAAGACTTTGTCTTTCTATAAAACTTTCTGAAAGGCTTTGTTGGCCTATGAAAATTATCACATTTGCTTTGACAGAGAGACTAGGCTCCGAAATCTAAAATAGATAAAACTGCTGGCCTACTCTTATATGACAATAGATAGATGGCAATAGGCTCGCCAACTACATGGGACCTAACATAATTGGCGAAAACTGGATGATAAAACACTTTTGTCTGTCCCTTTGAGGATAAGCGAGCGTGATTTATGTCTTCAATCTAAGATAAGAATATTCGCGAAATTTTAAAGCTTTACATCAATTTCTTAATTTTAATGTAAAACCAGTTAGCTAACAAAGTTGAAAAAGCATGAAGAATTCATTAAGTGCGCCATGACTGAAATGATATCAAGAACCATCCATAATTTATGCGGAAATTATTTTGAAAGCTTTATTATGATTTGGATTATAATATCTTACAATGTAGTCTTCTTTGGCATCTTCGCTGGGTTTACCCAAATTGTAATCCTTTATGCAGATCCGATCTAGCATGAATCCTGGTGACCACAATCGTAGTACCTCTGAAATAAACGGAATCTCGAATATTATAAAAAATAATGTTGGTACCTGATGTAATATCAAAAAGCGTAGCGTCCGTCGCCGCTACTGTGTCGTTGTTTACGTCGTCTCTTTGGTGTTTTATAATTTAAAAATACTTAAAGTGTTTTTTAATAACGTTTATATGATTCAAAGATTTACAACTAAGGTCAGATATTATTTAAAAATACTGCAGTACACCTACAAATGTATAGAATTAGTGTTAAACAGTGAAGGAAGATTATTTAGCAGTCATGAGATATTTTGCTACGTAAACATAACAAGAAATAACATTACGACGAACATTGCCTGTGTGGGATCAAGAAGGAAACAGAGGATATATATCTTAAAGAAAAGGTCAGTTTTAGAGAATTTTATTGAAACATAACCTAGTGTAAAAATATATCTGTAAATCATCAACTACCTCTTTATGAATTAATAAACCAGCGCCATCTAGTGGAGAGTAGTAAAAGCAGTTAAACAAACAGTGATCTAGGGAAATTATTTACACTCTTGGAGAATATTGAAGATACCCATTAAAAACTGTAAAAAATGGGATTAGAGTGTTTTAAATGCAAAAACCAAATAACAAATAAACAGAAATTGATGTGTTTTTGCTGCAAAAAAGATTTTCATATAGATTGTGCTAATGTGTCATTTGGACGCTTTCGCATAATGTCCCAGGAAAATAAATCCAACTGGAAGTGCAATATATGCATCAAAAAGGAAATCATTGACATGCAGTAAATCACCGGCCTCTTCATCACCTACAACATCCATAAATCATAGCATGCCAAATGAAAATGTCACAGTACGAAATAGTAAAAATAGCAGGTTCAACCTGGAAACTTCCAACTCCTTTGAGTCTTTGATAGATGAAACTGAGGAGGATGGGGAATGCGTTATCCAAAATTCTTCTCAAAACCTGAATAGAAGCTGCCCAGAGATACAATTGACTGATTTAAACAGAATTAAACAACTTGAAAAAGAAAACAAATTGCTTCAAGAGAAATTGGATATAGCTGACAATGAAATATGTAACATGCTACAGGAAAATACCGCTCTACAAAAGATAATAAAAGATTGTGAGCTGAAAATAAAAAAGCTTACCCATATATGTAGTGACTCATCGTGTACACAGAAAATTAATTCTTCTCATAAGAAAAAAAACCGCAATTTAGAAAAACATCAACTGGACTTTACATTGGATCCCCAATATGTAATGCAGACGAAATTAGATTTTAAATCGGACCTCCAAAATACGCTACAGATGCAACCAACATACAAAACAAATTGTACATTACGACGAGAAATAATAGATGGCGCTACCAGTACCAAACTTGAGTTACCAGTATGTGATCAAAGGCCCAAGATATACATTTTTGGTGGAGAACAAGCTAGTGGTCTACCAAAAAAAATTATCAAAACCAGAAATGGAAAATGGAATGACATGTACGGCGTAAATGCATTCATCAAACCCTACGCAACGTCGAAACAAATTTTAAGCAGTTGTCATAATTTGTGTTGTATCTCAAAAGAGGACATTATCGTTTTATCCATTGGCACAATGGACAAAAACCCATACTTACTGACATCTGAACTCTGTAATATCCTGTCTAGATTTGGGGACAACAAGATTATTATAATAAGTACACCCTATAATGAATATCTTAATGTAAATAAAATAAATTGTGAATTAAAATTAATTGCTAAGACTCATCATAATTGTAAATTCTTACATATTGACTCCTTTTATAAATCTTCTAAATACTTGGAATGTATGGCTTCAAAGATAAACATTGAAATTGACTATTCACAATATGTTTTCAAGTTCATAGACAGTATATCAGCACTATATAAAAGTTATAAAAATAAGGCAATATACACAAAATCAGCAAATGAGACTTATCATAAATTCCAAATTCAAAAAAAAATTACGGATTATAATACAAAGAAAAATAATAGTTGTGAAGTAATAGTGAAAAAACTAAAACAAAAAAATATTAACGATTATTTTTGTTTAATAAACAAAAATGAAAATAGGCCTTCAATTTTAACACAGTCAAATAACACAAATGTGGGGCAGATTTTTCGGAACCAATAAGTGTTATAAAGTACATAATAAACAAGACTTGGTGCATGCTAACTCAACTATTGTTTATTATCAGAATGTTTGTGGTATAAATACAAAAAAGGATCAAATTGAGATTTATATCGATAACTTAGCGGATAAGCCTAACTTCATATGTATTTGTGAGCACTTCTTAAATGCACGGTCTGCTCCGATTCTAAGTTTCACAAATTATGACTTAATAACATATTTTGTAAGATCAAATAAGACCAGAGGAGGATCATTGATATTAATAAGTAAGGGGAGAGAAACAGAGGAGGTATCCATATGTAAACAACTAAGTGCAACTGAATGCTTTGAACTATGTGGCGTAAGAGATAGAGAAACCAATTTATATATATTTTGCTGTTATAATAATAATTCAAATTTCAATGAATTTATGGTAAGGTTTGAAATATTTCTACAGCACTTTTTCAGCAAGAAATGTATAATCACGGGGGATTTTAATGTAGATCTCGTGACTGACAGTACATGCCGGACTGAGTTTTTGAACCTATTGATTTCCTACAATTTTAGATATCTGATTGACGAAATTACTTTCACTAGAAATGGAGCAGAGTCCTGTATAGATAACATTTTGACTAATTTGCCAGAGGTCACACAAATATCTACTACAGTTGATCACAATGGATTATCGGATGGACATGCATGTATAATTGCGGATATTGCTGGTCTAAGCGTAAAAACAAATACGTGGCGCATTGATGTCTCATTCATTTTAAAAAGGCGTTTTAAAAAGCTAAATGAAGATCACTTTAGGTAAGAACTTTTAGATGTTGACTGGACTGACCTTGGAATTAACACTTTCATTCAAACGTTACAAAGCTTGTTTAGGAAATGTTTAAAAAAAAAAAGAAAAAGAAAATAAATATGAAAAAATACAGTAAAATAAACTGGATCACAAAAGGTATACGGGTATCTAGTAAAATGAAACGTGTTTTGAGTAAGCTTGATAAAAATAGTAATCATTATAGCATTTATGAATACAGGAGACGTTATCTTAATATATACAGAAGGACAATCAGAACCGCAAAAATGCTTTGTGTGCAAAAAGAGGTTACAAGGAATATAAATTCGAATAAACGTGTTTGGCAAATAGTAAATGAACGTCTTAATAAGAAAAATTCTATCAACCGAAACCCGATAACCCTAAAAATTAACGATCGACTCATTACGGACTCACAAGATATAGCTAATACCTTTTGTAAAATATTTGATCACGGCCAACAAAAGTCTTTCGGATGTGCAGACGAAGCAGCTGCACTTTTAAATAATTATGAGAATAAAGTATTGTCACATTCTAATTATCCAGCTGTAACCGAGGCGGAAGTAGTCAAAATTGTAAAGAAAATGGAAAATAAAAACTCAGCTGGCTACGATGATATTCCAATATCAATAATAAAAAATAACATAGACATCTTGGCCTGGCCATTGGCAAATTTTTTTAATCTTTGTTACGAACTAGAGACATTTCCTGACCAATTGAAAATAGCCAAAGTAGTCCCTATACATAAGAAGGGCTCCAAAATTATAGAGCAATCGCTTTGCTGCCAGTACTTTCCAAAATATTTGAGAAAGTGATAAAATCGAGATTACTAAGACACTTAAAAGATAAAAATATTCTGAATGAAAGGCAATATGGATACCAAGAAGGTATTGGAACAGCGAATGCTATGGACACTATTATAGATGATGTTACTTGTAAGTTAAATGACAAATTGAAAGTTGCTGGTGTATTTCTCGACCTAACTTCTGCTTTTGACTCGGTCGATCTAGAAATCCTCATAAAAAAGTTAGAGTTTTATGGTATACGGGGTAAGACCTTAAACTTAATAAAGTCATACCTTAAGAATCGGCAACAATATGTTGAAGTAAACGATTCTCAAGGAGAATTTTTGAATTCCACCAAAAGCTCAAAAATTATTAGAGTAACTAGAGGTGTGCCACAAGGCTCTATTTTGGGGCCAATTTTATTTATAATTTTCATTAATGATTTAATAAATTACATGAAAACTTTACAACCTGACATTAAACTAGTAATTTTTGCTGACGATACAAATGCTGTGGTCTATGGTAAAGATATTGACGCTCTAAATAGAAAGATAAATACTGCCCTGACATTATTTTATAATTGGTTCACAGCTAATAACCTGAAACTTAACACTACCAAGACCAATGTAATGTTATTTAAAACGACAGCCAAAAATAGAGATATACTTGCTGTTAAGCTGGATGGCGAGAATATTAAACCAGCCACAGTTGTGAGGTTCCTCGGTATCAAAGTTGACGAACTACTTAACTGGAAACCAGAGTTAAAAGCAGTGGAAAACAGCATTAGCAGTGCTTGCTGTGCACTGAGAACCCTACGGGATGAACTTACAGTGGATCAATTGAAATCGGTGTACTATGCACTGGTTGAGTCTAGATTGCGCTATAGTATAAAATATTGGGGTAGAAGCTATGACTACAATATAAATAAAGCGTTTGTGGCACAAAAAAGAGCCATTCGCACTATGGTCCGCATACCACCATGGGAGTCATGCAAAGAACATTTTAAAAGACTCCAAATTTTAACAGCTCCCTCTTTATATATATTTGTACTTTTAATTGATTTTATTAAAAATAGGGCTACATATGAAACGAAGGAGGAAATATTGGTACGCGAAAACACTAGACGAAAGGATTTAAAACATAATATAACACCTACTCTACGAATTGTAAAACACTGTGCGCGTTATCAAACCGTTGGTCTTTTTAATAGATTACCAATGGAACTTAAGTCAGAAATAACGCTGTCAAAATTCAAAAAACACTTAAAAATATTGTTACTCAATAAGTGTTGTTATACTGTTGATGATTTTTAATTTCTATTTGACATTGCATCTAATGTGACATTAAACATGACATTACCATAATAATTAGTTACATTTATGAATTTTAAAAATGTTGTTGTTTAAAAGTAAAACAATTTTCTGTTTAGTTTTAAGTTTTCACAATATTCGAATACAATGTGTCATTGTTTCCAGAATAAATTGAATTGAATTGAATTGAATTGAATAATATTGGATTAAAGAAATTTTAACATTAATTTCACTATTGAAGTAAATTGTTTGGTGAGTATTTAAATATTTTTATTTGTAAGTATTGTCGCTTGACCCAATATTTAATTACAAAGGGTTTTCGTAACTTGTTTCGTATTGACGACCGGTTCTCGAGTCATGGTCATTTATACGTTTGTATAGTATATTTTGAATATTGGTAACGTGGACACAACAAATATTATGTTCTTTGACTGCCTACTTGGCGCTAGTTGATAGATGTGTAAAACATTTTTTATTAATTTACTCCATTCGTTATAAGTTCAACCGATGCAATACCACAGAAGTGTATCTGATGTAAGAAGTAAATAAAGAGAGTATAATTATCTCAGATGACTATTGGTAATTAAGTGGATAAAAGATCTAGGTATTTAGGTGCAAATGTATATTAATGGCTGATTAGAAACTTTTCCTACTTTCTCAAATAATAAATGCGTTGGATGTCGGTTTGCCCTAATCAGAGACAATAAAATTATTCCTGGGATGGTAAGGTGAATTGTTTTCATTACCTGATACTACCATGTCCATATAAACCATTTTCTGCAACGAGTCAAAATCCAATTTCCCATTATTTCTCAGGTTACACTGTCTAATCTCTTCTGCGAGCCTCTCCTGGACATCAGGGTGAGTGGCCAGCTCATGAAGAGCAAAAGTCATTGTGGACGAAAGTGTTTCCAAGCCACCGAGGAGGAATATCAGAGCTTGGGCTATCAGGTCATCATCTGACCATTCTGAAAATTAAACACGAAAGACCATAAGAAAATGATAAAGGTAGGTTAATTGCTAGTGCGCAGTATGTTTCCGTTCGTGTGATTGGCGAGTTGTGGGATTGGTGCAAAATTTACAATGTATCTGCAATGACATAACTCTTCGATGATGATAGGTTTCCCTACAACCTATTTACTTGCCGGTTTGCTAGTGAGGCGTATGGCGCGTTTAGTATCAACTTTGGTATAGAACGCGTCGGAGTCAGCTGTCCGTTGGTGGATCTGGTAGTGGGTGGGTTTTTGGAGACCCATGATTACCGACTAAGACAAACTACGCACTCCTCTATGCTTAAACACGAGTTTTCGGTGCCTAGCGTCTTGACGATTCATAAGTGTATTGTAATTATACCAGTGTCCCTAGCCAAGTGGCCATTCTATTCGAACGCATAGAAAACAAATGTATGAAACTGACGTAGGTATTACAGAGAAAACAAAAAGTCAGACTCATACATTTGTTTCCTATGCGTTCGAATAGAAAAGCCACTTGGCTAGGCCCTCAGATATCTGATTATATGAATAAACGAATTTAATTTTGATTTTATGGCTGGCAAGAAAAACATGTTTTTTTGTCTTTGAAAATTCACATAAACGTTTAAAATTGTGCAATGTTCTAGAGTTTACCTGTGACTGTTTTCTGTTTGCCCACATCAGATTCTTCGACCGTGGCAAAGCCAGCAGCAGAATCTTTCACTTTGTCGTCGTGGATTAGTTGTCCTGGTGCATTGAAATTTGACATAAGGAACAAAATAATTATAATAATAAGATTAATTTATTTATCTAAGTACTACTTAATAAAGTATGTGATAAGACTAAGTAGTCGATTAATAAAGTGCTTAATTAATATTATGTCTGTAAATAAGTAAATAATCGAAGATTTTTTTTGTGGTTGCTAAATAGAATCATTTGAAGTTATCATTTGAATTTTCTTCCAAGCATTTAGGAATGCTTTGTAAAGTTTTATTTTTATGAAATTGTCACCACCCCTAATCGAACCTGCGGGTGTCGTACAAAGCGACTTAGGGTCACAACAGATGCATCTTATTATACCACCTAGCAATGTACTGTGATTTAGGTGCCCGATAACATGTGGCTTAACATGGTTTGTTAGGTCACATGTTATAGGGGTTTAGCGTTGTATACATCTCTGCTTACCCCTTCGGGAAAAAATGTATATTATTAAATGTATGTATTATTTTATATTTCTTGCAATTTCTTCAGTCAGTTCAGACTTCAGATTTTCTCATTTATTTCTAGCGTTACGTAACTTTCTACGCTGGCATCGGGGCGAAAAAATAACGAAGAATGTGCCAGTCCCAACTCATCCCAGGGGTATCGACTAAGGAAGATTACACGGTGTTTTATATTAAATAACTTGGGACAATCGAATGGTGTATTGTTCCAATCACTCCCCCTCTTGAAAAAGTGCTACTCCATCACTTCTCTGTACATATTATTTTCTATGATTAATTAATTAATTCGTTTTGTGAAGAATCATTCAAAGATTTCTATTTACCCTTTTTAGCCTGCATCAACAAATGGATCATGTCTGGCCTGACAATGTTCTTGTCCTGTCTCTCTTCCATCGTATTTGTCACAAGCATTTTAAAGAATTTCTGCGACGCTTTGCTGAACACGCTGATTTTGAAAATCTGGAAATTAGTTTTTTTTTTGCGTTTTCATATTTAAACTAATTAAGGTCAATAATCTAATGAAGCAAATGCTATAAACAAAACCGCAATTGATTTTCTAACAATAAAATAATTTCAAAATATAGCTATTAAATAGACTAACCCCAACCGTCAATCAAGCTTGACCCTTAGTCTTAACTGATCCATAGTTCAGCAAAATCGTTAAACATAAATGGCTAAAAAACATAATTGGCGAAACATGGTTGTTAATTCACCTCTGCCTATCCCTTCGGGGATAAATTACAGGTGTGATGTATGTAAGCATCATCACTATTATTATTTTCTGTACTGTAAGATAAGGATACCAATATAATATTGCGAACTGCATATTCTGTGCACTTTCTGCTCGACCTACATGCTGGCTGCCAAAAACAGAACCCTAAGCTTCCGCTTGCCAATCTAGTCACCGACAGCAATTCCCTAAGCTTACGCTTGCGAATCAACTCACCGACAGCAATTTCGGGAAGGAGTTGTAAGCGAAGAACACGACCAGCTGCTTCAGCTTGAAAGTGGAAGCCTCCAAGCCCATGGTGTAGAAGGTGTTATCTGGCTTGGCGTGCGAGTCCACCTTCAGGCCGAACGCGCAAGAAGCGATGACGTCATTGGAATACCGCGACGTGAGGTCTTTGCAGTCTATTAGGGTGGTTTTTGCTGCAACAACGTTACGCGGTAAGAAGCCTATCAGTTTTATCAACCTTTCGGATAGGGGACCGTTCAGTTCAATATTATGGCCTAAGGGCTTTTAAAATTTAAAACTTCTTTTTAAGAAAATAAAGTCGGCAAAATTTCGGAAATATTATTGTCATTAAGCTGGACACGTGTTTTGTGTTCGATGTTTAGCCTTTTGCACAGAGGCATGCCTTTGCTACGGATGTGAGAATATTAGGGAATGGGACATAGCCCACCATGCTTGCTCATTGAATAGCCCGCAAGGAGTATCCTGAGATATTATTGTTCAAATGTATATAAATATAAAAATTCCTGATAGACACCTTTGCCTTAGCGTTCAGTTTGTTTTATAAAAAAGTTGTAACGTTATTTAAAGAGTGTCTTTTTACGAGCATACCTAATCAATAAAATAACAGAGACAAATTAATGTCCTTTGGGTGCAAATAGCCAATGACCTTAAACTCAGAAGTTTACATTTAGATAAGAAACATGAAGGCACAGGCGAGTGTATCGAAAGAAACGCAAGTCATTCCAGCGGCAGTTCAATTGTTATCACCAATAATAGGTACTGCACCAATGATAACAAAAAAGAGATTTCCACAACATAAACATTACATTCGATACGCTCGCTATGACGTGTTTGAATTCGTTAAGCTCAACTGGAAATATACCATGAAATCAATTAGAAAGATACATCCATCCCTCTTTTGCAATGAAGCGTTACGGTTTTAACACGTTGTGAGATAGGAATGTAACGCAAATCTCTGTGATTTTTCATTGGATCAGCTGGCTTCTGGTCTTGCTATATGGTATAGCTCTTAATGATTATATGATTTGGAGAAGCATAAAGGCGTTATTGGTTAAAAGAAAATGTCATTGAAATATTGGCAAAGTTATAGTTTGTTAGACAATTCGTTTGCCAATATTGACCAATCCTAAATTCCAGATTAAATTAGACCCATTTTCAACCAATTAGTACATATAGATAGCATTTGTGTAACCAATATTAACAGTCTTACTGCCGCACTCAGAGACGTCAAATAACGTTAATGAATACTTAATGTCAAAAAATTTCATTCAAATCTAGACCATAGACCCGGCAAGAATAGCGACTAGTTTTGAATTGACATTTTTTGACGTAAAGTACTCATTGACGTTATTTGACGTCTCTGAGTGCGGCAGTTAGAGGCGGCGGTATACCAAAAACTTTATGGAAAGGTTATTTAAGAAGAAATGGATAGATTGTGTGTTGTAACTGATATAAACGCCAAGCGAGTAGATGTTTTAATAACAGCGGGATAAGGTGTATGAAAGAATAAAACTGAGGGTGCAGACCCTAAATTATAGCCGAGTGATGATAGGAAAGTACTTACTTCCATTTTTCTTGAGTTTCTCTTTGATGGACGCGACCATGTGCTCGCCCACTTCAATCATAAACGGAATCATGAGCCGGATTTTGGAGCTGGTAAAAGCGGGACTAAGAGTCGACCGCATGTCTTTCCACTCGTGACCTGAGAATGCAAACGAAACATCAAAATTTTCTCAGCTAATTGAACACAGAATAAGGAGATATCGACGAGAGAGAGGAAAAGCTTTTTTTATTATAATTTAAACTATGTAAAAGATCTTTAATGTTTCTTTGAATGTTATTCCGAATGATAATTCTGGTGTGATGAATGAAAAGGAACGAATCAAAAGAGAGTGGACGACTTGATGACGTCTGATCGATGTAAATGGAAGAGAAAACACTGCGCCTGACTGCAGATACACTGGGAACAGGACAGGCAGGTGATGAAGTCTTCTTATATAAATGTTGATTACGTTTTTATTATCTAGATAGAAGCGGCAGTGTATTTCACTAGCAAAATGCAAAATAACATAAGGCACCCTTAGATAAAGTATAGCATAGCTCAAAATAATACAAAATCGCATTATTGCGATTATCGGAATCTGCACCGAAAACTATCTAAAATATCTATAAAATGTAGATGGCGCTGAAAGTCAGTATTAAAGAATCGTTCATAAAGAAATTCATTACATAATTTATTCCGTTTCTGAGAAATGCAGTATTTTGGGTTGTTATACTCTTTATCTAGGTGTGCGATATTATTACAAGGGGAATGCTGTCAAGAGGTACCTATAAGTTACCAGAACACCGTCCGTACAAGTCATTCCATACCTTTCAAGGAAAACAGGCTCCTTCCCCAGAAAGGGTCCACGGTGTCATCGACCACAGTTCTGTGGTCAAGGAAGTGTTCGAAGTCCTTGATGGTGATCTGCTTGACCAGCTCCCGGTCTCTGACCAGCACCACTGGGGTCATGAACTCGAAGTGACCCACGAACCTACACGGTCAATAGACTATTCAACAGATGTCACCCACATTCTTATTCAACCACAGGCTGAGTCCAATTTTCACTGCAACACCGAGCTACGACACCTGCAGCAGGCATTGGGGGTGATATCAAGATGGTAATAGGCTCGCCACCTACTACATGTGACCTAACCTGATTGGCGAAACTTGGTTGTTAATTCACCTCTGCCAACCCTTTCTACACCTTCAGAGCCAATGAATCTGCTGTTTCTGCTCTGTGGCAAACCGAACTCCTTTCATACTTTTACTTGTTTACGTCTCTTTACTTATAGACGTCATTGTGATTTTGATATATACGTCTATGTAAAATATTCGCACATTAAATTCGTTCTCTGATTACTACCCGATTCCGCCTCTAATTTCCCTGACCCTCCTCACATTGCGTACATGATCAATAATAATTGACTCTTAAACTCACCGTTCTTTCGGGAAATCATCAACCGCCTTCCTCAGGTAAGTAGTTATATGGTCAATGAAGAAAAATGCTCTTGCCAAGTTTCCAAACACTGGCATCGGGGTCCGGTGCTTCAGCCCTCGCCGCTTGAACACCGAGTAGTTCTGCTGGTAGAACAGGAAGGTTGCTGTGGCCAGCACCACGCACCAGAGCAGGTAGAACCACATGATCTGAAACGGTTACGAAATCTTGAAGCTTAAACAACTTAGGCAGAGAGACCTTTATAGCATCCAGGGGTTTTTTAGGGAAGGCGAAAACCATTGGTCCTGGAAATCGATCTCCCTGGAAGGATTTCATTTCTCCCTCTGTGGCAGGCATCTCCCGAGGGAGTCTCATTGCCATGGAGAGCCTTACAGGTGGCTGCGAATCAACAACCTTTCTTCTTCCTGCCGTTATCCCGCTCTAGGCGTAGTACACACTCTTCTTCCACTCCTTTTTACCCTTCACCAATTTCTCATCCACTACTCTCACTATCAATTATTATTATCGTCATTTACACAGTTCTTTTATCTCTTCTTTGGTCCTCCTCTCATTCTACGTTCATACCTAACATTCTTCTGCAAACATAGCTTTCATTTCTTCGCAAATGTGATCTTAAACTATCCTGAACGTTTCATACAAAAGGGTCAAATTCCATCAAATGATTGATAGCCTTACTTCCTTGTTTTGCATTTGGAGTAGGATTCAAAATAAAATGTAAAATTGTAACATTAACCTAGACTGTTTGTGCTAATGTCTGCTTTGATAGCACATTGGAAACCATTTGACTGTACACTTTCAATACATACTTACACATTTGTAAATCGTCAATAGTATCATTCTAATGTTGAACGTATTAATTAACGATTCATGAGTGTGATAATGATGGTACCTTGTATATAAACCAGTTTTATAGGAAGAGATTATAATTATCTATGTTAATTTTTGAATGTATACGCACAATAAACGTATTAATATGGCCTAATGTAACAATAATGATAAAGAGGTCAACTGCAGATTGAGTCAAATTATTACTATTTTATTTCAAGGCCGTAATAATTTGATTTTTTTTAAGATAATTTATTCAGGTTCCTAATAATTTAAAAGCGACAAACAGCGCTCCCCGGTATAACTTATCAAAATCTGTCGCCTTAATAATAATGTTAACAACATTATTGTGTTTCGATAATGTGTGATAAGATAGCCAGCCCCTCTGTGGTTGAGGGTTCCAGGTGAAGCTCAATTCCATCTTCAGCCCTTATCGTCACTTACCATCAGGTGAGATGAAGGGTAAGAGCTTCCCTGTCTAGCATGAAAAAACTCCCTAAAGCCGCAATCTTCAGAATGTAATAATTACAATTAAACCTACATAAATCACATGTAATTAAATTATTCTTAAGATCATATCATATTTTATGCGATCTTAAGAATTACTAAAGCAATGTTAATTACCTACGCATTTCGTCGTCTTACTTTTAAATTTAAGAAGCAATAATATCTTACTGTTTAGTCGCTTCACGGCCGTCTTCAATCAATGTCAATGCCAATGTAGTTCGCACCAGACACGTAAATATTCTGATAGTCAACTGGCCTAGCGCCTCACTCGAGGTGATACCGGCAACGAATGCGATGTTAACTTTAATAATGGATATATTATCACGCCTCCGCCGCTTTATCGAGCCGTGCGTGTTTACAAATGTACTCAATCATTATTTTAAGTACCTAATAAGAATTTGTTTGCGAACGAATGGCGCAGATTTTTTTGTTAATCATTAAAAGCTTGAACAGCTCGATAGCGCATAGGCTTAGCGCGCTCGGCCTGCGATTGCGCAAACTAAATAGTTGTTCGCTAAAGCCGGTCATTGGATGGGTGACTTAAAATATATTATCTAGAGTTCCTTCGTGCTTCCGTTCTCCGTCCGAACTCCGATTAAGTAAGCCTCCTTCAATCACTTTCGTCTACTTGTCACTCTCACACTTTGCGATTATTCTCAATGAGTGAGAGTGACAGGTAGACGAAAGCGATTGAAAGAGGCTTACATAATAACCCCGTAGAGCTTCGTTGGCGGATCGGGTCGTGGGTGGGTTTTAAAAACCTATCATTATGAATGAATGAATGAAATATAGTTTATTTGTCAAAAAAAAAATAACAATAATAAACACAAAATTAAATATTACATACATACATAAATCACGCCTATATCCCCGAAGGGGTAGGCAGAGGTGAACTAGCACCCACATTTCGCCAATTATGTTAGGTCCCATGTAATAGGTGGCGAGCCTATTGCCATATATCGGGCACAAAAGTGTCGCAGTACATTGCTAGGTGGCATAAGAGGAACGCTGCTGCCCATCCCTCATCACTGATTTATCCTTAGTCGCCTTGTACGACACCCACGGGAGAGATTTGGGGTGGTGACAATTGTATTCTACTCTGCCGTCACCACACGGCCAAAATTAAATATTAGGAGGCCAAATAGGGTGCTAGTTTACCTCTGCCTACCCCTTCGGGGATATAGGCGTGATTTATGTTTATGTATGCTAATAGGTCCCCCCCGCTCAGCTTATGGAGGCAAAGAGTGATAAGACAATAGACAAGGCATGCTGCGCACTCCCAGCCCTGCCTTGAACACACAGCCCCCGTAGCACGGGACGGGGACACATCTCTTTCGGGGGACAGAAAATGTTTTCCTTTTGCTTTAACTCCTACTAAATCCCGAGACAAAACACTGTCAAGTGGTGGAGAGAGACTTGTCTACGTCCCCGTGCTAGGCCCGCAGGTTTTTGATGTCTTGACGATTCATAAGTGTATTGTTATCATACCAAATATGAATAAACGAGATTTTATTTTGAATGGTATGCTGCTTTGAGCTAGCATTGTGAATTATGACAATTTTAATAACGGATAACTTTGTATTATTGTATTGTAAGGTAAAATTGTTAAAAAATAATCGATATCGACTCTGCCAATAGTAGAAAATTTAAAAAACTTAAAACTATAAGACATTTGAATAACATTTTATTAAACTTCTGTTCAAAACATACAGACATAATTTTAAATTAAAAATAGGACATTTCAAATTAATATTAAGTACAGCGGCACATCACCATTTTGTGCTTTGAGCCAAACAAATTAAGGTTGACAATTATATAGTTTAGTATAATGTGAGGTGCTTCTGGCAATAGAAAGAAAATAGTACAGATTATTTTGGAAAAAATATTTAAATTTTTTCTTAGAAACTATTATAATTAATGTTAAGAACACAAACAAATAATAATAAAATGAAACATTAATGTCGCTACCTACTAAAAAAATACACAGTTTTCTCAATAGAGTGTCTTTATAGAGTGAATGTTAAATATTTTGAAAAATACCTTAAAAATAAAAACGTATCTTACTTTATACTGTCCAAGAATGCCGCCCAAAAATAACCACTAAAGAATTAATAAATATTTTAAAAATCTCAATGTAATAAGTAGAATTAGCATAACACACAAAAATAAAAGTAAGTGTCCAGTAATTCACTATCAAAATGCAATGAGATAAAAATAAAATGCATATTATTATCAATTACTTATTTTAGGTAATCTCCTAATAAATCCTAAATAAAATTTAGTTGTTAGTAGCCTGCATAATGTTGAATATTACATACATGACAGGAGAGAGGTGAAATAGAAAAGCGCTACTGAGACTACCTGTGGTCATGACTCACAAAGAAATAATTAAAGGAAAAGAGAATAAGCATTACTTTCTTAACTTAAACCTAATGCTGTTCACATCGTCCGGAATTCTAAGACTGAACGATCTGGTGTCTAGCCTAATGGGTATGACGGTCTTCTCGTCAGGGCACACTTCGATGTGGAGCAGAAGTTGGTAGAGGATCGCCTTCAGCTCACACAGGGCGAATCTTGAACCTAGAGTACAAATTACAGTACAATTATTACCAAGGGAGGTAAACCGAATAAAGTCTCAGACCGGCGATTTATGCAATCTAAGGCTTTGTTTTTTACCGCCCGAGGGTAAAATAATTTTCGGGTACAATTTTCCCAAATTAAAAAGTATTCGCATATAAACAAAATGTGGCATCCCATCTCATAACATGTCCATACCAAGCTAAGCTTTAAGCTAAGCCACTTTTACGTCAGCCTCTTACGTATTAATTACTTCTTTCGATCCACTTCTTTCAAGGACTTGACCATCCATCACCATCACTTATCTTATCAAATCACATCACATCTTATCACATTTATCAAAATCATCTTATCCAAGTCGCCATAATAATAATGTTAACAGCATTATTGTGTTCTGACAATGTGTAATAAGATAGCCAGCTCCTCTGTGGTTGGGGGTTCCAGATGAAGCTCGATTCCATCTTCGGCCTTTCCATCAGGTGTGATGAAGGGCAAGAGCTCTTTGTCTAGCATAAAAAAAACTAACCTAAAAAACTGCAGGAATTTGATTGAGCTATTTTCAGCGTTGACTCTTACCAATGCAATTCCTCGGTCCAGAACCGAAAGGTATGTACGCGAAGGGCTTTATTTTGTCCGCGTTCTCTTCAGAAAACCTCTCAGGGTCGAACTTGTCTGGGTTTGGGAAGTACTGAGGGTCGCGATGGATCGCCCACACGGGAATCATGACGCCTTCTCCCTTACGAATCTGTCAGAAACACGAGAACTACCATCAAATGCAAATTTTGTGATAATTTTTCTATCATTTAAAAAATATTCAAATAAAGAAATCTCAATAATAATTCCATAGTAGTTTTCACCACCTCATCAATCGCCATCATAAAGTTTGTTATCTTTCGAATAGCGCACACCTATATATAGTATTAAAATGTGTGAGACCCGTAAATATTATAATAATGTAATGAAGAAAGGAGATTTTCAAATGAATATTTGGCTCAAAGGTCTTAGATACCAAGCGAAATACCCCAAAAAAAGGAAATTCAAAAATATCCTTTACTAATCCTTAGAGATTAAAAAATGTAACATTACTCCAGCTATTCCCTTCTATGCTGGCCTGGGAGCGAAAATATAACGTAGAATAGGCCAGCTCCGGCTCATCCCATGGGTATCGTAAAAGTCGACTAAGGGAGATTGCCCGGTGCAGACCAATAAGCACCCAAATGGTGGAGGGCAAACCACCAACAACAGCATACCTAAAGAGGGTTGGTGTCGGGCAGGCAGCCGGCTGTAAAACCTAAGCTTTTGACTTGGAGTAGTATGGATTGGAATGTTGTCATTCCAATAACTCTCTTCGTACATCGATCTCTCGACATGGACCGTTCCGTCTTTTTTCTATACATTCATTCATCACGAGCACCTTTACGGTGTGATGGATGATATGAATCAAAAAGGGAACGGATGGCTATAATGACGTCTGGACGACATGAATGAAAGAGGAAACATACTAAATAGAAGTAAATAAATAATAGATAATGTACGATCGCGGTCAGAAAATGTTTACCAGTTGTGAAATTGGATTCTTTATCACCCTTTTTTCACTAAAGTCAAAAATGCCATATCAAATTACTTATTACCTTTTAAAAGTAATTATACAAAATGACACACCGAGAATGACAAAGATAATTTATCAGAGGTTTTTGATAATGAAACTCATTTCTTTATTTGTTGAAATGAACTAAAATTATTGTTTGAACGTCATTTGGACAAGAGCAAAATCTTACAAAAGAAAGTTTTCTAATAAAAAAACCTTGATAGTCGTCAACCATCTCCAAGAGCGATTGATTGTCAAATCATTAGAAAAAGGATAATCTATTGTCAATCAAATTATTATGAAATAGACATTTAGAACTTGTGACCTAAATGTGTGCATGCAATTGTGATCCATAAGGTCAATGATATTTTAAATATAATATAATTGCATAAGGTGGTAAACATTTTACGTCCCCGACTGTACCTATACCAAGGGCGATAAAATAAAGAATAACTCAGATCGCAAGTATTTGACAAATATGCGATCTGAAGCTTTCTATTTTATCGCACGAGGTAAAAGACTTATGTCACCTCCTGACCATGAAGTATGGGATATTCCGGACGCATAGGGGGCGGAAAATGCCACTTTATGATCAGGTGTGACAAAAGGTTTTTTTTTCCACTTACTATGTAATCTGCTTTGGCGTCTTTATTGGGTTTACCCATGTTGTAGTCATTAATGCACAGTCTGTCGATCACAAAACCAGGAGGCCACAGTCGCAATATCTCTTTAAACAACAAAATGTTTGATTAATATTATTTCTTATTAGAACTTATGCCCGGTTTCTGAGCACATTTTAACAGTGGTTTATCTATTCGATTTTAATTTTAACATTATATAAAGGTTACAAAAATTTGTACAAACATTTTGGTGGTAAGAAAAAGAATTTTGAAAAATTATGATCTTGAGGCAGGAATCGAACCCGCGTCCGCTGCTATCCGGGCAGGTGCCTGACCGCTCGGCCACCCAAGACACTAATTAACTTGCCGAAATTCTTCTAACCTTTACACTTCACGTTGTAAGCCAACGGGTACTCTCGCAATGTAGAAATAAATTTCAAACATTCCAAAGCAGATATTTTTACAAATGCCGTGCGTTCGGTTAAGCTTGGGTTTGCTGTATAAACTATTCGATTTTAATTTTACCATATTTCTTTTTCAAACCACCAAAATCTTAGTGGTTTATCTGTTCGATATCGTTGGATAACTTTAAAAAACTGTGATTTAATTAGATCTAGATTAAAATATAACTTTGAGTGCCACCTATTTTATTTATATCTATTACAAACGCTAGTAGACTTGGAAGAAATTGGTTGGGCTGAAAATAATATGATGATAACTACCGAGGATTATTTATGTCATTGTACCTATTTAAACATTGGATGATGTAAAATCACTCTCGCCGTTTATCGTTCTTCGATAGGGTTCTTTCCGTTTCTTTTTCATGCATTCATTCATTACTGATACCTTTCCGGTGTCATGGTTGATATGAATCAAAATAATGGATTAGATGGCTTGATGACGTCTGACTGGTCTTAATGAAGGTGGATACTGCGCTGACTCCAAATAAACTGGAAACTAGGCAGGAAGGGCTGGTGATCATGATGACAGTGAGAATTGTATTTTGGAATCAACACTAAAATAAAAAGGAACGAACAAAATAGATTATATACCAAGAGCGATAGAACAAAGAATGTCTCCGATCGCAAGTTTTGACAAACATGCGATCTGAGGCTTTCTTTTTTATCGCCCGAGGTAAGATCATTTGACGAGTTTCACACACCAGACACAACCATATCCATGTACTTCATGCTCTGGAGCGTACTGAAATCCAATTGGCCATTGTTCTTGGCGTGGTACTCCCTGATTTCTTCCACCAGCTTCTCTTGGACGTCTGGGTTGGTGGCCAACTCGTGCAGAGCCAGGGACATCACAGTGGACACCGTCTCGAAGCCAGCGAACAGGAATATCACAACTTGCGCTATTAGGTCCTGTTCGGACCAATCTGGAAACACGAACTCATGTCAGTTTTGGAAACACGAACTTGAGCGGTATGGATTAGAATGTTGTCATTCTAATCATTCTCTCCGTTCATCGGTCTCTCGACATGGCACGACATCTTCTCTAAGAAAATATGTTTTTACAAATGTAATGTTTTGATTACTTGTGGTTGTCTTCTGCTTTCCTACATCCGACTCCTCGACAGTAGCGAAGCCAACCGCTGCATCCTTCACAGCGTCATCGTCGTGTAATAGTCTTCCTGAAATATAATAGATACATACATAAACGATTTATTTACTGTCTAAATTGTTAATAATTTTGACAATTGTATTCTACTCTGCCGTCACCACGCGGCAAGCAAAAATTAGTGATATTTATAAATGCAATACTAGAAATAAAAACAAACTTTCCTTCCCTAGACTAAGATTACACAAAGTAGCTAATACTTTTGTAGGTAAATGTATACTTTTTTATAATAGGATTCCAGATTCTGTGACTGAACTGCCTTTACACAAATTTAAGCCCTATATAAAAAATATACTCCTGAAAAAGGGGTACTATAAAATTTAGGACTATTTAGATGAAAAAGATGCTTGGAATCAATAACTTTTAAATACTTATTATATAAATACTTTACATACTTATTATATAAATACTAAATATATTTATCCAGTATGATTAAACGATTGCCCTTGAGTGTTCTTTATTTAAAATAGACATTGTGTTTGTTGTAATGAAGGATGTTGATAACTTCAGAATTTGTATCTTTATTGACATACTATTACTTGACGTTGTAAGTTATTGACATCTTTCAATTTCCAATTATTAATTAATTCAAATTACTTTTATGTAAAGGGAGGAAAAAACCTGACTGAGTTTCTTGCCCGTTCTTCTCAGGACAGGGCCTCCTGGTAGTTTGCGAACGGATGGCGTAAATTTCTTGTCTTGACGATTCATAAGTGTATTGTAATCATACCAGATATGAATAAACGAAATTTGATTTGTTATTTGAACATTAGGTATATAAATCACAAAAAAATTATAGTCTGGATGCGGGAATTGAATCCGCCTCCTCTGCATTCCGCAATCGCAGGCGCTAAGCCACTGTGCTATCTAGCTATATCTCTAGCGAATAGAGAAACCGAAACCAAATAAAATTGAGAGCTGAGAGAGGTGACAGAGGAACAGTGGCTTAACGAGCTTAGCCTGCGATTGCGTAAACTGAGCAATGTCGCCAAAGCCGCTCTTTGAATGGGTGACCAAAAATATATTATCTCGAGCTCCTCCATGCTTCGGAAGGCATGTTAATCCGTTGGTCTCAGCTGCATTTACAGTCCAGGACCAGCGTGGTGGGTTATGGCCTAGTCTCCCTATATTGTTCCATCCACAGGAAAGGCTTGTGCCCCAGCAGTGGGGACATTAAAAGGCTAGTCATGATGTAAATATGGAAAATAAATTCTTTGAACCTATAGTAATATCGAAAGTTAAGGAAGGAAGTAAGCAAAACATGCGTGGTAGTGGTGCTATGCTACATAGTAGGCTTACCCTTTTTCGCTTCGAGCAACAGATGGATCATGTCTGGCCTGACAATGTTGTTGGTCTCCCTGTTCCTCATGGTGTCCGAAATCAGATGCGAGAAGAATTTCCTGGTGCTCTCGCTGAACACGCCTATCTTGAGCAGCTGCAAGAAATGTGTTGCAATATTGTACAAAATGTTAACCCCCCTATTCATAATAACAAATCATTTTCTAAACACTGTAGTATTTGCCGCGTGGTGACGGCAGAGTAGAATACAATTGTCACCACCCCAAATCTCTCCCGTGGGTGTCGTACAAGGCGACTAAGGATAAATCAGTGATGAGGAATGGGCAGCAGCGTTCCTCTTATACCACCTAGCAATGTACTGCGACTTTTGTGCCCGATAAATGGTAATAGGCTCGCCACCTATTACATGGGACCTAACATAATTGGCGAATCGTGGGTGCTAGTTCACCTCTGCCTACCCCTTCGGGGATATAGGCGTGATTTATGTATGTATGTAGTATTAACTAAATCACTGATCTGTCTATTTTTAAGCGTAAACACAGTTTGCCAACTAAGAATTAGTTACAAATATCAGAACACTCTTTGGGTAAGCTTGTGTTGGTGGTTCGCCCTCCACTTTTCGGGTGCCCCAAGGTGCTTATTGGTCTACACCGGGCAATCTCGATAAGTCGAGTTTTACGACACCCCTGGGGCGAGTCGGGGCTGGTACATTTTACATTAGAGATGAGACAATTAATTACTATTGCAATTTAGCACCCTTGTCGCTCAAAGGGGCGTTTCAAATCGGCACAAGAAACATTTGACATTTTAATAGACGTATTCAGTCCAGCGTACTTGTATAATAGAGGTCAGTGGTAAAAAAACTAAAATTGTGACAGACAAAGACGGGCGGCCATACCGACAAGAGCTTGGGGAAGGAATTGTACGCGAAGAAGACGAGCAGCTGTTTCAGCTTGAAGCTGGAGGCCTCCAGGCCTTTGGCGTAGAACACATTGTCGGGCTCCGAGTGGGAGTCCACCTTGAAGCCGAACGCGCACGACGCGATCACGTCGTTCGCGTACCGAGACGTTAAATCCTTCGTGTCCAGATTCACGTAGCCCGCTGCAAAAGGCAATGTACTGGTTACAAACAAAAATGTGGGTACAACAAGTTCGGTAAATTCTGATGCAGATGCCAAGACAGTCTTGGTGGGCCGAGGGGTATCGATGTAGCGAAAGAATTATGTAAGGTCTAACCATTTCCTTGGTCTAGTGATTAGCCCACCGGATTTAGATCTTGAGCTCCCAAGTTCGATCCCCACGAGAGTACAATTTTGTACTCGGTTTAGTTGGTGGTAGGACTTTTTCCAAGTCCGCCTGTCTAGCTACCGCCATCTTATCAATATCTGTCGGCATAATTTTAATGTTGACATAATTATTGTTTTACTGCCCAGATATTGCATCTTCTGTTAAGGAAAAAGTATATTTGTGTTTTGTGGTTTTCACTATGGTAAGTTACACGATGTTGATAATGTTTTTGGTAAAACGCTATTGCGAGGTCAAAAGCTAAGGCAGCGTGTAACAAACATTCGCCTTCCTGATTTCTGTTGCCTAAACCGAAACCTCCGTGCACCCTCTCATAATTATCCTCCATTTATTCTTCCCACGTGTCCATTAAAATCTCCACCAATATATAAATCCTCACTATCGGGTACATTCATCATCACTGCATTAAAATCGTACCACAGCTTATCTTTCGCTACTTCATCAGATCCCGTCTGAGGTCTATAAGCACTTATAAAGTTTTAAATACATGTGTATAAAGAAAAAGTAAGGAATATTATGGGTTAAGGGGGAGAGGTTAAGATTAAGAGTAAGGATTAAAAGGGGTTTAGGATCTGTTTGCCACGGATTGGGATGTTGGGGATGGCATAAACAGAGCTCGAGGTCCTAGGGTCACTACTCCCTATGCGCTTTGACTGGTGGTGATATACCAGAAAACGATACCCTCTAGGTAGAGACATTGACACCCTCCAGCCAACGACAATCTCTAAATTACATCCGTCATCGCAATACATATAAATAGACCTGTGCCTGCTATCTACTGACACAATCTTGCTGATATAGATTTATTTTATAAAACGAGTATCCGCTTTCTTATCTTGATGCCTAATTCCATTCATAGAATTGGAGACGAGCGAATGAAACGATTGTTCCTAGATCCAAAATTAAGTCCTGTAGATCAAGAGTTCAGGATTTCTTGATGAACGGAATGAAAAGGGTTATTGAAGTGTATAGCTGTTATAGCGTAAATATAAGTAAAGCTATTATTGAAGTGTATAAAGTGTCAAACACTACAATGCTAAATCAGAACAATAAAACGTCAAAACACAATATAACCTTTCGTTTCAGACCAAAGCTTTCTACCTCCAATTCTTTCTTTAAACAATTAACCACTTTGCCAATGCGTTTTAAAGATCAAATAATGCCTCAAACAATAACTAGTACTCACTGCCAGTCTGCGCTATTTTCCTCTTGATCGACTGTACCATATGATCCCCTACCTCAATCATGAAGGGTACCATTTGGCGGATCTTGGAGCTCGTGAAAGCGGGGCTCAAAGTGGAACGCATGTCCTTCCACTCGTGCCCTGCAATTAAAGTCGTTTATATTTTTTTTTATGAACGAAATAAAATAGTGTCATGTGGTGATGGTAGAGCAGAATACAGTATTCTGCAGAATTCTGCTCTCTCTCTGCGTCAACAACTGCGTCAACATTGGATTCACCTCAAGAGCAGAGTCAGCAGCGAGGCCACCTATGTTCAACCAACGGCGGCCATGCGCGCTGTCGGCAGTGTACACCCACTCTACCGTGTTGGATCTCACTACTGCCTCCTCACTGCCGGCTACGACTACTCCCTGGGATAGCTTTCTACAACGAAAATACAGCTATTTGTGTAGCTGTATTATCGTTGTAAAAGTGTGTGTAAAATCCCCTCTACCTCTTTCTTCGATAATTTTTTTTGATTTATGTTTGTATGTATAAAATATTGGTCCAATAATCAGTTCCTATAAGACAATCGTAACATAATTATTCGTTTGTTGCACAAATACCTATAGATTTATGTCGTTTTTATCACCATAAAGAAATACCTTTTAAGGAGATCAGGTTCCTTCCCCAGAATGGGTCAATTTTGTCATCAACAACAGTTCTGTGGTCCAAGAAGTGCTCAGCATCCTTGATAGTGATTTTTTTTATTAGTTCAAGGTCTCGAATAAATATCACTGGAGTCATAAACTCAAATCCTCCAAAAAACCTGAAAAGTTCAATTTAAACAATAACTATAATATTACAAAGAAAATCAGGTAGGGATAAGTTCAAAAATTATGGTCTTGATGCGGGACTACACATTTTCGTGCCCTTCCCTAACCTATTTAAATTTTTCTAGCGTTTATAAATATAACGTTCATAAAAAAAAATTGGGGTCTTTAACAAATACAATCTACTATTATGGCCGGTTTACACGAACTTAGTAGCTAAGCGCTTAGTACTTGTCACTAATACTAAGCCATATTATGACAAGTAAAAAATAACCTTAAAATATTTGCTACCTGATTACAGACAACTGTTAGCTATCCTAAAAATGTGTTTATACAGGCTGTATATATATCTGGCTGTAGAAGGATCACATCCAGGTTTTGATATGTTTTGTTGCTATGTGTGGTGACAGCAGAGTAGAACACAAATGTCACCACCCCAAATCTCTCCCGTGGGTGTCGTACAAGGCGACTAAGGATAAATCAGTGATGAGGAATGGGCAGCTGTGCCCGATAAATTGCAATAGGCTCGCCACCTATTTACATGGAACCTGACATAGTTGGCGAAACGTGGGTGCTAGTTCTCCTCTGCCCACCCCTTCGGGGATATAAACGTGATTTATGTATGTATGTATGTATGTTGTTATCATCGACGTTGAGTTAGGTCCCATGTATTAGGGGGCGAGCTTATAGCGATTCAGCAGGAAAAATAATCACAACAGTAAACAATAAGCAAAAAAATAAAGAAGATAACTCTTAGTTACTTTCTACGACACCAACACAATAACTCAAGCACGCCGTTTCATTTGGAGCGCTTAAGGCCCGAGTTCACCAACACGTAAAACAAGCGATTAAAAGATAACCATCAGATTTTGACAGTTCTTCCTTACAAATAAAATGTCAAATGTAAAATGTCAAAAAGAACCAGTTAAATAATAATCGACAGTTTACGTGTTGGTGAACTCAAGCCTTTATGTTCCAAATTTAAACAACGCGCCAGCAAAGGCTGTTCATACAATATTGCTGTAGCGTTGTAACGTTCCACATTTAAAAAATGCGCCAGCAATGAATTTGTTGGATTTGAAACACAGACGCCGACCCTAGTATATAGACTGGGAGCAGGGCAGGAGGAAGAAGAAGATCTAGGTGTCTATCTTTTGTGTTGTTATTCATAACAAGCCTACCTTTCATTAGGGAACTTCGAGTAATTCCTCTTCACGTTGGTGGTGACGTGTTCTAGCCCAACGGCGATGCGCGATAAATTGCCCAGCACTGGGACGGGGGTGACGTATTTCAAGCCGCGTTTTTTGAATATCGAATACTTCTGGCGGAAGAACAACGCCAGGGCCACACTCAGTGCTACAGACCATAGTAGGAACAGCCACATTTTCTGGAACAAAAGATAAACATTAAAATATATTTATTTTTATCGGAAACTTATTATGGGCTACTCTTCGGTTCATCAACAGTTATTTAACAAACTTACAGTTAACAAGCAACGAAATTCAAAGTTATGATTTCGCAAATCAACGTTTCATTTATTTATGTTTTACAAACTTTACATCTCATAAAGTAATTTCTTCAGATATTTTCATTTTGCAAAAGAACATTAGAAAATTTTTCGTAACAAAAATACGTTAAACGACAAAGATCTATTGACCAATTTTTCTTTGATAATACGGTTATTTAGTCTATAGACATTAGGCAATTTATGGTATGGCACCGTAACATTTGTTAATCGTGTTGGTTAGGTTAAGTAAGAACTGTGACCACAACGCGCGAGCCGAGCGAGCGAAGCGAGCGTGCCGCGGCAGCGGCCGGCGAAGCGCCAGAAACGAGTTATCTTTGTTAGTCGAGTTCAGCGCATTCCGACTTGTTGGTTAGGTTAGGTTAGAACTGTTACACAACGATTTACAAAATAGTAAATTAAAATTTTAGTAAACAAAAAGGTTGTAATTAAAATTTAGTGGAACAAATTATTTGTGGTTTTTGTAAAAGATGTCAGTAGGTATTTTTTTTAACATTTTTATTAATAATGCATTTTTAAAATGCCTGCTTGTCATATGCATGTTTGCGTTTTGATGTCCTTGTTAAACATTAGTTTGCGTAATAAAACATTGACAAATGTTGCTTGGGAAATGGTAATTCCCCAAAAACAAAAAAGGAAAGGGTAGGCAGAGGTGAATTTTATTAACACCCACTTTTCGCCTTGAATATTTCAATTTGAGTCAGTAGTTCCTGAGATTAGTTCGTTTAACCATACAAACAAGCAAACTCTTCAGCTTTATAATATTAGTATAGATACGTCACTTTTGATATTGTTCGTTGCATTCTTATGGGCTTCGGAGACGGTCAAGCGGCTCTGCGTTATTTTAGCTTGCTTCAATCATTTTAATTTTCTTGAGTCACATTTATGAGCTTGATGTGATTTTAAATGTATGTATATGTAGTTTATGGTCAAGCTTCTTGATAGGCGTTTCAAACACACTGAAATTCTACGTGTTTGACGCGAAGCCGCTTGACCGTCTCGGAGGCCCATTGGATTGCTTTGTATAACAGTATATAACTTTGCATAACAAAGCAAAACAAAAAACGGTAGGTTTTATGTTTTGCTCTGTTTTGTGGTAATTTTCATCATTATACAGTTCCACTGCACGGTTCGCTATCATACATAATGATATTAAACACGCATCATATAAAAGTCCTCACCAAATTAATTATCTATCATCAGACACCAAACATAGCTCTTGTATAATAACAGTCCCTCCCTATAGCTCCATCCAAGGTCACATCTATTATGGCCGCTAGAAGAATGTCAGTGTTTTGAGTACTTATAAACACTGAGTCACCACGAATTGGCTAATAAAATTACATTATTCCAGTTTGTTTTGGTTATATTACATCACTACTCGATTTGTCAGCTATGTTCACTCTTTTGAACCATGATGTTAGCAATTATTTCGAAAAAACGGGTTAAGACTCGGTAGGTATTTTAGATGCACTCAAGAAATATTTCCGAATAAAAAGCTCACAAAAAATTCACAACCACTGGATAGTCGTGGAGGTAGGAAAGGAGTATATTGTATGTTAATTACACTGTGCACATAAAACTAAATACTACCACTAGACGATCGTTATTACTAATTGAAATGAAACTCACTGGGCAGGATTATAAGTCAAAAATCGTCCGACTCCATCCGCTGGCAACTGGTTAATGGCATTACATTCGCGTATACGAAGATAAGATTGTAAAGAGTATTGGATAACATTTAATGGGACTTAATATAATATATAACTTGACATAGAACTTAGAAAATAATAGTTATTTGTTATTCGGGAGTGCAAAGTTGCTTTTTAACCGCGTGCTCAATTTTGATGACCGAGCTAGCGAAGGATTCTAAAATTGAATAACGAGCGTAGCGAGTGATTCAAAAATTAGAATCCTGAGCGATAGCGAGGGAATCAAAAGAGCACAAGGTGAAAAATCTTTGCACTCGAGTGCAACACGTAACTTTTCATCCCCCCCAACGAGGAAGAAAGAAGGAGAAATACAAAAAAAATTACAATCAGAACAGTTTCTGTTTTCACCCAGAAACTTCCACAACACCCACCCATCAACCCAAACACACCCTCAACACCCACCCAGACACATCCACTCAGACACACCCACAAAACACCCATTAACCCAGACATACCCACAACACATCCACTCAGACACACCCACAAAACACCTGTTCACCCAGGCACACCCACAAAACACCCAATCACCCATACACACCTACAACACACACCCATCCACTCAGACACACCCACAAAACACCCATTCACCCAGACACACCCACAAAACACCCATTCACCCATACACACCCACAACACACACCCATCCACTCAGACACACCAACAAAACACCCATTCACCCAGATAGTGTTTATGATTCGGAGGTTTTTGACTCGCGATACTTTGTTTTTAGAAGGGATAGGCATAGCTCCTGTATTACAAAACAGGAAGGCGGCGGAGTTGCTATCGCCGTAAAGAAACATTTTAACGTGGTTCGACAGGCATTATGGGAGACTAAGCTTGAGGACCTTTGGATCACGATCGCATTGAGACCTGATTATAAACTTAATTTATGTTTAACTTATCTACCGCCACATCTCTCAATAGATAGTCTAAAGAAGTATTATGATAATCTTCAAAGCGTGGTTTTGCTGTTCAATAATATAGATGAATTTCTTTGTATTGGGGATTATAATACACCAAGTATTACATGGACTCAGAGTCAGGGTTTTTCTAGTCTTGTTCCATCTCCTCCGAAAGATGTTAAGTTACAACTCCTGCTGGAAACATTTAGTACGTGCGAACTTGCGACAATATAATTACATTGGTAACAAAAATAATCGTCTACTGGATTTAGTTTTCAGTACAGTGGAGTCTGTCGAGGTAGAGAAGGGGTGTCCGCTAAGTCGTATGGACTCACACCACCCTACATTGAGGATCACATTAAACACTTTAATTGGTCCGAAGGTAATTAGTAGGCCACAGAAGCGCCTAAACTTCAAAAAATGTGATCTGGAGGTAGTCAAACGCGGTTTGAATGATGTGGCATGGTCAGCACTATTATCTGCAAAAAACGTGAACGATAATGTAAGCATATTTTACGAAAATATCAACCAGATCTTAAATAAACATACTCCGTTCTCCAGTAAAAATAATGGTAACTACCCAATTTGGTTCAACAATGCGTTAAAAAAATGTTTGAAAGAAAAACAAAAGTATCACAAACTCTATAAAACACACGGATACCCGCGAGATTATGACGTGTTTTCGATGTTGCGTGCTAGATGTAAGCGGTTAATGAAATTCTGTTATAGACACTACTTGACAACCATTGAGAGGGATATGTGCAAGGACGTAAAGCACTTTTGGAGTTACGTAAACAACAAACGAAACAGGAAGGAGTCTATGCCCCAGACCATGAAGTATAATGGCGCCGTTACATCAGATTTCAAGGGAACTTGTGAACTATTTTCGCAATATTTTTCGTCTGTCTTTGAAAAGAAAGAGCGTGAGAGCATCACTGAGAATAAATCCTCGCATTCCTCAAATTATAGTCTTACAGTAGTATATGTCTCAGAGGAAGAAATATGAAACAAAATAAAAATTCTAGATGCAAGTAAGAGTGCAGGTCCTGATGGAATACCACCTTATATTATCAAGTGCTGTGCTAAGGAAGTGTCTTCTCCATTATATATTATCTTCAACCAATATTTTCAGACTGGAGTTTTCCCTGATGAATGGAAAACTGCATACATTGTTCCGAATTTCAAGGTAGGAGATAAATCAAATTGTGAAAACTATAGACCAATTAGCATTCTTTCATGTTTAGCAAAACTTCACGAGTCTGTGGTATATGATGTTTTGTACCCTTATTTACAGTTATTTTTATCTCCTAAACAACATGGTTTTGTCCGTAAAAAGTCAACAATCAGTAACTTACTGGAATACAAAAATTACTTGTGTGGAGCTTTTTTGTTTGAGCTTATTTATACGGACTTTTCTAAGGCATTTGATAGGGTTAGCCTGGGAATACTTATTCACAAGCTACAATTATTCGGAATTCACGGTTCATTGATACGATGGATAGAATCTTACTTGGCGCGGAGGAACCAGTTACTTGCACTTAAGGCCGAACTTTGTTCACCTGTCTGTGTTACTTCGGAAGTGCCGCAGGGCTCGTACCTTGCTCCTCTTTTAGATAGGCTGAATAGTCCTTGTTTATTATATGCTGATGACTTAAAGGTATTCTCAACTGTTGTAAATATCGACGATGCTAAAGGTGTCCAGGGTGACTTGGATATTATTTCGCAATGGTGTAAGGAAAACCTTATGTTCTTAAACATAAATAAAGGTTTAAATAGTTTTCTGTTGCCTAAATAATAGGATTTGTCCCCAAAATAGTTAGATTTGTCACCAGATTGTTGTTACCAAATAATATAAAATAAAATTCCAAAATAAATCACATTAAGTCTAGTACCAAATAAATGTTTTTTATGTATTATAATAGGTTTGTCCTAATAAGTATATAACCAAACAAATTTAAATAGATCGCCAATAAATCAATATGATGTCACCAGACATAATGTTTAAAATAATTTAGGATTGTCGTCATCATCGTCCCAACCAAAAGACAGCTACTTACCCCTGAATACAGAAACGCTACCGACATTTTGAGCATTGCATATAATGTTAAGTGGACAATACCTGTCAGAATTTGTATGGAAAAACGTAAATTTTGACAATACTTAAATGTTAAGTAGGACTCAAACTTTGAGTAGCGTTTCTGTATTTGGGGGTTAAGTGGACAACACCTGTCAGAACCCGCGCCGCAATTATCATATGATCGTACCTAGTTACCTATGACCCATCGTCGTCATAAAATTGGATATTGATTTATTAAATTGGTTACGAATACGATTATTTTAGTAACTGAACGTAATAAAATGTAACTGCTATATTGGTGACAAAATAACAAATAAAAATGAGTCGCGGTTAGGGATCGATAATCGATTTATTTGGTGACAGATCTACTATTCTGAGGACAAATCTATTTTATTTGGTGACAGATCTACTATTCTGATGACAAAGCTATTACTTATGTAATAAAACTATTATTATAAGAACGAAGTTAATATTCATGTAATGCTCTAAAATTGTATTGGTAACCAATCTCTTATTTTGGACATATATTAACATTAATTTGATACAAAGATTTTGGTGGTTAGAAAAAGAATTTCGAAAAATTATGATCTTGAGGCGGGAAATATTAAATTTATTTTAATATATTATTATAAATATATTAAATTTATTTCTACATTGCGAGGGTACCCGTTGGCTTACAACGTGAAATGTAAAGGTTCGAAGAATTTCGGCAAGTTAATTAGTGTCTTGGGTGGCCGAGCGGTCAGGCACCTGCCCGGATAGCAGCGGACGCGGGTTCGATTCCCGCCTCAAGATCATAATTTTTCGAAATTCTTTTTCTAACCATCAAAATCTTTGTACTAATTTTTCTAACATTTATATAATGTTAAAATTAAAATCAAATACATTAATTTGATAATTCATACCCTTTTCGGTCACACTTTTTGTTTATCTGATAACAAAAATATTTCTTGGTGATAGATCTATTTATTTGGTGACACAATTTGATGACAAATATAAATTCTGGTGACAGAAAATATAGTTCCCATAAATAAATGCTCTGTGGTGACGTTCACACGGAAGGTTAACATAATTAATTACAATTATAACTTCGACGGTAAAACACTTCAACGTCTTGATGAAGCTGGATCTACGCATAACCTTTGATTCTAAGCTGTCAATAAGGTCGCATTACAATAATATCCAGAACAAAGCCTGCCGTTTGCTGGGATTTATTTTACGTCTGACAAAAGAATTTAAAAATCCTAATAGCATTATTTATCTTTTTAATTCCTTAGTGCGAAGTAGTCTAGAATACGGGTCAGTTATTTGGTCGCCTTTCTACAATATCCATTGTCAATTAATAGAGGGGGTTCATTCATCTAACCTAACCTAACTCGGCTTTCTCGCCAATTGCGTGCGTATAGCGATAGATTATCCAAATTTAATATTACTTCTTTAGAAAATAGACGAAAGCAAAGCAATTTAATTTATCAAATTTACAAATTTATTAATACATATACAGGGCCATGCCACACGGAGGGAAAGTATATTAAATATTGAACGTAGGATATTTTACTAAAAGAAGACATCGTTTTATTTTTAATAATAAGTAGAACTGCATTCACAGATTTTTTAAAAATCGCCTACCTCAACCGGGAATCGAACCCGCCAAATGTGATAGAAAAATTACTTGTATTTTATAATAGCGTTTGAAAGGGCTACTCATAAGCATTATTTTTTCCTAAATAACCTAGCATATTAAATGAAAAAAATTTATGATTCTTAGCACCCCTGGTCCGTCGGGACCAGGGGTGCTAAGAATCCCCGGGCCTGCGTCTGTCACCGCCGACACGGCCTCCGGTACCGCCGGGCACTTGGCACCTTCCGTTTTGTGTATACACATGGGGGGATTTGGGCCTTTTTCCGACCACGCTGGCCCAGAGCGGGTTGGTGGCGAGCGCCAGAGCCTCGTCCGTTGTACGGCAGGGTGTACCACGTGCAGGTGAGGTAAGTTTAGGTCTCGTGAGCTGGTTTTTGAGACCCCTTACACCCCTATTTTAATATAAGCATGTATATAACATTAAACCAGGCCTTCTGGTTGGTCTTTGGTTCTTGGTCCTTTTCTTTTCTTCTAGACTATTTTAAAAACGTTTTATTTGAAACTTAGTATTTATTTTTGGCCGTGTGGTGACGGCAGAGTAGAATACAATTGTCACCACCCCAAACCTCTCCCGTGGGTGTCGTAGAAGGCGACTAAGGATAAATCAGTGTTGAGGAATGGGCAGCAGCATTCCTCTTATACCTACCAACTAGCAAAGTACTGCGACTTTTGTGCCCGATAAATGGCAATAGGCTCGCCACCTATTACATGGGACCTAGCCTAATTGGCGAAGCGTGGGTGCTAGTTCACCTCTGCCTACCCCTTCGGGGATATTGGCGTGAATTATGTATGTAGTATTTATTTTAATTGTGGATGATATAAGATTAATTAATTTTTAAAGTTCTGAAAAACTTTAACTTTAGTAAACGTAAATAAAACTAAAGGATATTTATTTTGGAAAATATTTTATAAAATATTACATAACTTTAGTTTAAAACAATATTAGAAAAAGATTTCAAATTAATATTTAAGTAGAACAGCACATCAGATTACTGGTCATATTTTCTCAATCCATTTTGTGCTTTATATCAAAAAATTAAGGTTGACAATCATTTGTTAGTTTATAGTATGAGGTGCTTCTGGCTATAGAAAGAAAATAGTACAGAGTATTTTCGAAAAAATATTTTAATTTTTTCTTAGAAACTATTATAATTAATGTTAAGAACACAAACAAATAATAATAAAATTAAGCATTAATGTCACTATCTACTAACAAAATACACTGTTCTCTCAATAGAGGAACCCTTAAAAATAAAAGCGTGACTTGATACTGACAAAGAATGTCGGCTTAATAATAACCGCTAAAGAATTAATAAATATTTTAAAAATCTCCATGTAATAAGTAGTAGCTATCTATAAGTTCCAATCTCCCTACAACACACAAAAATTAAAATAAGTAACCTGTTATCCACTATCACAAATTAAATTGAGATAAAACAATATGCAAATTATTATCAATTACTTATTTCAATTAGGTAATCTCCTTACAAAATTCCGTTGTTGGTACCCTGCATAATGTTGAATATTACGAACATGACAGGAGAGAGGTAGAATAGAGAAGCGCTACTGGGACTACCCGTGTTCACAAAGAAGTAATTAAAGGAAAAGGGAACAAGCATTACTTTCTTAATTTAAACCTAATGCTGTTCAATGCATCCGGAATTCTAAGACTGAACGATCTGGCGTCTAGCCTAATTGGTATGACGGTCTTCTCATCAGGGCACACTTCGATGTGGAGCAGCAGCTGGTAGAGGATCGCCTTCAGCTCACACAGGGCGAATCTTGAACCTGGAATACAAATTACAGTACAATTATAACCAATGGCGGTAAAATAATCAACAACCTTTTCAGTTCAGTGATGTTCCTCCACTTTGGCATCCATCAATTTCACGTCAATAACTTTTTAGTCAGATTCATGGCATCCCCTCTCATAACATAATAATTTGGAAATCAAGCTAAACGGCTACCTTTCAACTTTTCTGTCACAGGCACCACAGTCTCCCTCTTATATACTCATTCATAATCTGACAACCCGTTGATAATGACTTTACCAAGAACTAACTTAAAGAAACAAGAAAAAGTAGAATTTGATTCAGCTATATTATTATTTATCGTTGACTCTTACCAATGCAATTCCTCGGTCCAGAACCAAAAGGTATATACGTGAAAGGCTTTATTTTCTCCGCGTTCTCTTCAGAAAACCTCTCAGGGTCGAACTTGTCTGGGTTCGGGAAGTACTGAGGGTCGCGATGGATTGCCCACACGGGGATTATGACACCTTCTCCTTTACGAATCTGTCAGAAACACCAGAACTGCCATCAAATGCTTAATAACTATTAATTCAAAGATTTTAGTGGTTAGAAAAAGAATTTCGAAAAATTATGATCTTGAGGCGGGAATCGAACCCGCGTCCGCTGCTATCCGGGCAGGTGCCTGACCGCTCGGCCACCCAAGATACTTATTAACTTGCCGAAATTATTCTAACCTTTACACTTCACGTTGTAAGCCAACGGGTACCCTCGCAATGTAGAAATAAATTTCAAACATTCCAAAGCAGATATTTTTACAAATACCGTGCGTTCGGTTAAGCTTGGGTTTGCTTTATAAACTATTTGATTTTTAATTTTAACATTATATAAATGTTAGAAAAATTAGTACAAAGATTTTAGTGGTTAGAAAAAGAATTTCGAAAAATTATGATCTTGAGGCGGGAATCGAACCCGCGTCCGCTGCTATCCGGGCAGGTGCCTGACCGCTCGGCCACCCAAGATACTTATTAACTTGCCGAAATTCTTCTAACCTTTACACTTCACGTTGTAAGCCAACGGGTACCCTTTACAATTTTCTTTTTTTTATGCTAGACCTAGAAGCCCTTCATCTCACCTCATGGTCAGTGACGATAAAGGCCGAAGATCAAATCGGGTTTCACCTGAAACCCTCAACCACAGAGGGGCTGGCTACCTTATCACAATTATCGGAACACAATAATGCTATTAATATTATTATTATGGCGATAGATTTTGATTTCAAACAGAGTAATTTCTTTTTCCTTCCTTGTTTCCATTCCTTCTCGGGTCGGAGCAGTATGTTTCCTCTTTCATTAATATCGATCTGACGTCACTAAACTATCCACTGCCTTTTGGTTAATATCATCCATCACACCAGAAAAGGTGCTAGTGATAATTGAATGTATAGAAAAGAGACGGAATGGACGATGAGAGAGCGATGAACGGATGGACTAATTGGAATAACAACATTCCAATCCACCCTGCTCTAGGTTTGGCATTAGGATTTACAATTTACAGTTTATTTATCACTTTTTTTAAAGGTAAGTCATAATTGGATTTTTAAAGTAAAAAATCCAAAATCCAAACCTTGAAAATCCAATTATGACTGTAAAGGAAGATTCACTTAAAGATTTTTTTTCCACTTACTATGTAATCTGCTTTGGCATCTTTATTGGGTTTACCCATGTTGTAGTCCTTAATGCATAGTCTGTCCATCAGGAAACCAGGAGGCCACAGTCTCATAATCTCTTTAAACGACAAAATGTTTAATTAATATTATTCTTTCAGAATTTAAACTTAGTACCTTGGATCCTTTGATCTTGGATACTTTGATCTATCAAAATATAAGTTTCAGTGCCATCTATTTACTTTAATCTATTGCGAAGACCAGTCTTGGGAGAAATTGATTGGTCTGACAATAAAAATGATGATGATGATGACTTCAGACAGCATTTTATTTACGTAATCAATACGTAAACAATAGATGATGCAAAAGACAACCAATAAGATTGTCTTTTTTGTTCAAAATACTAAAATTTGTTTTTAGTTTTTGCCTTTTCACTATATTTCTCTGGTGGTTTCTAACTTCAGGAGTTTAAGCGGTATATATTTTTCTGTATTTTTTTTATTTATCACTATAACCGTTAACAAACAAATGAAAACATTACAACTTCATACATGAAAAACAAATGTAAACTATTCGACTCTCGCATCAAGACCATAATTTTGTGAAATTATTTTTCTAACCACCAAAATCGTTGTAAACAAATGTAAGTTTGCCACCAATAAAAATTGAGCACAACATTATATTAAAAACATGCTTTAAAATAAACATTGAATTAAACTATATTTTGGAATCAACAAGAAATAAATAAAAATAGCAAGGAGGACTTCGGCAAGTCGACTAACGTCTTGGTTGGCCGAGTGGTTTAGGCATATGCCTGTATTGCAATAGACTGTAGGTCATTTTTTGAACTTTTTCTAACATCAATTTTCTTTGTAAAATAGTGAGGAATTAACGATGCTTACATACCAGACACTACCATATCCATGTACTTCATGCTCTGGAGCGTACTGAAATCCAATTGGCCATTGTTCTTGGCGTGGTACTCCCTGATTTCTTCCACCAGCTTCTCTTGGACGTCTGGGTTGGTGGCCAACTCGTGCAGAGCGAGGGACATCACAGTGGACACCGTCTCGAAGCCAGCGAATAGGAATATCACAACTTGCGCTATTAGGTCCTGTTCGGACCAATCTGGAAACACGAACTGATGTTAGTTCTAATAGCAGTTGTTATAGTAAAAACAAAAATTCATTGTCATTGGTTCACCTTTATTGGTGAACAAAAGCCAAAAATGGATTATTATTTTGATCTAAATATTATATCAATGTTAGAAAAATTATCGCAAAGAAATTTGTGAGTAGAAAAAGGTAAAAAAGTATAGTCTCCGTATCATGACTCTAATTTTTCGAACTTTTTCTAACCACTTTGTTTGTGAAAAGCTAATCGATTTTTACTATTACATACATAAATCTCGCCTTTTCACACGTTTCGCCAGCTTACTTCTGCTCCCATGTAATAGGGGGCAAGCCTATTGCCATTCACCGGGAACTTGCAATATTTTTGAGATGATCTGGGTTGGTTGTAGTATGATGATGGAGACAGACGCGCACAATGGCCCAATCAGGGGGCTAAGTGAGAAAAAGGCCTAGCTAAACTAAACTAAAGTGCATACAAAATTAAATGTAATGATTTGATTACTTGTGGTTGTCTTCTGTTTTCCTACATCCGACTCTTCGACAGTAGCAAAGCCAACCGCTGCATCCTTCACAGCGTCATCGTCGTGTGACAGCCTGCCTGAAAAAAATCGGTACATAATCGATTTGTTTACGTTACATCAGTACCCAATAGCAACGTAGATACAAAACACAGATACAGATTAAAATTTCCAAATATTGTGAAAAACGTGCAATCGCAATATTTTCTTTTGCGATGCACAATTCTACGCTAGTGCTGTACGAGACCATAGGATGCTAATTATTTGGAGATCTTCTTCCTGCCCTGTTCCCAGTCTATCTGGGGTCGGCGCAGTATGTTTCCTCTTCCATTCATATTTTTCTGGTTCTATGGAGGTTTCGAGTTTATGATTCCAGTGGTATTCATTCGAGACCTGGAGCTGATAAAACAAATCACAATCAAGGACGCTGAGCACTTCTTGGACCACAGGACTGTTGTCGATGACAAAATTGACCCCTTTTGGGGAAGGAACCTTATCTCTTTGAAAGGTATTTTGTGCAACAGCTTCTTCTCCCTGCCCTATTCCCAGACCATCTGGGGTCGGCGCAGTATGTTTCCTCTTCCATTCATATCGGTCATCAAGCCATCCACTCCCTTTTGATTCATATCATCCATCACACCGTAAAGGTGCTGGTGATGAATGAATATATAGAAAAGAGACGGACCGGACCATGTCGAGAGACCGATGAACGGAGAGAGAATGACAACATTCCAATCCAAACTGCTCAAGGTTTTGGCTTAGGTTTTACAGCCGGCCGCCTGCCTGACACCAACCCTCTTTGGGTACGCTGTTGTTGGTGGTTTGCCCTCCACCATTCGGGTGCCCCAAGGTGCTTATTGGTTTACACCGGGCCATCTCCCTTAGTCGACTTTTACGACACCCATGGGATGAGTTGGGGCTGGCCTATTCTACGTTATTTGTTCGCTCCCAGGCCAGCATAGAAGGCGGATGCTAATTATTTGGGGATATCGTCTTGTTGTCGCTTAGTAATGCCGCACTGAGAGACGTCATTTAATTTTAATGTTAATGAGTACTACAAAAATACAAAAAAATACATTTCAAAACCAGTGGCTATTCTTGTTGGGTCTCATCTCATTGAAGGTTATTGACGTCCGTGAGAGTGGCAGTTAGGATGTAATTGTTAATTACTATTGTTTGTTTCCCAAATACATAACAAAATGTTTGAAACTTTGCAATCATGATGCTTGTCTTTCTAATCTTATTCTGCCTTATAACAATAGTGATTAGGTGTAGTATTTTCACTTGTCGCAATTTTCACTTTGATTTTTGTATGTTTGATTGTTTGTGTATCGCTATGCTTCCTATAGCCTGGACATGGATGGATAAGGAAGTAAGAAAATCATGCGTGATACTAGCGCTAGTGATAAAGCTTTACCCTTTTTCGCTTCGAGTAGCAGATGGATCATGTCTGGCCTGACAATGTTGTTGGTCTCCCTGTTCCTCATGGTGTCCGAAATCAAATGCGAGAAGAATTTCCTGGTGCTCTCGCTGAACACGCCTATCTTTAGCAGCTGCAAGAAATATGTTTGAATGTTGTATTTAAGAATTAATTGCAGATATTTGAAGAAAGAAGTTTTCTGAAAGTACTCTAATGTGCTTTAAAGAAAGTACTTTATTTAAAGCACATTAGAGCCAGGTGCGGTGAGGAGCTCGACAGCGCGGTGACCAAACATTTACTATCACAAGTTCCTCCGTGTTTCGGAAGGCACGTTAAGCCGTTGGTCCCGGCTTCATCTGCTAGCGTGGTGGGTTATGGCCTAACCCTCAACGACAGAGGAGCTGGCCATCCTAACACATATTTTCGGAACACAATAATGCTGTTAACATTATTATTAGGGCAACAGATTTTTGATAAGATGGTGGTAGCTTTATGTCCAGCGTCAAGTCCTATGAACCAAGTCCATCAACCAAACCGCAACAACTCTGTCCTGGGGATCAAACCCGGAATCTCTAGATCTTGAAATCAAGAACCACAGGACCACGGTTGTGTATTGAGTAACCGGTTGAACGTACCGACATCAGCTTGGGGAAGGAGTTGTACGCGAAGAAGATGAGCAGCTGCTTCAGCTTGAAGCTGGAGGCCTCCAGGCCTTTGGCGTAGAACACATTGTCGGGCTCCGAGTGGGAGTCCACCTTGAAGCCGAACGCGCACGACGCGATCACGTCGTTCGCGTACCGAGACGTTAGGTCTTTCGTGTCCAGATTCACGTAGCCCGCTGCAAAAGACCGTTTACTGGTTACAGACAAAATTGTTGTCTTCCATGGTAGCCTGGGACATAATAATATACTGATTACAAATAAAATTGTAGGCTTCCATTTTGGCCTGGAAGCGAAAAAATAACGTAGAATTGGCCAGTCCCGTGATGAGCCGTCCCATGATGAGCCGTGCCGTGTGGTGACGGCAGAGTAAAATACTATTGTCACCGCCCCAAATCTCTCCCGTGGGTGTCGTACAAGGCGACTAAGGATAAATCAGTGATGAGTAATGGGCAGCAGCGTTCCTCTTATACCACCTAGCAATAGTCAAAAACTAGCGACTTCTGTGCCCGATAAATGGCAATAGGCTCGCCTGCACCTATTACATGCGATCTAACATAATTGGCGAAACGTGGGTGCTAGTTCACCTCTGCCCACCCCTTCGGGGATATAGGCATGATTTATGTAACTATGTATGTAATGAGTAATGGACAGCAGCGTTACTCTTACAGCAGCTAGCAATATACTGCGATTTACGTGACCGATACATGGCAAAAATCTCGTCACCTATAACATGGGTCCTATCCTAATTGGCGAAACATGGGTGTTAATTCACCTCTGCCTACCCCTTCGGGGATAAAGGTGTGATTTATGTATGTATGTAAAATAAGCGATTATTAATTACCGCAGGTTTTTGACTCTGGCAGGTTGCGGAGGATGCGAGCTCTATTCCCGCATCGAGACTACAATTTGTCGACTTATTCTAACCATAATTTTCTTTTGAACAATTTTTCTAACATTTACATTATGTATAATGTCCAAATTAAGTTATTTAAGCTTTCTCATAAATTTTAAGTACCCGAAACCGACTGGAAGGCTTAACCGAATTCGAACAGGAGTTGAAGCCGATGGAATACTTTAGAACCGTTGAAATAGAATTCAATGCGTTATTTAAAGTAACAAGAAAAGTCATACGGTACTATAATAATGTTTATGTCTCTTTATTAATCCGTCATTGAATAGACCCGTGCCTGCTATCTGCTTGCACAATCTTGCTGATATAGCTTTATTTATAATATGAGTAGGTAGCTGCTTTCTTATCTTGGTAATTCCATTTATGGAATTGGAGACGCGCTAAGAAATCGATCGTTCCTAGGCTTAAAATTATCTCCTCTAGATTTACAAGCCTTTAGAACTGCTAGGTGAAGGGTATGAAAAAAAGTAGCGTGAAGCTGTGTAAGTGTATAAAATAACAATCATTACAAAGGTAAATCAGAACAATAAAACATCAAAATATAATAAGATCATATTGTGTTGTGATAATGACGTGTGGTGACAACAGAGCGGAATATAATTGTCACCGGGGTGGTGAGAATCTCTCCCGCGGGAGGCGTAAAGCGACTAAGGGTAAAGACAGGGCAGCAACGTTCCTCTTATAGGTATACTGCAATTTACGTGCCCGATCGATGGCAATAGGGTCACCACCAACTACATGGCACCTAACCTAATTGGCGAAAAGCAGATCTTCAGCCTAGCCCTTCGGGGATATAAAAGTGATTTTTGTTTGTATGTATGCATTTGTGCTAATGTTACTCTGCAGAGACCGGGTCTTTCTCAAGATTTTTCGTAGTAGCAGCCTGTTCGGTCTGGATTGTTCTTCCATCCGATACGATGTTGTGTTATCTTTCGTCCCTCAAACCGTAGCTTTCTGTCTTAATAAAACCCAGTCAATGCGTTTACAAGTTTAAATAATGCGTCAAACAATAAGTAGTACCCACTGCCAGTCTCCTCTATTTTCCTCTTGATCGACTGCACCATGTGGTCCCCTACCTCAATCATGAAGGGAACCATTTGGCGGATCTTGGAGCTGGTGAAAGCGGGGCTCAAAGTGGAACGCATGTCCTTCCACTCGTGACCTGCAAAGAAATGTCGTTTATTGCTTTTTAAGAGAAAAGGGAGGAAAGGAGAGAAGGCAGAATATATTTTTTTCTGTCACAACCCTTAGTCTCTCCCCCGAGGGTACGATACAGTCCCCATAGCACGAGATCTGGACAAAAACTCCCCGGGGAAAACAAATATTTTCCTTTCGCTCTAACTCACACTAAATTTCAATATAAAACATTGTCAAGTGGTGGAGAGAGATTTTGTCCCGTACTAGGCCTGGTGACTAAGGGTAAAGACAGGCGATAAGAAATGAGCAGCGTTCCCTCTTAGGCCATCGTGGTGGGTTATGGCCCATTATCGCTATTTCCTCTAGTATCGCTAGTTCCTCAGCTGTGCCGTTAAAGGGCTGATGATGATGATGATGTAAAAATTGAAACATTTTAAATGTCTCTTGAAGAATTTGCCCATATAAGCTGGTGTGCCAGTTAAGGTATATACAATAATCGCTTGTTGCACAAATACTCAAGGTCTTCTAAGCTGGCCTGGGAGCGGACAAATACATATAACGAAACATAGGCCAGCTCCGACTCATTCCATGGGTGAGATTTCCCGGTGTAGACCAATAAGCACATTGGGGCACCCGAATGATGGAGGGTAAACCATCAACAACAGCATACCCAAAGAGGGTTGGTGTCAGGCAGGCGACCGGCTATAAAACCTAAGCCAAAACCTTGAGCAGTTTGGATTGGAATGTTGTCATTCTCTCTCCGTTCATCGGTCTCTCGACATGGTCCGGTCCGTCTCTTTTCTATATATTCATTCATCACCAGCACCTTTACGGTGTGATGGATGATATGAATCAAAAGGGAGTGGATGGCTTGATGACCGATATGAATGGAAGAGGAAACATACTGCGCCGACCCCAGATGGTCTGGGAATAGGGCAGGGAGAAGAAGCTGTTGCACAAAATACCTTTCAAAGAGATAAGGTTCCTTCCCCAAAAGGGGTCAATTTTGTCATCGACAACAGTCCTGTGGTCCAAGAAGTGCTCAGCGTCCTTGATTGTGATTTGTTTTATCAGCTCCAGGTCTCGAATGAATACCACTGGAATCATAAACTCGAAACCTCCATAGAACCTGAAAAATATTTATTTATTAATACCATTTACAAATACAAAATGCGACCTTTAACGAATCAAATCAAACGTTTTGCTTACTAAGGCTGGAATTCGCCAACACGTAAAACAACTGATTAAAAGGTAACCGCCAGTTTTTGACAGTTCTTCCATACGATAAAATGTCAAAAATTGACGGTTCTCTTTTAATCACCTGTTTAAGTGTTGGTTTAAGTGGTGTTGAACTCCAGCCTAAGTCTAAGTGAGTGCGAGGATACAATATAATAGAATCACTCCATTTTCAAATGAAGTGATTCTATTGGTGTAGGGATGTGTTTTAGGAGAACCAATAGAATCACTCTATTTGAAATTGGAGGCATTCTATTGGTTCTCCTCAAACACATTCCTCGCAACGCATCTTGACACAGCTCTCGTAGAAAGAGTTGTTACATAATTATTTTGTTATTAGTACTTAAGACTTAGTTACCGTAAGGTGCAGCTAATTGTTCTTTAGGAGAAACATCTTTAGTTGATATATTAAAAGGTAACTTTTTTAAATTAAAAGGTAACCTTTACACCAACACTATAATTTTTCGAACTTTTTCTAAGTAAAATTTAAATTGAACTTATTTAGGTGTTTCTCTTTTGTGTTACTGATAACAAAACCTACCTTTCATTGGGGAACTGTGAGTAAGTCCTCCTCACGTTAGCGGTGACGTGTTCTAGCCCAAACGCGACGCGCGATAAGTTGCCCAGCACTGGGACTGGGATGGTATATTTCAAGCCGCGATTTTTGAATATCGAGTACTTCTGGCGGAAGTACAACGTCAGGGCCACACACAATATGACAGACCACAGTAAGAGGAGCCACATTTTCTGGAATCTAAAGGGACACATTTTGATTACATAAATTTGATTTTATATCACACTTATTATGATACCATTAAATGGCGGGTGAAAACCAACTTGATTATTATATAGATTTACGTAGGTACCTTCTAGATAACAGAGACTTGTCACAAACTTTAATTATAAAAAAATTGAACCATTTAGTGTAATATAGTTTCATCAATATTTGCCCACAGACTGAGAAGGGACCTACATTTAACCAATCAAAATAGAACATTCATCATGTTCATAATAAACACATAATGATGTTAAACACACATCAAAAATAATCCACACCAAATTAATTATCTATCATCAGACACCAAACATAGCTCTTGTATAGTCCCTATGCCAAGGTCACATCTATTATGGCCGCTAGAAGAATATCAATGCTTCGACTACTATAAACACTGAGTCACCACGAATCGACTGATACATTAACATTATTCTGGTTTGTTTTGGTTATATTACATCACTACTCGATTTGTCAGCTATGTTCACTGTTTTGAACCATGTGTTGGCAATTATTTCTATAAAACGGTTAAGGACTCGGTGTTTTTTTGATACAAACAAGAAAATAAATATTTTCGAATAAAAAGACGGAATTCACAATCACCGACTAGTCGTGGAGGTAGGAAAGGAGTATACTGTATGTTAATTACACTGTGCACATAAAATTAAATACTACCACTAGACGATCGTTATTACTTATTGAAATGAAACTCACTGGGCAGGATTATAAGTCAAAAATCACTAAACAGCGTCCGACTCCATCCGCTGGCAACTGGTTAATGGCATTACATTCGCGTATACGATGATAAGATTGTAAAGAGTGGTAATTCTAATTACATAATAAAAACTGGATAACATTCAATCTAACTTAATATAATGTGAAACTTGAAACCTATATAATAATAATTAACATTTCTTTATGCACGGTTAACGGGATGGCAGTACAAGTCTAATATTTTAAACTGTTTTTTTTTATAAAGTATGTAGAGTTAAAACAGTGATGAGGAACGGGCCTCCTCCTAGAACCTCCTATAGCGCTTACGCACTACATCCGAATCCGATCCGAATCCGTCAAAAAAATATTGGTCTAGAAAACTCGGACAGAGATGTAGTGCGTAAGTTACCATAGAAATAGTTCTACGGCTACAATGGACCGTCAAAATCTCGGATTCGGATCGGATGTAGTGCGTAAGCGCTCTTAAACCACCTAGCAAATAGCGCCTAGATAAATGGCAATAAAAATATGCTCGCCACCAATAGGTGTCCCATGTAATGTAAGGTTAGACTCCAGATTGCAATGATATCCCTATATTTCAACTCTATCCGAGAGATTAAGTTCAGCAGTATACGCCGTAAAAAAATACGGCCATTATTCTGATGTTCAAACAGCCAGACTTTTATATTTCAGTTATTTTCATAGTGTTATGTCGTATAGTTTACTGCTTTGGGGCACAGCTGCTGATATTCAGGATATATTTATTCTACGAAAAAGAGCTATACGTGCTATTTATCAATTAAAACCTCGCGACCCACTAAAAAATCTATTTAAAGACATTAATATCCTAACTCTTGCTTCACAGTACTAACAAATATCTAAACACATTTACAAAAATTAGTGATATTTATAAATGCAATACTAGAAAAAAAAAAACTTTCCTTTCCTAGACTAAGATTACACAAAGTAGCTAATACTTTTATAGGTAAATGTATACTTTTTTATAATAGGATTCTAGATTCTGTGACTGAACTGCCTTTACACAAATTTAAGCCCTATATAAAAAATACTCCTGAAAAAAGGGTACTATAAAATTCAGGACTATTTAGATGACAAAGATGCTTGGAATCAATAACTTTTACATACATAATAAATAAATACTAAATATCTTTATCCAGTATGATTAAACGATTGCCCTTGAGTGTTCTTTATTTAAAATAGATATTGTGTTTGTTGTAATGAAGGATGTTGATAACTTCAGAATTTGTATCTTTATTGACATACTATTACTTGAAGTTGTAAGTTATTGACATCTTTCAATTTCCAATTATTAATTAATTTAAATTACTTTTACGTAAAGAGAGGAAAAAACCTGACTGAGTTTCTTGCCCGTTCTTCTCAGGACAGGGCCTCCTGGTAGTTTGCGAACGGATGGCGTAAATTTCTTGTTTTGACGTTTCATGAGTGTATTGTAATCATACCAGATATGAATAAACGAATTTTGATTTGATTTGTAATAACATGGGACCTAACATAATTGGCAAAACGTGGGTGTTTCACCTCTGCCCACCCCTTCGGGGATATAGGCATGATTTACGTGTAGAGTATTTATTACTGGAATTTTGGTTAACATTAAACCAGGCCTTCTGGTTGGTCGTTGGTCGTTGGTACATTTATCTTCTAGGCTATATTAAAAAAATATTATTTGAAACTAATTGTATTAATTTGTTTCAATTGTAGATGATATACCATTTAATATTTTTTTACATTCAGAAAGAGTAACTTTGGCAAGAGTTACACGAAAGAGAAGAGGACATATAATATCATACATTTTATCACGTGAAATATAATATTAACTGTAAACTATTCAATATTCTAAGGTCCAGACCATTGAACTACTATTACTAGCGTTTACCATATAACTCAATGGTCCAGACAGATTAAATTAAATTTAATATTTGTAACAGGACCCTTTGAATCGCTACTGTTACATGACTGTCAATCGCTCAATCATGATAGTTGCTTGTATCTATTGGAATTCGGACGCCGGGTGTGTTGACTCCGTTGCCAAACAAGATATCTCAAGGTCACGCATGTTTCTACAACAAAACTAGACCGTCCTTGCGTACAGACACATTTTTCATTTTATTTCTTTGAATCTTGTTTTTTTTTCGCTTTCTGTTATGTCAGTCTCATAGTACCCTAACGTGTTTACAGTTTCGTTCAAATATACAATTATAACTAGGTATATAGAGACAATTATTGATGACGTATCATATTACAGATTAGTTTAGCTTCATTAGATGTTGGGTCAGCTAAGAAACATTAAAAAGCACTTCGATTTTACTCATCCGTTCTTTGAATCTTGTGGAACGGCTTGGTTGGAGCGCAATCGGGATCTCAGACTACTCAAGACTGTAAAATTTCATCAATCCATTGTTAACTTAAGCTTGTTTGTAGTAAAGCACAAAGTCGATTTAAAAAATTGACATTGTAAAGTAATAAATGGAAAATAAAAAGATACGTTTATCTTTTCAAACCTGTTTTATTTGTATTTAACAAGTATAATAAATGGCCTACAATTAACTTAAGTTGTAAACAATGAAAACTCAAATTTTCCAATGAATTGAGGTCTCCTCAACGGAAAAAGTCAAAAATCCCTTTGGTGTGTTTTAGTCTTATAAACTAAAATTCATCGGGAACAATATTTTTTCCTTTAAAGGTATCTAGCTGTGAAATTTTGTTTACCTATTATAACATAACATAAAATAAAACTCTGAGGAGGAGCTCGCTAGCGCAGTGGCATAGTGCACTCAGTGTGCGATTGCGTAAACTAAGCAATGTTCGTTAAGGCCGGTCATCGTCAGCCGGTCAATTTTTGATCACCCATCCAGGGTGACCAAAAATGTACTATCTCGAGTTCTTCCGTGCTTCGGAAGGCACGTTAAGCCGTTGGTCCCGGCTACATCTGCAGTCATTAATACCCACTAACCCGCACTGGGCCAGCGTGGTGTGTTATGGCCCATTCTCTCTATATCCATATGGAAGGCCTGTGCCCCTGCAGTGGGGACATTAAAAAGGCTGGTAATGATGATGATAAAATAAAACAAATAAAAATCACATAAAAGCCAATCATTTATTTATGTTTTAATCTCTCAAATGTTTAATCACTCATCGGTGTAGCAATGTGTAAGGAAAAACATTCCGGAACTAGTGGATAAGGTTTTCTGTAACTCCACGCACAATTAAACCTCATTAAGCCGAAAACTCCGCGATCTCTAACTACACGTTATTGTGATATAGTTTAGGACTATTGCCTCGGCCGAAATTTCAGCCAAGGGCCACCCTGGATTCGGGTTAAGAATGTTGTTGTAACGAGCTCTATGGGTATGGTGGTCTTCTCGCTTGGATACACTTCGATGTTTAGGAGGAGCTGGTAGAGGACGGCCTTTAACTCGCACAGGGCAAATCTTGAGCCTGGAATAGTTGTAAAAGTATTTTTAATCATCTAGACCCGCGGGGTTATTATGTAAGCCTCTTTCAATCGCTTTCGTCTTCCTGTCACTCTCACTCATTGAGAATAATCGCAAAGTGTAAGAGTGACAGGTAGACGAAAGCGATCTTACGTAATGGGCCATCAGTGTTTTCTGTGAGTCGCAACCCTTGGGGGCTGGAGGGGGGTGAAACCTTACTCGGGGGGTCAGCGGCAAAAGGAATAGACTATACTACAATTCAAAACCAGTTTCTGTGATGATAAGATGAAATAGAAATTAACTTTTCGACTGTCTATTTCCTAAGGACTATAGCCTAAGGACGCCTAGAACCTTTCAACCTGTAAAGGGAGTCGCGTATTAAAAAGATTGAGAAACAATGACCTAGCTAGACCAAAGAGCAAATTGATGAAGCTTAACACCATTCATGGATAGGGCATGTATTCTTAGCATGTTCATGGTCTTCTGGTTATTAAGCCGCATACGAAAATTGAAAAGTGATGAATAGGTAAATCACAACGAACTAAATAAAATGTACTCATAACGTTGTTACAGCTAACACTAGTTTGCCTTATATATTTGGTCGAATTGTCTATATAATATACAGTTAATCAAAAGTGTTACTTGGGAATGATAGTAATATCAAAATTTTCTTATTTTTTCTGTTTGTTAATTGGGGAAACCGGGTTTCTTATGCATGGGCTAATTGTAGTTCAGTTTCTTACCAATGCAATTCCTTGGCCCGGACCCAAAAGGCATATACGTGAAGGGCTTTATATTTACAGCATTTTCTTCTGAGAATCTGTCAGGGTCAAACTTGTCTGGGTTGGGGAAGAACGCTGGGTTGCGATGGATTGCCCACATGGGGATCATCACGCCTTCCCCCTTGCGTACCTGTCAAAAACAATAAAAATGTTCGAACACTTCATAATTTACTAAATGAACATTTGTTTTAAACTTGCACTTGCTACTTACTATATATTCTTCTTTGGCATCATCATTGGGTTTTCCTAAATTGTAGTCTTTTACACAAAATCTGTCAATAAAGAATATTGGTGGCCATAGCCGCAACGTCTCTGTAAATAAACAAAACTTTTTCAGACTGAAAATGCTCTCAATGCGACTTAGTACTGTTAATATTAAATTGTCTATGAGTAAGCAAGGCTTCTTTATTCTATTATTAATTATTCCAAGCCTATTCTATGAGTATTAAGTAAGAGCAATCATCTCATTAACTGTCTTCAATACGATATCTCTATTTATCTCTCCGTGCATTCCTTAATTGTGCCTTTCACATTGCTCTTTCCTAGTTTTTGTGTTGAGTATTCTACAATCATCTCCATACCCTGACACCAGGTTATCTGGGGTCGGTCAGAGATCATCAAGCTATCCAATCCCCTTTAATTCATTTATCACCCTTCACATCGGAAAGGTGCTAGATGATTGAATGTTTACAAAAGCTATATTTAACTTCTTTTCTCATCTGACTGAGCAAACAAAAGACATAACAAACAGAAAATTACAAATACGTGCTTTGAATAATTATCACACTTAAATGTGTACCTGACACTACCATATCCATATACTTCATATGTTGCAGAGTACTAAAATCTAATTGACCATTGTTTTTGGCGTTGTACTCTTTAATTTCTTGCACCAACATCTCTTGAACCTCTGTATTTATTGCCAGCTCATGAAGGATGAAGGTCAGGATAGATGAAACAGTCTCAAAGCCACCCAAAAGAAATATCATAACCTGTGCTATTAAGTCGTTATCTGACCAATCTGAAAGAAAAGTTAATATTGCAGCATTCCGAATCTTTGTAGTAACTATTTAATGTTATTCCTATTCTTACTTATGGTATATTTCTGTTTTCCCACATCTGATTCCTCGGCAGTAGCAAAACCAACCGCTGCATCTTTTCCAGTTTCATCATGAGCCAGTCTTCCTGCAATAATAATAAATATAATAATTTATAAATATCATTCATGTGCTTTAATGATAACCGTACCAATCTGTGAATCAGATTGTCACCTTTCTTTGCTTCCATTAAAAGATGAATCATATCCAGTCTGACTATATTATTCTCCTCCCTATCTCTCATTGCCTTCGAAATCAAGTGTGTGAAAAAATTACTGCATTTCTCACTAAATACGTTGACTTTAAACAGCTGAAAAATAATGTTTCTACATTACTAGGCTCTTGTCTTATTATCTACATCCAAAATTAATGAAATGGATATGAGTCTATTAGAGAACATAACATACCGACATCAGTTTAGGAAATGAGTTGTAAGCGAAAAACGCTAGAAGCTGCTTTAATTTAAAGGTGGAAGCATCCAAGGCGTTTGTGTAAAATATGTTGTTTGGTTCTGAGTGGGAGTCCACTTTGAAGCCAAAAACACAGGACGCGATTACATCGTTCGTGTATCGCGATGTCAAGTCCTTCGTATCCAAGGTTATAGATTCTGCTGCAAACGTAATGGAACAGTACGAATAACTTCAGGAGGATTTTGTGAAATGTAGTTATGTACTTTTGAATATCTATGTAGTTCTATGTAATAGAATCTAAAGATTTTATAGATATAATAGAAAATCAAAACTTTGTCATTACTTCTGAAACAGAACTCATTAATTAATTAATTTATTACTAAATTATTTTAGAGACAATTCTCCAATTTAGAAAGATCTATGATATAATAATCCATTTTTTTTATCTTAATAAATAAGGTCAGGCATAATGTGACATTTTGGACTCAGCAGGAAATAAATATTTACATCCGCTATCAGCAAGTTTTCTTTTAATAAATTGCACCATGTTGTCTCCTACTTCGATCATAAACGGCAACATTTGTCGAATTTTCGAACTAGTGAACGCGGGGCTGAGCGTCGAGCGCATGGCTTTCCACTCATGACCTGAAATAATACAGCCTAATATACAAAAGTGATTATAATGATTAATCAGTGCACCTTATCGTTTAAGCAGTAAGAACAACAATTTAAGTACCTACTGAGATATTACCTACAGAATAAATGACTACCAAGATAAGACCGTTCAGTTCAGTATCTTCACTATTTCTTTCTGAATCGAACATTTTACATAGTATATTATGCTACGAGTATGCTACGTTGGTCATTACATACGAGACATTATTGCAAGCGCGAGCCGCAGGCGAGCGCGGTAAGGAAGCTGAGTATGTAAGGATCAATGCATGCAAGTTGCATACGACGTTTTTCAAGACAATTGCAAGGAAAAAACAAACTTTTATTGTTATTAACTTTACCAAATAATTACGGAAAACGGCGCCTACAAGTTTGGTTTTTGTTCTTTTTTAATTCTCCTTATTACTAGGGACGGCAGGGGAACCAGCACATACAGCCTCATCTGATGTAGTCTACTTTTTTCAGTATTAATCGCATTAAAACGCGGATGTATCAAGTTTTAATGCATTTTTTTAATGCATTAGTTTGGCGGCAAATTTACACTAACAGCCTGACGATATTGATGGAGACTGAAGAGGTAGGACGACCACGAAAATGCTCATCGCCTTTCTCATCAAATGCACTTTTGTTTCACTAAATCTTTATATTGTTCAGCGCCGTATACACTTATTATACAAAACCACACATTTTTTTCAACAGTAAACATCTCTGACACAATATTAATTGATTAAAACAAATATGGCGACTTTCAAAAAGCTCAGAAAAACCGGCTGTGCATCCGAAGCAGCAGCAAAATAAAAAATAAAATAATTAGTGTTTCTAAATACGATAGTTAATTTGTGTTTATAAACATGGAATAAAATGTTTATTTATCATATTTACTCTAAAATAATTTAGTATTCGTAAAAATATTCAATGTGCATAGACAAATTCAATAAGCATAAACTTTGGAGTGTTTGGCGCGTTTCAATGGTGACAGTCAGATTTTTTTCATTAATTCAAAAATTGTTCCAGATTGGATTTTGTGCAATTTTGATGCATAAGGATCTGTGTTGACGTTAAATTATTAGGAATTATTGAAAATGAGCCTCGTGATGTTTTTGTTGTTGAGAATTTTATAGTGGTTTTCACCACCTGATCAGTCGCCGTCGTTAACTCTGTTACCATTAAATTCTCGCCAAGCACTCCCTAGATGCGTTAAAATGTGTGACATCCCTCTTTTAACGTAAAATTAATTTCATTTTTATTCATTTCACACACATAAATATACTAAAGACATGGCTTTATGGGCTAGACCCTATGCTTCCTTAAAAATATAGGGAGAATTGAATAAAAAAAAATTAAAAAATATACGATTACGCACTAGTACGTAATATATTATGCACGAGTGCATAATAAGCTGCATTATGGACCCTAAAACGGTATAATAAGAGTCAATTTACGAGCAATTGTGTTGTAAAGAATAATTACGATGTACCTTTTAATGAGATCAGGTTTCTGCCCCAAAACGGATCAACCTTGGCGTCAACCACAGTCCTGTGGTCCAGGAAGTATTCGGAGTCTTTGGTGGTGATCTTTTTCACTAGATCCAGGTCACGAATAAACACGACAGGATTCATAAATTCAAAGCTTCCATAAAATCTATTAAAATAACAACAAAATATTTATCGATGTCGCGATTGATTGAAGAAATAAAAAAAGAGTATGGTCAATATTTCTTATTATCAATTAGGTAGACTGTGCCAACGCTGACTCACCCCACACCTCGGACGTCAGGGCTGGCATATTCTACACATTTGAAATAAGAGATATAATATATGAGAGCATTAAGGCACATTTTACGTTATTTTTTCGCTTCCAGGCCAGCATGGAAAAATAGAAGCGTTCAAATGAACTCCTACCTCTCTTCTGGAAACTTTGAGAACGCTCTCCTCACGTTACTAGTGACATGTTCCATTCCAAACACAATGGTAGCCAAGTTGCCTAGAATTGGAACTGGCGTGGCATACTTCAGGCCGCGTCTTCTAAATATGGAGTACTTCTGACGAAAGAATAGCACTAACGCTATGCTTAGTATCACGCACCAGAAGAGCAGCAACCACATTTTCTGGAAATAATAATACAGACTCTGTAACGGCCGTTGATGTAATTAGAAGTACAAAAATTGTTTTCGATCCCGGTCAATGATGGCTATTTGTATTTAAGTGAACGAACTAAAATATATTGGGCTAGACTAGATTTAATTTGGCAAAAATAATATATTACTGCTTAGAATTACGATTGCAATATTAAAAGTGGGTAAAACCATTACTTAAATCTAAGAGTTATTTGCTTTAAAATAAATCTGAACTAAGTAATATTGTAAAGCTGAAGAGTTTGTTGGTTTGGTTGAACGCGCTAATCTTAGGATCTACTGATTAAATTTGTTTTTTTTTTATATTGGCTTTCTCATTTATCGGGGAAGGTATAATTATAACATCACGCTACGTACAATAAGAGAATTAATGAAAAATGTAGCAAAAATGTGGGGAAATTGTTATTTCGGAAGATCCGCGCGAGCACAGCTAGTAATTATATAAATTTTGACAGAATAACTTGTGCACCATGAATATAGAGATAAATAAAGCGATTTCATCTTATTGCAGTCTTTGCAGAACAGGCCATCGGACCACACGCTACACGGACAACAGAACTCGCAGGTAATACTAAAAACACAAAACCTAATCACAGTGTTAACAACATTTCAAACAAAATGCTTTGAATTAAATTCTATAAGAAAATATGTCTGTAAAAAAATACCGCAAAGATAGCTTGTCGGAATATATCTACGTTGCGATACGATAGTATTTAAGAATAATTATAAAATAACGTTTGTGTTTGTTTATAAATATTTATTCTTGCATGTATATTTATACCGGTGAACATTAAACCAGCATGTTCTAACTTGGAATAGATTTTTTTAGTTTTACCAATGAGTGTTTCACTGTTTGAAGGTCGTTTACTATTAGTTGTCTTAATGTCTAGATGATCAACTATTTGACGAACTTTATTCTAAACAGTGTTGCATTTATGAGAACATTGCATTATGTTAATAGCTATGTCTTATTAATGTTATTTAATTTTCTCGAATCGCTGTTAAGCCATTATCGTGACGTATTTGTACAAATATTTATTGAAAATATTTAGCAGTGATTGGTGAAATAATAACTATCCCGTATCCGTATCCAGATAAGTATCAATTCAACCTATATCACATTACTGCGTTCTTTATTGAGTTATCATCATAAACATGACAATTTAACCAAAAAATAACATTCACTTTATTTTATAATCAAACTTACATGATACAAAACAACAATTAAATCCAACACAAGTGCGACTGGTCACTAACAATATTTGACTGGTGTTTGTAAAAAAATTGAGGTGTTAATTCTATACAATGACTTTATAAAACATAAAATAGCAACACCAATTCTCTCAGACCCGGTACTGATACTAAAGCGGCCAGGCCACGGTGTTTACAAACGAAACTAAAAATAGACATTACTTGTCAGTTCAAGGTCTATGTGAACAAGGTATAGGGCATTACAAAATGAACAAAATTGTTAAATTAACCATCTTTAAAATGTTAATACATTGTAATATCATTGTTTAAACAAACGGGCCTGTTGGGTTTTACCAGTCGATAAATAAGTATTATGTGTGTAGGTATGTACTACGATAGCATTAGGTACTCGCTCGTCTCGCATTCCGTCTCACTCGTCCGTCCGTGGCAGTTTCGTGTCCGCTCGGATTCACTCGGAATATACGTTTAGAATTGATATGTCTTCAAAAATATACTATATACTTTACTCGATTAATATCGTTTAGTACATGCCCGAAACCCGTGCAGAATGAAACGTTGAAGTGTTATGTGATCAAATAGTAGTTGTGATAACTAGGAACTCATCTAAGTACCATTTAAAGCAAATAGTTCATGAGTATGTCATGCAGTGGCGTCTTCGTTATCTGGGATAGCTGATTGAAAACCCTTGGATTTACATTTTCCTCAAGTGATTTTGGTGGCGTTGAAATGGCAGAGTGGTGGCGTAATAATTTCAACAGCTGGTTCGGCAGCAACATTACCTACGTGACCAATGGCTACGTCAAGGCGGACTACGTGTGGCTGTTGTTCCACAACACCCGGTTCAGCTTCAACGGCGTAAGTCTCTCCGGCAGCGCTAAAAACTTCGACGTGAAGTTCTCCGGCGGCATCGAAAAAGAGAAGGTGACAGAAAAAGTTCGAATCCCTTTCAGGGACTTCCACAAGAAGCAGAGAAACACCTCGTCGGAGTACATTACTATACTGGCGAAGGACCGCGACGGGAACGATGTGACCATCTGCGAAAACTACGAGATCGGTGCCAACCGCTCCTTCATCATCACGCAGAATGCTGGAATCAAGCCGCAGCGGTATGGCGATAGCAACCTTTGGAGGGATGAGTTCGGCTACGACCATAAACCTTGACTAGTCAATGAGAGTGTGACTGGATAACGACTGAATAAATAATAATACATTTTAAATATTTACATTGTTTCATTATGAATGAAAGGAGGTCTGGTTTCATACTATTTGCACTACGGATGTCGTTGACCTCCTTATCGTAAGACTCATTGAGATAGTAACCTATTTATAATCACTATCCCTTTCATGTCCGCACTGCTTGGGTACAGGCAACTATTCTAGCAATGCATTCTTTAGATCGCCACTTTAGAGTGAGTGACTTAATGATAAATCAAACCTATTTATTGTCCGACTACTAATTACTGGATGATAACTATACTAATGGGATGTTTATTGACGCTTTTTTTTCCTACACTGTTCCCAGTTTATCTGGTGTCGGCACAGTACGTTTCCCATTCCATGAACATCGGTCAGACGCCATCAAGCCATCCACTGCCTTTTGATTCATGTCATCCACATAAATATTAAATATTTATATCATACATGGCCGTATGGTGTCGGCAGAGTAGAATACAATTGTCACCACCCCAAATCTCTCCCGTGGGTGTCGTACAAGGCGACTAAGGATAAATCAGTGATGAGGAATGGGCAGCAGCGTTCCTTTTATACCTACCACCTAGCAAAGTACTGCGACTTTTGTGCCCATAAATGGCAATAGACTCGCCACCTTTTACATGGGACCTAGCATAATTGGCGAAGCGTGGGTGCTAGTTCACCTCTGGCTACCCCTTCGGGGATATAGGCGTGAATTATGTATGTATGTATATAATACATTACAATGCTGACAAATAATAAATGTGATCTGCGCCCTTTAGTGTGGTTGGAGTGGATTGCTTGATGATATCTGACCGATATGAATAGAATCATACTGGAATCTGGAATCAGAGGAATCATACTGCACCGACCCCAGATAAACTTGGAACCTGAGCAGAAAGGTGATGATGTCAGGGCTGGATACATCTCGAATATATCGCAGCCTTACTGGCAAAATGGATTATCGGATATGTTTTACGAAAATTTAGTTATTTACAACAATAAACAGAAAGTTTTAAATAGCCTCTACTAGTGAGACCCGTAAAATTTTGCTGTTATCATACATACATACATAAATCACGCCTGTATCCCCAAAGGGGTAGGCAGAGGTAAATTAACACCCACGTTTCGCCAATATGTTACTCTTCTATGCTGGCCTGGGAGCGAACAAATAACGTAGAATAGGCCTACCCCGACTCATCCCATGGGTGTCGTAAAAGTCGACTGAGGGAGATTGCCCAGTGTAGACAAATAAGCACCTTGGGGCACCCGAATGGTGGAGGGCAAATCACCAACAACAGCATACCCAAAGAGGGTTGGTGTCAGACAGGCGGCCGACTGTAAAACCTAAGCCAAAACTTTGAGCTGTATGGATTGGAATGTTGTCATTCCAATCACTCACTCGGTTCATCGATCTCTCGACATGGTCCGTTCTGTCTCTTTTCTATACATTCATTCATCACTAGCACCTTTACGGTGTGATGGATGATATGAATCAAAAGGGAGTGGATGGTTTGACGACGTCTGACCGATATGAATGGAAGAGGAAACATACTGCGCCGACCCCAGATAGACTGAGAACAGGGCAGGGAGAAGAATTTTTTGCCAATATGTTAGGTCCCAAGGTGGCGAGCCTATTGACATTTATCGGGCACAAAAGTCGCAGTACATTGCTAGGTGGTCTAAGTGGAACGCTGCTGCCCATTCCCCGTCACTACAACATACTCCTGAATTGATCTAACAAAAGCTAACACAAAGAATATTGTGTTTAGAAAAAGTTCGAAAAATTATAGTCTTTATGCTCGAATCGAACCCGCGTCCGAAGACTATAATTTTTCGAACTTTTTCTAACCACAATATTTTTTGTATTATTTTTTCGAACATTTATTACAATATTCAAATTACAATCAAAATACTAAAAGATAGAGTATTGATTAGATCCGTCCCTTAAATATCTGATTGTTCTAAGGATAAAGCCTTATAATTAAAGTAATCTGAATTGAATAAACCATATTTTTATTTTATTCTTTAGTACAGCTGATTTTGGTGTACAGTGTTAATAACATTACGTCCATTGCATTACATTTGGATAAAGTCTAACATGGTGTTGGTTGTACATACATTATATTATCTCTACGATAAAAACTACTCGATATTGATTATCGATATACAGTTGTGAAGTGTTAAAAACAAAGACTGGACTTCACGAAAACAGCGATTGAAAATAATAGTCGGCTTCAAAGTATTTATGCCTAAATGATTATCTAGACGTATCAGTGCATGTTGTTTCTTAGGCATAATCAAACGTTGCGCAATATTCGGTAAGTAAAAAACGTGTTATTTAGATCCTTTGCAAATAAAATTTTTATTACGATTAGCATATCAGTCTGTCCTACTACATTGATCTTTTGTTATCCTGTTTTTAATATGAGCTTAACATAAATTAATTTGTCCGTTTAGGGAAATATAACATCAAAAGGAGATAATAGCAAGTTTTATAGCAAAACTTAATAAAACTTGTATTTATTGTCCACAGACAATGTTGGTACTAATTTGGTTAGTGGTCCTAGTGGCAGCTGGATATCTCTATTTCAAAGAGGCTTATTCGAGATACACGAATACGGACGTGAAATGCCCAGCTGTGGTCCCTTTGGTCGGCTCCAATGCCAGAGTCCTGATGCGCAAAGAACATTTGGTCGATATAATGATGGACTTGTACAATAAATTCGCTGATGAAAGGTGAGGAGTCACTGTCACTACCCACTACACGTACATAAAATAGCTATATACAGTAATGTTGAAATTGTTTTAGAAGTATAATATTGAAATTGACTGATATTACAAAAACCGAAGCCACGATCAACTGCCCAATCAGTTTTGCATCCTATTTCAAAATAAAATTTGATGATCAATTGCAGATAATTACGTAAATTCCAAATTACGACCACTGAAACTCACCAGATAAAATTAAATAAGCACTCTATCAAGACACTGACAACTAAGGAGATGGCATTAGTAACAACTGTAATTTGATCTCAAATTACTCTATTTTAATGCCTACAATGCTTGTTTCATCGTAATTTAATTTGTAAATAAAGCCTTAGAAATTGAAAAATTTCATCTTTTGTTTTGGTCGAATGCTCAGATTGCTGGGTATTGGCCAAGAGGTCCCGGGTTCGAATCCTGGTAGGGGCAAACTTTGTGATGACCACAAATGTTTGTTCCCGAGTCATGGTTGTGTATATGTTTATGTAGTATATTTTTAACATTTATATACATAATTATATTAAAAATATGTCCGTCATCTAGTCATGTTTGGGCTAGATGATAGGTGCGAGTGAAAAAATATATATTTATTTATTATTTATAATGACCATTGAAACTCGTATAAATTGTGTATTTACATACATACAGCACAATATATATTTAAAAAATGATGCGAAAACTCTTAGCATTCCATGGATTAACCATTGATTACTGTCTAGGTTCTACGGTCTTTACGAGTTTTTAAGGCCAATGGTTGTCATAAGGGACATTGAACTAATCAAACAGATCACAGTCAAAAATTATGACAGTTTCCTCGACCACAGAACCATGGTTGACGGGTCTGTGGACCCAATCTTCGGAAGAAACCTCGTTTCTCTGAAGGGTAAGCTTAATTTGACAAAAATTCCAAACTTAAATACTTAATACTATATACATCAGTACTGTTGCTTGTCAGCCAATACATACATACATACATACATAAATCACGCCTATATCCCCGAAGGGGTAGTCAGCCAATAATAACGGTGTTATTCAATTGCTACCTTTCAGGTCAAGAATGGAAGGACATGAGGTCATCGCTAAGCCCAGCTTTCACTAGTTCAAAAATAAAATTGATGGTGCCTCTTATGGTGGAAGTGGGAAACCAAATGATAGAATCCCTGAAGGAAGAAATAAAGAACTCCAAAGACGGTAAGACTTTTCATACATACTTACATAAATCACGCCTATATCCTCGAAGGGGTAGGCAGAGGTGAACTAGCACCCGCGTTTCGCCAATTATGTTAGGTCCCATGTAATAAGTGGTGAGCCTATTGCCATTTATCGGGCACAAAAGTCGCAGTAGGTACATTGCTAGGTGGTATAACAGAAACGCTGCTGCCCATTCCTCATCACTGATATATCCCTCTGCCGTCACCACACGGCACAAGACTTTTCATCATTAGTTTATTAATGGCCCCGCTGTCTGGGCACAGATCTGTAGGAAATTTGATATACCAGTCCGGACTGATAATAGCTCACAACTGCAAATCAGTAGTATCTGTGTGTGTATCAGTATATCTTACGTAGTATTGTATTCCTTTGCTGCAAATATACGCATAAAATATGCAACAGCTAAATATACTAGATGTCAGCTCAGTCAATAATCTTAGCTGACAAATGTGAGCTAAAGTCTGAAATAATATTTTTTTTGGCAAAATTTCGTAGAAGAGTAACTTAAGTATTGGAGAATCAAAAACAAATACTTCTCTATGAAAATGCTCATGTTCATTCTTGAGCCTACTCTCTTATGCCTTGCGCTGCTTATCTTATAGCTTTATCTACAGTTTGCATTATTTCTAGGTAAATTTATCGACGTGGATGCCAAAGACGTAACTACTCGATATGCCAACGATGTCATCGCTTCCTGCGCGTTTGGTCTCAAGATTAACTCCACAACTGAAAAAAATAACGTATTTTTCAAAATGGCCAAGGAAATTACGACCTTGAGAATGTCAATGATATTGAAAATTTTCCTCTTTATATACTTACCAAGAATAACGAAGGTGATAATATCTATATTCTTTCTTAATCCAAAAAAAATTGTCTAGTATTTCTGGGTAGTAGTTATTTTTAAATACATACATATATAAGTCACGCCTTTCACCCACAGGGGAAGACAGAGATTACGTCTGCTTTCCACTTGCTACGATCCTTACATCTTTCGCTTCATCTAATCTTATTAATCTCTTCTGGCATGTGGTTTCATTTAACTTGCCTTTTTTTAATTGACTTCCAATTTGATTATGAAAGATCCGCCTAGGCCTTCCCCTTCCCATTTCTCCATTCACCATATACACGCCATATATATCCTTTTTGTCATTCTTCTTTCATTCATTCTTCGAACGTGACCAAACCATGCGAGCATCCCTTTCTCAATGCTTGTCATTAGATCTTCTTTCAAACCACACCATTCTCATATCACATTGTTGTACAATCGATCGCTCAGTCTTACCCCATCCATGCTCCTCGACGCTCTCATTTCTACTACATTTATTCTACTTTCATGCTTCTTCCTCCATACCCAACTTTCACTTCCATACATTGATGTCGAGGCCAGCACTCCATTATGAACAGCCTTACGCGCTTTTCTGGACATATTTTGGCTGCTCGCAAAAGTGTGCAAATTTTTAAATACTTATAATATATGTTATTTATCAATGTCTTTTACTTTATTAAAAATATAATTTTACTTTTGCAGCTCTTCAACATACAATTCCTACCAAAATACACGTCAAGTTTCTACCGAGACATCATATTGAATACAATGCGTGACCGAGAGGCACAAAACATCATCAGGCCCGATATGATACACTTACTTTTGGAGGCTAAGAAAGGTTTGCACATATATGAATGCCATAATAGTCATACAGCATTTGGAAAAAGCTAGCAGATTTGAGAAAATTCCTTATTCTCTTTTAATTACCATAATATTATTACTATTTTGACCAAGTCATCGTAAATATGTAATACCGATATTTTAAATAAATAAAAATGGTATATAAAATAATTCATGTATAATAACATTGAAAAATAAGTACAATAATGTCTATTAAATACTGATACTCATTACAGGAAAATTAGTCCACGATGAAAAGACTGCTACAGACTTAGATGCAGGATTTGCAACCGTAGAAGAATCAGCAGTTGGTAAAACGACAGTTAAAAAAGGTGAAAATTTCAGTACCGACTAACTTACGTCAATTGTTGAACTTCGTCTAGTGTCGTCGATTGTACAGCAAAAGCAAGCCAGGCTATCTCGAATTTCAAATATTCGCAGTGATATTACTAACGCTGCATTGTTACAAAGGGAAATTGCTTTTGAAACTTTAAAGCATTCTTAATATAACTTAATTTATGTTACTTGAGAAATATTTGCCCTCATGTTGGTGTAATGCTTAAAAGTTTACTTTCTTAAGCGTAATATAAGATGAACGAAGAGTTTATAGTTTATTTAAGAATCAAACCATTATCCCATGACTTAAGCTAAACATTCTTAATTCATTATTATGAAAAGGCAACATCAAGGATTTAAAAATTATCATTGGATTCATTTTGTCTATGTAGTCTAGTAATGCAAGTCACAAATTAAAATTACATATCTTTATCCCAGAAGATCCGTATACTGTATTTCAACCGGCAATAACATTTTCTATATTTCCACAGATTGGACAGATGATGACTTAGTAGCTCAAGCAGTGTTATTTTTGCTTGCCGGCTTTGATACCGTGTCCACTGCAATGTCATTTGCCATCCACGAGCTCGCTGTTAATCCAGATGTTCAGGCCAAGCTTGTAGCAGAAATCAGAGAGAATCAAGAGAAAAATGAAGGCAAACTTGATTATAACTCCATTCAGCACATGGTGTATATGGATATGGTTGTATCTGGTGAGATACGTCAGACGATTGAAAAATAATATGAAATTTTATGCAAATTAGAAAACAATTTTACTATTTTCAGAGGTACTAAGGTTATGGCCACCAGCTGCTGGACTCGACAGGCTATGCACAAAAAGTGTGAACTTGGGAAGACCAAACAAGGATTCCACTAAAGATTACTATGTAAGTGATTCAAAAGTGTCTTCTTCTTCTTCTCCCTGCCCTGTTCCCAGTCTATCTGGGGTCGGCGCAGTATGTTTCCTCCGGATTCATATAGGTCAGACGTTGATGACCAGCCAGCCATCCACTCCCTTTTGATTAATATCATCCATCACACCGTAAAAGTGCTAGTGATAAATGAATGCATAGAAAAGAGAGGGAACGGACCATGATGAGAGACCGATGAACGGAGAGAGTGATTGGAATTACAACATTCCAATCCATACGGCTCACAGTTTTGGCTTAGGTTTACAGCCGGCTGCCTGCCTGACACGAACCCTCTTTGGGTATTCCGATTCAAAAGTGTACAAGGTCTAAATAGAACGGAATCAAATGTTTTAGACTCTATAACAATTTTTTTTTCAAGACATCGATTAATTGACAATTTATTTTTTATTATGTCTCAGATCCGAGCAGGCGAGAGCGTTTCGATTCCCATTTGGCCGATCCACCGTGATCCAAAATACTACGAAAACCCATTGAAATTTGATCCTGAACGATTTTCTGACGAGGATAAGCACAAAATTTTGCCATTCACCTTTATACCCTTTGGGATGGGCCCTAGAAATTGCATTGGTAAGTTGGTCGAGATTGCGGAAATCTCATGTGTTTTGTATGTGGGATGATTTTATGAAAATATTAAAGTCTTTCCACATTTTATTCCAATACGGATGAAATGAATGTGCTGAGTCTCACTTATATTGAATTATTCAGCTAGGATACATGGTTGGAGGTGATGTTTTGGTTCCCCTTATAAATAATATGTAAAGTTTTTGTGTTAGTAAAGCTAACAAAATAAAGCTAAGCATCTTCTTAGAATTAAACTAGTATTTAAGCATGCATTTACAACAATTATAGGCGTGATTTATGTATGTATGTATGTATTTACAACAACTGACAAAAAAATGACATACAACTACACATAAAAGTTCTGATTATTATTTAGATCATTCAACGCCTTGTTTTTTTTAAAGTTTTTTTTTAAATATTATCCTTAATCTCCAGACTTCAATATGTCGTATTCTATTTTATAGTTTTTGTATCGGAGCTTGTTTTTTTAGAGGCCACGTTACATTTTTATTCGATACCTTCCTGGCAGCTTCCAGATTCGGACTGTGTGAGGTAAAAGTGATGCTGTACCAACTGCTCCAACATTTCGAAATATCTCCGTGTGAGAAGACCTGCATCCCAGTTGAGCTTTCCAAAGAATCAATGAACTTCCAGATTAAAGGTGGCCATTGGGTTCGATTGAGAATCAGAGATTAATACAGCTCTACGTATTGATATCATTCAAAACTCACTTGTGATTTTTTTCAATGAAATGAAATAAACGTTCTAAAATAGATTTATAGCTCCGGAAATGAATTTTATTTTTCATTGCCCTTTTATTTAGAATAAGTAATATTTTGGAGGTCGATGCTTAACAGTCTTAATCAGTCCTTACATCAGATAAGTGATCGAAATTGTTCCATCCTGAGTTCCTCAATACTTCAGAAGACAATTTTAAGCAGTTTATCCCAACTGCATTTGCAGCCGCTAACACATACCAACCTGCACTGGGACCGCGTAGTAGGACCTGTTTCATACTCCCTATATTATTCCATCAACAGGACTGCCTAAAACCAGTCGACAAAGAAAGAATTTTAAAATTTTAATTGATTTCATAATCCTTCTAAGCTGGTCTGGGAGCGAAAAAATATAGTAGAATGTGCCATGAAAATCTACTAAGGGAGATTGCTCTGTGTAGCCAATAAGCATCTTGGGAATCCGAATGGTGTAGGTCAAACCACCAATAGGTATATAGTTATAATAGGTAATACCACAAATGGGTTGGTATCAGGCAGGCAGCCTGCTGTATAACTAAGGCAAAATCTTGAGCAGTATGGGTTGAAATGTTGTCATCCCAATCACTGTCACAGTTTATCGGTCTATCGACATTGTCCTCTGTACAGTCATTCTTAATTAGCACCTTTCAAGTGTGATGGATAAATGACTTAAAAGGAAGTGGATGTTTGATGACGATATTCAGTATCAGTGCCGACCCAGGTAAACGGAACAGGGCGGGCATAAAGGAAGATGATGATAATGTATTTTTCATCCCACCATCTCGGAAAAAGCGTTTTTGCTCTTCGATATCTGAGTGCAAAAGCCGTTGTTATCCTCTAGAAGATAAAGTAAATTTGAATTTAGAACATCGTGTGCAATGAGTTTGTGAATTCAAAACATCATTATACCTATTTATTTCTACCTCCATGGTGCCGAAATTATCATGCAACCTATTTTAATTTGTTAAAAACTCAGACTCGGAACCTTCTTGGTGTACTTTTTTGTAATTTGCTTTGCGCGCGCCATTTTCTTTTCACGTCATAAATTTGTTAAAACCTAGGAGTTCCGTGACGGTCAATCAGCTTGGCGTCAATCTTGCTTAAAACATTTTGATCGTCTACAACGCTTGCTTGATGCTTGAGTCAAGCATTTAAAAGCTTTTTAGGTCTGTTTGATTTGTTTACGCTAGCAACGGAACAAAACCATACAGAAAATCAACGTACTTGACTCAAGCTGATTGACGGTCTCGGAACTCCATTAGGGACGGTAATTTTTATTAGGTACTTACAGGTGTGTCTGGATGAATGTTGCGGGTGTGTCTGGGTGAATGGGTGTTTTGTGGGTGTGTCTAGGTGAATGGGTGTTTTGTGGGTGTGTCTGAGTGAATGGGTGTTTAGTGAGTGTTTCTGGGTGAATGGGTGTTTTGTGGGTGTTTCTGGGTGGATGGGTGGGTGTTGTGGTTGTGTCTGGGTGTATGCTGTGGGTGTGTCTGGGTGTATGCTGTGGGTGTGTCTGAGTGGATGGATGAGTGCTGTGGATGTGTGTGAGTGGATGTTCTAGGTGTTTCTGGGTGGGTGTTGAGAGTGTGTTTGGGTTGATGGGAGGGTATTGTGGAAGTTTCTGGGTGAAAACAGAAACTGTTGTGATTGTATTTTTTTTTGTATTTTGCAATTTCCTCGTTGGGGGGGATGAAAAGTTACGTGTTGCACTCGAGTGCAAAGATTTTTCATCTTGTGCTCTTTTGATTCCCTCGCTCAGGATTCTAATTTTGAATCAAATCCTTCGCTAGCTCGGTCATCAAAATTGAGCACGCGGTAATAAAACAACTTTGCACTCACGCACAACAAATAACTCTTTTATTATAGGTACCGAACGTAGATTCTAAAAATGATTAGGTAAAGGAACTCGTTTGCCATCTCTGTGTTCTTTCTGTTTTTCATAGTTATAATCAATGTTACTAAATTATAAATCAGTAAATGTTAAATCTAATATAAATGAAGATTTTACAAAAATGGAAAGATAACAAAATATTATTACGTAATTTTCCACGCAATTATGAATCACATCAAACAATTTACTTGTAACATGTATTTTTTATCCTTATCTATCAGATTAGCAGCTGTGTCTCGATAAATTACCTTTAAAGGACGCCAGTGAGCCAAACCAAAACAACACTAAAGATCCACAGACGCGGTAAGCTGTCTTAATTATTTTTCTCTAATTAGTGGCCAGACCATCCAAGTACAACCCAATTTAGGGATTTTTTTATATTTTTCACGCTTATCTTGAATGATGACAATAATAATAATATTACACTGACTAGACTCTAAACCATCATACAAACTTTTGCAGAGTGGGTACTTTGATATTTAGAACTGCATAAGGTTAGCCAGTTTTTTATTTGTATTGTAAGCCTTAGGATGGATGATACATCATCACGTCTTTGAAATAATTTATCCACGAAGGAATAGGCAGAGTTGTATTAACACCCACGTTTCCCCATACCATCATCATCATCCCCACTTATCTCGCCGACTCACCACCAGGTTCCTTCCCCCCTACTCTCTGCTCCTTCGGGTAAATGGCATAAGTCGAGGCCCGCTCGCTGGCTCCTAGCCGGGCCTTGCCCCACAGCAAACCACCCGGCATATGGTTAGATCGCGCCAAGGGCCTCGCCACCAGACCGGGGTCGAGCACAGGGGGCGCTGGGGAGCCCCGCTGTCTTAGACGGCGGCTCAGATCACCGGGGGACTGATATCCCCTGAGTTGATGCCCGCAGCCCACCATCAGGCGGATGACCCGGATGATGATGCCAATTATGTCACGATCCCAAGTTATAAATTGCGAGTCTATTGCCGTAATATTTACCGTTACTCTTAGTTGCCCTGTACGACACCCACGGGGTATCATGTAAGCCACACCTTATAGTGTATCAGAAGGGAGTATAAATATCTAGGATGTGTTGAGTTTACATACTAGTCACTATTGTGTATGCTGAGACTCACACAAACAAATTAATAAGATCGCCAAACGTAGTAACAATTGTTAATTATATGTATTATAACGTAACGTTAGAGAAGGTGAGCTTTTTGAAATTTCCCCGGTTGCAAACTATTTCTCGAGGACTGCAATTAGTCCATTTTAGATATAAGACAGAATTGGTGAAATTTTTACTCTCCTGTTTCTCCTGTATTGTACTGTACACCGTCGTTGGCACTGTAGGCACATTGGATAATTTACATTATAAATGTAATTAATTCAGGGTGTAAAGTTGATTACTTTCTTTGAAAACGGTACAAGTTACCCAGAATGATAGCAAAAGGAGTGTTTTAATGACTAATTACTTTTATCCTCAGAACATGCTGGTGTTAATTTGGTTGGTGGTGCTTGCCGCCGCTACTTACCTCTATGTCAAGCAGAGCTATACAAGGTTCAGCAATAGCGATGTGAAATGCTCCGAAATCACCCCATTGCTCGGCACCGTCTCAAAATACATCATGCGCAAAGAACACATGGTCGATCTCATTACAAGACTGTATAATAGATTCCGTGACGAAAAGTAAGGAATTAATTCCAGATATCCAATTATAATTTTGCTTTTTACGTATATCATACATTACTACTCTACGTATTCGTTCCTGAAATAGAAACCAACAAGTAGTTCCATCATGATTTCTGTCTACAGATCAAGACTTTTTATAATAACTGGTTTGAACTAAGTAAGAGTAAATAGTAATGCAAAAGAGTAATGCATAGTATTCGATTTTAATTTTAACATTATATAAATGTTAGAAAAATGAGTACAAAGATTTTAGTGGTTAGAAAAAGAATTTCGAAAAATTATGATCTTGAGGCGGAAATACCCAGCAGGAGAAGCAGCGGACGCGGGTTCGATTCCCGCCTCAAGATCATAATTTTTCGAAATTCTTTTTCTAATGCATAGTACCTAATAAAAATAGGGCCGTGGCCAGTTATTTTAATTATCCAATAATGCTACACTGGAAATTTTAAAAAATCTGACGGAATTACATTTTTAACTGCCTCTTTTTAGGTTTTATGGCCAATACCTTTTTCTTAGTCCAGTTGTGGTCATAAAGGACATAGAATTGGTGAAGCAAATTACCATAAAAGACTTTGACAGTTTTGGTGACCACAAGATTGTAATCGATGACACTGCAGACCCAATCATAGGGCGAAGTCTTATTTCATTGAAAGGTAACGTTCAAAGTTATGAATATTGTGATTTCCTGTTTCATGTGTTTTATTATTAGAATATGAACATGATGACGAATAATGTTTTCTTATATTTGCACGAGCACTACACACATTTGAAATAAAACAACTTTTACGGATAAGACTCGCGAATAATTTGGTGTTTGGCATATTAATTATTTAACCCGACGTTTCGATCACTTTACAGTGGCCGTGGTCACGGGGGGACCCCGTTAATATGCCAAACACCAAATTATACGCGAGTCTTATCCGTAAAAGTTGTTTTATTTCAAATGATGACGAATATTAAACTTTTAAATTTTAGGCCAGCAATGGAGAGATATGCGATCAGCTTTAAGCCCAGCTTTTACCAGCTCAAAGATAAAAAGCATGGTACCACTTATGGTAGAAGTAAGTAACCAATTGGTAGAAACACTCAGAAAAAGCATCAAGGATTCTAATGGTGAGTATTTGCCAAAGCCTCACCCACAATTATTGATGTAAAGATAGTTGTTATGTCAAGGTTTTACATAGAACATTTTTATTTTTTCTTATGTTTTATTTCTAGGAAAGTTCATTGACATTGAAGCCAAGGACTTAACAACACGCTATGCTAACGATGTCATAGCTTCCTGCGCTTTTGGTCTCAAAATTAACTCATTAGCCGATGATAACAATATTTTCTTTAAAATGGGCAAGGAAGTCACCGCTCCCACTATGACGATTTTCATGATGTTCAAAATGTTTATGTTCATGTGTTTACCGAAAATATCAAAGGTGAAGTTCTGATAGCTCATATTCAGGTGGTGGAATTCATTGATTAAATACACTAAGAAAACCTAATTCATCATGTAATAACTGGGTTCGAGTTCTTGAAATTATGTTCAATAAGAGTTGCAATTTATTCTTCATCAATTTTCAGATCTTAGCTATACCATACTTCCCTAAAGCAACTGCCGATTTCTTTAGAGGCATAATACTTGATACAATGCGTGACCGTGAGACACGCAACATCTTCAGACCAGATATGATACAATTACTTTTGGATGCTAAGAAAGGTTTGTACATGTGTGACTTTTTAAAGAACGAAAGAACTTTTCAAGCAATGTTAATTGTAAAACTGTATTATTACAGATTTTGGTGGTTATATCCTGCCCGGATAGCAGCGGACGCGGGTTCGATTCCCGCCTCAAGACCATAATTTTTCGAAATTCTTTTTCTAACCACCAAAATCTTTCTACTAATTTTTCTAACATTTATAAAATGTTAAAATAAAAAATCGAATAGTGTATTATTACAAATAAAAATAAAGTAATTTTAAAATTTTACAAAATGTTGAAAGAATATAATAACACACTGCTTTCTAATTATAATATAATTTTATATCGTGCTTTTTATAGGACAGTTAACGCATGAAGATAAACCATCAAAAGACTTAGATGCCGGATTTGCAACTGTGGAAGAATCAACTGTAGGAACTAAGACAGATAAACATGGTAAATGAGAAGTACATATAATGCAAAATAGAAACAAATGATTGCTGATTAGATACTAGCTATATTAATTTTCAGAAATAGAGAAACTATTTATTTAAAAGGAACTAAATATATAATTTGCCTAAATAGCCTAGTGGTGCCACCATAGGAATATCAAATTGGAACTACTCTCAGGGGTCTCCTACATTTCGACTAACTTTAAAAAAATATTAGGATATACAGCCAATATCTAATTGAACATCGATTATCACCAATATACAATATAACCAATGAACAATATTATTTTCTAGAGTGGTCTGACGGTGATCTAGTGGCTCAAGCAGTGATTTTCTTACTGGCGGGCTTCGAGACTGTATCTACTGTAATGTCATTCGCTCTTCATGAGCTCGCTGTTAATCCGGATGTTCAGGAGAAACTACTGGCTGAAATTCAGCAGAACGAGGTGAAGAATGGCGGCAAGTTTGATTACAACTCAATACAGCACATGGTGTACATGGATATGGTAGTCTGTGGTAAGAATCCCTCTCGAAATAAAGTGCGTACATCATACAGTATCCAGATTGATCTGTTCTTATTAATAAAGAAATATAAACTATTAAGATGCTAAGAATGTATTCAATCATGCCAGAAAAGAAGGGAAAGTGATGATTGATTCACTTCTTTAGCAATATATACAATTATGGATAATCTGCTTGTTCTCTACAAGCAGATTATCCCTAGAAATTATTTTCGTCGTATTCATTTTCAGAGGTGCTGAGAATGTGGCCACCAGCCCCAACATTAGACAGACTGTGTACGAAAGATTATAACTTGGGGAAACCAAACATTTATTCCAACAAAGATTTTTATGTAAGTTGAATAAATCAAGACATCCATCAAAAGTAGTCTACACATTTCAAGTAAATAAATGAATTATGTGTAACAATTATTTTTAAACTTGTAGATTCGCAAGGGGGAGAATGTGTCGATCCCCATCTGGGCAATCCACCGCAACCCTGAATACTTCGAAAACGCATCAAAATTTGATCCAGAGCGATTCTCAGATGAAAATAAGCAAAAAATCTTGCCGTTCACTTACATCCCCTTTGGAGCAGGTCCTAGAAATTGTATCGGTAAGTTCACTATCAATCGTGAATCTATATAAATTAAGCTACAATTTCAAATATTAGACAACGCGTTTTTAATCTATATGAATAAGTCAAGTTGTACAAAACTGTAAAATTTCTGTTTTGATTATCAATCTAGAAACAGTTTATCAAACCCACAAAATTTATAAACCGAATTTATTTGGTTGTGGTAATCTTTCTTTGTTCAACACAACGTTAGCTTACTAATCACAGATTTTCCTTAACGATAGACTTTTTAGAAGCAGGACTTCGACAAGGAGTACATTTCGTTTCTCAATTAGGATTTGATCTTTCATTGTATTTATATACTTTGTATCAGGTTCAAGATTCGCTTTGTGCGAAGTAAAAGTGATGCTGTACCAACTGCTCCAGCACTTCGAGCTGTCTCCGTGCGAGAAGACCTGCATCCCAGTGGAGCTCGAAATGAAAGCATTTAACATCAAAATCAAAGGAGGTCACTGGGTCCGAATGAAGTCGAGAAATTAAGAAACTTCTGTAGTACACTATATTGAAAACAAACTAATAAACTTTTAAATAACATAGTTGGTGGTTGTATTAATTGTCTACGGAGTAACCTCGTTACACTTATATGATATATTCCTATTTATTATTTTCCTCCTATGTTTGCAATTACCCAAAGAGGGTTGGTGTCAGGCAGGAGGCTGGTTGTAAAACCTAAGCCAAAACTTTGAGCAGTATGGATTGGAATGTTGTCATTCCAATCACTCTCTCCGTTCATCGGTCTCTCGACATGGTCCATTCCGTCTCTTTTCTATACATACATTCATTCATTACTAGCACCACGGTGTGATGGATGATATGAATCGAAAGAGAGTGGATGGCTTGATTACGTCTGACCGATATGAATGGAAGTGGAAACATACTGCGCCGACCCCAGATAGACTGGGAACAAGGCAGGGAGAAGAAGTTTGCAATTACCCGTGCAGTATATATAATAATACGGTTATTATTTTTTTTTCAATTGATATGATCTTTGAAATGTTTATAAGTTTAATAGTCCAGTTACTCATATTTGGCATAAATGGGCTTGGTCACTTCAAATGTTACTTTGAATTGAATATGAAAACCTATTTCAATATATGGTCATTATATCAGATGAAACTATATTTTTTCGCTCTCAGACCGGCATGGAAGACTCATTGCCCGGCCAGCATTGAAGACTAAAGTCAAAAGCTGATGTGACGTCAAATCATATAACCACTACTAATGGCTTTAGACTTTTTATACTTAAGCCTTATGTAGGTATTTTTTTTTCAAGAGCATCGCGCTAGATAAGTTGTAAAGGAACCATCGATTCCACTAAGCTGATAATAAAATATTACGTCAATGATTTTCAACGTCAATTTCAGATAAGCTTCATTTGGTGGATTTATGATTTACAGCCGCACTCAGAGACGTCAATTAACTTTAATGAGTATTTAATGTCAAAAATTTTCATTCAAATCTAGACCATAGACCCGGCAAGAATAGCGACTAGTTTTGAATTCTCATTTTTTGACGTCGGCAGTTAGACCTATTAATTTATAGTAAATGCATTTCTGTTTTTTTTAGATTGCTTACTTACGATTAACACAAATCAAAGTAATCTTATTGTTTATCATTACAGATTAAGGACTAATTGTAGGGTACACTTATTTATTAGTGTTATTCGCCTATGGGGAATTTGTAGTAGCGGCACTAGAGAACCTGAAGTGACGGTGCCTTTGGAAGACGCAGAAAAGACATAAACATTTTGTGTTTCCCAAATCGATAGGGGTTAAATCTTGTTCATGGATCATCTTTGGTTCCCTTTGTATTCTAAGAAATCTACAACGCCATATACTTCCACTCAACCATACATACATAAATCACGCCTACCTCTTGAGGTTTAGCCAGAGGTGAATTATAGTCCCACAAGTTCGTGCGCGACCTTCCGATATGAGACGGTAGCGGGGACAGGGCACTCTGGATGTTGGCGGGGGTGGGTGATGAGTAGAGGAGCGAATTCCCCGCTGGCATCTGGAGTGCCCCGTCCCCGCCACCGTCTCTCATACCGCAGGAGGGTCGCGCACGAAGCTGTCGGACTATAACACCTTCGTTTCGCCAATTAGGTTAGTTTCTTTGTCTCTTAATACTACTATTCTGTCAACTATTCGATTTTTAATTTTAACATTATATAAATGTTATAAAAATTAGTACAAAGATTTTGGTGGTTAGAAAAAGAATTTCGAAAAATTATGATCTTGAGGCGGGAATCGAACCCGCGTCCGCTGCTAATATATAACATCTGACTTTCCCTGCTTGACCGTACTAGCATATTATTATTGCATGATAAATTTAGTATGTATAGTATAAGTCACAGTACATTAAAATTCATTAGAAAGGTAATGAAAGCTGACGTAAAATCAAACAATAATTAAATATCACGATATAATTAATATCTTTTTATATTATAACAGGTTCATCTTACATTGATCCCTTACTTGATGTTATAAAATCACATTTATTTTCAATAGTTTTTGTCTCTCATAGATCACATACAAAATATTAACATTAAGTATAATTTTTTATCATAACCATAATTACTGTAGACACTTAAATGCAATTACAAATAATACAATAATACACACACAATAAAATTATATTTTGTTTTTATTTTTAATGTTATTTACTACACCGCAGATATAGATAATCGTTTCTATATATAACCTAAAGGAAATCGGTTAATACTCAAGTATCATCGAGGAAAATAACGTCAGCTGGTTAGTCATTATCTTTCAAGTTTTGATAGACTGCATTAGATGCTATGCTGTCAAGCAGCCTGGTAGGCTCAAGGATTAGTTACCATTTCTTTCAGGGTTCGGTGTGGTTGTATTACAGCACACTAATATCCAGCAATGGATGTACATCTACGCGCTGATTCTCGGTTTGACAGCGTATAGCCATTGGCCCCTTGTTCTATCCACTAGGAGTTCACACGAAAGATATATCGGGAGGTATTTTCAAAACTGCATAAAATAGTTAGTCTTGTCTGAAATCACTCTCAAAAACAATTTCTATATAAAATTATTGACTGCTCATGCTCTAGCAACATTAGGTAATGTTTCTTTTTGTTTATCCCCTTGGTTGCATGGAAACAATCAAAATTATTACAAGAGTACTCGGTTAGAGTACCATGCCTGCTTTGGGCAACCTACGCCTATACAAACATCTTTATTGTATCGGATGCCAAATTGGTAATCAAAACACACATATCACTGAACTTAATAGGTATCGTAAAATTGCATTTGATACTATACTATATATTTAAAAAATTATATTAGTTATAACTCACTGCCATACTATAACACTGGGTAACGTTTACTTATCACAAGTACGCTTTATTTTCAACAACCTATTGTTTTCCAATATTAGGTATGGGTACAATATACAATATTAAGGGCCCGTTTCACAATCGACAAGTACGTTCGAAGTAGCTTACTTTGCAGTTCAATTGACATATATTTCATATTACAACTGTCAGATGAACTGCAAAGTAAGCTACTTCGAACGTACTTGTCGATTGTGAAACAGGCACTAAGATTTCTAATTTAACAAACGAAGTTGTATTAGATACAGTCGCCTAAATAACCCAGTTCAAACTTTAGCGTACCTACTTTTTAAAACACTTGACTGTCTTGCACAGCCGAGCAATATTTTATTCGCGGATTTTAATCCTGAGCCAGTGGCCTCCCTTCATGCGGATATTGAAGGTTTCAGTCGAGAGTTCAGCTGGGATGACGGTCTTGGGGCAGGGAGACACCTCCATGTGCTGCAGCAGCTGGTACAGCATCACCTTCACTTCGCACAGCGCAAATCTTGAACCTGGTAAGAATTAAAACTGTCAGGGATCTAAAGCTTAGGAAGACGTTATCGATTACCAATGGCCATCATCAGTCATCTCATCTGCACAATCTAATTGCACAATCTGAATATTTTTTTAACTAAAAAGATAAATATTAAGTTAATGTTCAAATACATTAATATTTGTGTCTTTGAACATAACTATGATTTTGAATATATTTTCTACAGTTAAATCCTTCGCTATACAATTATGGGCCTTAACTTATCTCTAGTTGATCTAATACGAATGGAAATGTCAGGGTATTTACCGATGCAGTTTCTGGGCCCAAGACCGAAGGGTATGTAGGAGAAAGGTTTGATGTTGTGCTTATTCTCTTCGGAGAACCTCTCCGGGTCAAATTTAAGAGGATCTGGGAAATACTGTGGGTCTCTGTGGAAGCCCCAAGCTGGTATCATGACGCCTTCTCCTTTCCGGATCTGAAGACAAAATTTATCAGATCAGAAAACACACACGTTCCCAATGTTCAATGCATTTGTTTGACGATTCATGAGTGTATGTAATGAGACCTGATATGAATAAACCATATTTTGTTTATTTTTTTAGTACGAAAATGTTGATTTCAGATGCAAAAATACAACCAACCCTTGTTTCTGTTGTTGTAGATATAAGCATGAGAATAATATAAAGTATATTATCTTCAAAGCTCAAAGTTTAACTTACGACGTAATCTTGGGTAGCCTTGTCATTTGGTCGTCCCAAGTTGTAATCTTTGATGCAAACCCGGTCGAGAGCTATGCCAGGGGGCCATAGCCTCAGAGCCTCTGTAACAAAATTAAGAAACTGAATACATACATAAATCACGTGTATATCCCTGAAGGGGTAGGCGAATAAAACACCCACGTTTCGCCGATTAGGTTAGATCCCATGTAATAGGTAGCGAGCCTATGGCTATCTATCGCGCACCCACATTGCAGGATATTGCTAGATGGTACAAGAGGAATTCTGTTGTCCATTACTCTTCGCTGTCTTTACCCTCAGTCGCCTTGTACGACACACCTACAGAAAAGTTGGCGGTGGTGACAATTGTGTTCTGCTCTGCCGTCACCACACGGGAACTGAATATGACATCCAAAATTGAGGAACCGAATAGATCAACATCTTCTCCTTATTTTTTTTTTTATTTCCATTATTTTCTTTCACTCTTCAATTCGGTTTTTCTTTCTAGTTTAGCTTAGAATAACTTTACAATGCATAAGTTGGTCTAGTAGTAATTTTTAGTGCATCTCACCTGACACCACCATGTCCATGTAAACCATTTCTTGGATGGAGTTGTAATCGAACTTTCCACCATTCTTGATCTCGTTTTGCTTGATCTCTTCAGCTAGTTTGTCTTGGACATCGGGATTCAATGCTAGTTCGTATAGAGTGAACGTCATGGCCGAAGATACTGTCTCAAATCCAGCGATGAAGAACAAGATAGCTTGTGCGATCAAATCCTCATCAGTCCATACTGTGAAATAAGTGACACAAAAGCTTCAATGATAAAATAGATGTGACTAATAGACAGCACATTTAAGTTCAGAACATTTAAGTAATGCGTCTTAATTTGGATCCGCCAAATGTAAAGTGAATAATGATGAGAGGACCCTTTGTTACATTTTATTGATGCACATTACGTCATACATTTAAATATGGTCGAATTAGATGCCCTTGAAGACACTCTGATACTATGTAAAGCACAATTGTGGCTTATCTAAGTATCAGAGAATCTTAATACATCAATGTCTCGTAAACAGTACACAAATATTTCAAGCAAGCGATGTCTGTTTTAAATATAAATGTTTTTTATCTTATCATGCACACATACCTCTGTCAATATTTTTTTTGCCCACAGACGATTCTTCCACAGTAGCGAAACCCGCATCAGCAGTATTTGATACTTTCTCTTCATGTTGTAGTCTTCCTGTAAAATGGACATTTAATGTTTGGTTAGTTCTAATAGCCTTATCAGTGTTTGCCAAGTTATTATTAACTCTATTGTTCTGGTCTACACACTTAAGCCTGAATATAGAATTTTCCAATACTAAATGCCTTAATTAAATACTACAGTAGACAATCAGCCATCGAGGTGATCAAACAGGGGTGTTTCTAGATAAATAATTATTTAGTACAACTAAAGTGCCATAAGTATTATATTTCGCTTTGAATGTTCTATTAACACTGACTTCCCTTCACTTCCACACTATGGACCCGCACGATGAATTCATGGAATGCTGAGAGTTTTTGTGTTTTTCTTATAGAGTTGCGATTTTTCACCGACTTCGTGGTGTAGTGGTTCGCCCACCGGAATTAAAATCCAGTGGTCCCGAGTTAAATCCCCAGTGGAGTACAAATTTCTACTCGGCTTAATTAGTGCTAGGACTTTTTTAAGTCCGCCTGGCAAGCTACCACCATTTTGTCAAAATCTGTTGCAATAAAAATGTTAACAGCATTATTGTGTTCCGACAATTTGCGATAAGATAGCTAGCCCCTAGGTTGAGAGTTCAAGGTGAAACTGGATTACAACTTCGGTTCTTATCGTACGTACCATCAAGATCTTCTAGTTCTCCTGTCTAGCATTAAAAAAGATTTTTCAGAAAAATTCTATAAAAGCAAAAACTTAGCCTTCATGATTAGGTAAAATGCTTGCCTTTCTTAGCTTCCATCAGCAGGTGGATCATGTCCGGTCGGATAATGTTCTTCGTCTCCCGGTCGCTCATTGTATTCATCACTAGCTGCTTGAAGAAGCTCTTTGTGTTATCGTCAAACAACGTCATCTTGAGTTTCTGAAATGAATGTATTTAGGTAATCACTAATTGAATGCTATGAAACCAATTGAAAAAGTCAACCTTCTGGAGGCTGGTTAGGAGAATAGTATGATTTCAAGCTCTTTACAGAAACATCATAAACAAAAGACCGTTATCTATCGTGTTTAGATCATTCCGCAGTTCTCTGTCTTCTGTATGGATTAACTTTTATTCTAAATATAATTTTAAAACATTAACCCCTTACCGCATACCAAGCCATACCAAGCCATATAATACGAAGATTTCGATGATGAAGATGACACTAATGATTTAATATTAGTGTCAAAGCAAAGCAATTTCAAATCAATGTATACGACAAACTCATACAAGTTTCAGGAAAACTGTATTGTCGTTATTACTTATTTAATTACAGTGTTACAGACCCAGGCGTGTATCAATCTACTGGTCGTGGAATTGGTTTGACCTTGAAAATGACGTATAATTTGCGAATATGATAGGATGTGTAGTGTGTACTGTACGTGACAATGCACCAATTTGATCTGTTTTTTTTAGGACTGCTTATAAACTAGATAAATGTCTCTAATTAACTCTTGTTGTTTCTAAAATTAATATGATTGCTCTGTATTAAGATAATTCCAAACAAATCTAAACTGGTGAGTTACTTTTATATTTCTGTATCTCGTATAATGTAGTCAAGGAAAATGTAGTATGGTCAATATAAAATATTATAATACTACTTCGATGTAGTTAATAAGGTAATGATAACTTTTTATTTAATTATTAAAACTACAAAGGTAAAATATCTAAGCAGACATTGGTCAGCACTCCTACCTCTGCCACGGGTGTCGTACGAGGCGACTGAGAGTTGTAAAAATCTACTTCACACACATGTCATAAAATGATTAAAAATCGACATCCCGGCAGCAATTTGCACATTTTGTGAAATCACAATGGGCTAGTTCCCTTTTACAGACGACCTGAAATAGTTAGCAAAATGTAGGTATAAATTACACCTCTTCCTACCCGCTTGAAGGGGTAGGCTCAAAAATGCTTGAAGGTTGTGTAAGCGCCTTGTTATATTTGACGGTGGCTGGTATTTATGACAAGGAATATTTAGGTTTGATGGATATATGAATACCACAGCGATAACTGTACTTATTTTTTAAAAATTGGTTAGAAAATTTCTTAAATAATACGGGTCTCTAACTCTGAATCAATCGATCGATAGAGTATCATTACGAAATATAACACTTACTTCCGCACTCAGAGACGTCAAATAACGTTAATGAGTACTTAACGTCAAAAAATGACAATTCAAAACTAGTCGCTATTCTTGCCGGGTCTATGGTCTGGATTTGAATGAAAATTTTTGACATTAAATACTCATTAAATGACGTCTCTGAGTGCGGCAGTAAGAAATATTAAAAGTTACCAAATACAGAATAGTGCGCAGTAAGGAGTATTGTGGATACTTTTTGTGGCTTAACAGGTTGAACGAGTTAAGTCGACATATAAATAAATATGAAACATGAACTTGTCGCTAAAATCGTATTAGATAACAAGCGAGTAAATGTCAGTGCGCCCGAATGCGTCATTGTGATTGGCGGACGGGCGGAGGTCAGCAATGATTCAAGATCATGGCCGTTTTGAATTGGACGTACAAATGTTCATATTAGGCGCATTAAGGACCAAACACTGAGAATTTATTTAAGGTAAGGTCTCTTACAGGGTATAATTTTATTATTAGATAGATAGATACATTTTACCATTAATATGTAACTCAGTATTAAGCAAATAAAGTAAAAAAAAAGATAAAAACGTTCGCCGTGTGGTGACGGCAGAATGAGTAACCAAACCTAATTGGCGAAACGTGGGTGTTAATTCACTTCTGCCAACCCCTTCGGACATAAAGTCGTAATTTATGTATGTAAATAAATATCCATGCTGATAGAGTACTAGCTCTGGGTCTGCTATATCAATTACTCTTTTATATGTTATAACTGTTAAAAGACATGTCACATGTTCAGCGGCGCATGATGTGAAAACCACAGCATTGTTCGTCGTTATTACTTCTATAAAGCTATATTTGCTTCCGTTTTCTCATCAATTTCTGATCGGTATTCAGCTTTTGTTACATTATTCTGATTATTTAATTGTACATAATGGCCATAAAAGATTCCTTGGAACTCATCCAGAAATTTCAAAAGCGGATCTATTAAACATCGTTAATTAATTATTTTGATGGAAGTTCGTTCGGAATTCGTAACAATGTAACTGTGGTTTTATTTGACGTCGATAAAGTGCTTGACGGAGCCTTGATAAGTGTTTAATTGATCAGGATTGTACTTGAGATGATTGGGAGCAAAGCAATTATTTTCAATTGGCAAACGTTTGCAATGATTTTGGTGGTTAGAAAAGTTTGAAAAATTATGGTCTTAATGCGGGAATCGAATCCGCATCCACTGCAATCCGGGCAGGCGCCTAACCAGCACTAAAGGCAGGTCTAACATTTATATAATTTTGAAATCAAAATCGAATAGTTAAACGTTGGCAATCTTAAATAAAATTATGTCTCACTTAATGCCATGCATCTTTTATCATCTCATGCATCAATTCTTGACTAACCTTCATCAAATTGGGGAAGTTGACCATGGCAAAGAACATAAGCATTTGCCTGAAGCCGAAGTTGGAAGCGGTCCTGCCCATGGTGTAGAACTCATTTTTTTCATCTACCAAAGAGTCCACCTTCAGGCCGAAAGCACACGAAGCTATTACGTCGTTGGCGTAACGCGTTGTCATGTCCTTTGACTCTATGTCTTCGTAGCCCTCTGTAAATATTAGTAGAGGATTAGAGGAGTCGGAAGGTATAAGCATAACCTTTAATTCTACATTAAATTGTGTGCAGTTGGTTAGGGCCATAACACACTGCTACGCACGGCCACGCTACGCATGTGCGTAGCGTGCCTCGTACACTACACTGCGAGCCATGGTCACGCTATAATAATAGGGGTTAAAGTATGAAATTGCCGATGTTCCCTCATTATTTTATAGTAGTGTATAATTCTTTTATTCTTTTTTTATTCTAAACTTCATTCCAAGAACTTATATTTATGTATAAAATTTAATCTTACTTTTATTTCTTTCACTACCAATAAATCTTCAAAAACAGCTCTTCCAAGTACCACTTAGATCCACGGACACGGACACCAGTACGTCTCCGTTATAAAAAAAAATTCTCCAGGTATCCTATAGCTTAATGTTGTCTAATGAAATTATATAAAATTTAGATTCGAAATTTAGATTAAATTCTCCATACAAAACGGCAATTTGATACTTAAACCCCTAATATCTTGGTAATATTACAACAAAACTTTTATTAAACTCACTTAACCTATTACGAGGAGCTCGATAACGCAGTGACTTAACGCGCTCGGCCTGCGGCTGCGAAAACTAAGCAATGTTGCTAAGGCCAGTCATTGGATGGGTGACTATTTTCTCGATTATTATCTTGAGATCCTCCGTGCTTGGGAAGGCAGGGTAAGCCGCGTTCCCGGGTGCATCTGCAGTCGTTAATACCGACAAACCGCACTGGGCCAGCGTGGTGGTAACCCACCGATTCCGATTATCCCTATATTCTTCCAACCATAGGGAAGGATGGGAATATTTCCAATATCATTAATTTTTTTAATGTAATTATATTCTTTACAAAAATAAAGACCTATTTTGTTAAGTACTTATTTTGTTGGTGTCAACACAAAAGACATTTTTTTTTATGTATTCACGTCAATTCACGATAAACACAAACATCAAGAAGTTAAGCATTATCAGAGCTAATTATAAGTTTTATTACCTGAGTACACTACTATAAATAAACATACTTATCTCAAGGAACACTTAAGTCGTAAAGTAATGTGAAAATTTCAATAGTAAACAACCAAATATAATTCGTGCCGTGTGGTGACGGCAGAGTAGAATACAAATGTCACCACCCCAAATCTCTCCCGTGGGTGTCGTAGAAGGCGCTAAATTAATCAATGATGAAGAATGGGCAGCAGCATTCCTCTTACACCACCTACCAATAGCAATGCACTGCGACTCCTGTGCCCGATAAATGGCAATAGGGTAGCCACGGCGAGACGTGGGTGCTAGTTCACCTCTGCCTACCCCTTCGGGGATATAGGCGTAATTTATGTATGTGATATTGAATTCAACTTACTGTTGGATTTCTTAATCTTGCTCTTCAACGACTCCACCATCTGGTTGCCAACCTCCACCATGAAGGGAAGCATCAGTTTCATCTTAGAGCTGGTGAAGGCTGGACTGAGGGTAGATCGCATATCTTTCCATTCTTGACCTGAAATTAGGAGAGTATTTTCAAAACTATTTCAAAACTATTTTTCATGGCCTTTGAGAAGAATAGTTTTAAAACAACAATTAAACTATTCTTTTCAAAGAATAGTTTAATTAAAACAATCATCTTGGTCATCATCATCACCAATCCTTCAATATGCCTACGGATGCAAGAATTGAGGGAGAAAAAACCAAAATCCACCACGCTGAACTACTATGTATTGGTGAGTATTAACGATTGCGTAAACTAGGCTATGTTCGATGAGGCCGGTCGTTGGATGGGTGGCCAATCATTTTTTATCTCGACTTCCTCCGTGCTTCGTAAGGTCCGTTAGGTCGTTGTTCCCGGCTGCATCTGCAGTCGCTGATACTCAGCAATTAGAATCGGGCCACGTTGGGTTATGGGATAAAAAGGCTGGTGATGATGTACGATAGCAGATGCAATAGCTACCAGCGGCTTAAAAAACAATGTTTTTCAGGTAAAGTGGCGAATTTAGATAATGACGTTTCAATTAATACTATAGTATGAATTTCTCCTCACTTTGGAAAACGGCTGAACATCATACTTTACACCGCTCCATGTCTATCAATCGATAGACCGATAACCGATAAATCAAGTGGCTAGTTCGATATCCACTTCATTATGCATTCAAGACAATAAGTGATTCACATCGCGTTTCACATATTTTGTCTCTAATGTAAATAAAACTTTAGAAGTTATTTGCTGTGCACTTAGCACTGTGACTAAGGTGTCCATCTACGCCGTAGCACTGGATAATTTTTCATTGTGAATCCATAATAATTAGGTGGGGGGCTTGAGTAACGACGACTATGACATTCGTACACAATTACATAATGGCAATAGGTTCGCCACCTATTAACTAGGGATCTTAACGAAATTTGGGTGATAAATAACCTTTGTCTGCTTACTCCTACGCCAAAGTAAGTAGCCTAAGCACTTGTATTATTGTTATTAGATGAGGGACATATTTTTAATAATCATAATAATTATGGATATAAATGTTGAAATTTTTACTACATTAACATATACGCAACCATGACTCGGGAACAAATTTAATATTTGTGTTCATCACGAAATTCGACTCTGCCAGGATTCGAACCCGGGACCTCTTGGCCGATACCCAGCGATCCGAGCATTCGACCAAGCCGGCCCTCTGGAGGATAGTGACTGGATATATTATACGGATTTATCACTTTGGCTGTAACATATATATGAAGAAGAAAGTGTCACCTTTGAGAGAGAATAGGTTCCTGCCGAAGAAGGGGTCGGTCTTCTCGTCCACCATGGTGCGGTGGTCGAGGAAGTGCTCGAAGTCCTTCACGGTGATCTTCTTCACCAGCTCGATGTCCTTGATCATGACCATGGGGTTCATGAACTCGTAGCGGCCCACGAATCTAGAACAAGGGTTCTTTTAATATACTTAAGTCACATTTTACCTAAAGGAATGGGTACCACTGTATCAGTGATACTGGCTGTACCATGGGAAACGAACATCGCTAAAGACCACGCTGTAAAAACCAATAAGTCAGTAACCTCTATTAAACAAGTACGCTGGACTGAAGGTTGTTCCAAAAATGAAGCCAATTTCATTATCGCCATCTTGGCGCTGATGGCACTGGTGTACGAAGGTGAACGTCCACGGAACTAATATTAGAGATGCATTTGTAATTTCAAATACAAGCAACAAACGTCAAATTTAGTACCCTTGCCGCTCGAGGGGGCGCTTCAATACGGCACAAAAGACATTTGACATTTTAGTACACGTATTCAATTCAGTCCAGCGTACTTGTTTAATAGAGGTCAGTGCAATAAGTACTTTGATTTAACACACCAAATAACAAAAAACGGCTACTTCGCTGGTTTATATGCGGTTGAAGTGGGCGCGAGGTATACCAACTTAATCCCTATATTCATTACTAGATGACCTTGGCTTGTCTAGATCTTTCGCAAGTTCACGCGTGTCTAAGGCGGCTCTCACGGAATCTTCAAATTATGCACCATACAATCCCACAACTCGCCAATCACGTTAACCGAAACATACCGCGCAAGAGCGATAGAACCATCGTCATTCAGCCGAGAGACGCCCACTGTTGGACATAGGCCTCCCCAAGGATCTCCAACGCTGCTTCTCCCGGTGCGCGGCCGAAAGGTCCTCGAACGGCAGCCAGTGGCAATGGAACGACGAGATAAGTAAGAAGACAAACGCTCACCTCTCCTCAGGGAACGCGTTGTAGATCCTGTCGATGTGTGCGCCGAAGTGCTCCTGTCGGAACAGGATCCTCGCCATGTTGCCCAGCACGGGCACCGGCTTGAAGTGCTTGACGCCGTGCCTGGCGAACCGCGAGTAGCGCTGCTTGAGGTACAGCGCCACCGCCGCCACCAACACCACACCCCAAATCAGGAAGATCATGGTCTGGGGACGAGGGGAATTCAGGATCCTCAGTTAGGAGTACAACGTAGTTACGAAGATTTTGGTAGTTAGAAAAAAAGCGAAAAATAATTTTCCGAACTTTTTCTAACCACCAAAATTTATTAGTAATAACATTTTATTATCAAGATAGATTTATTTATTTATTTATGTTGAAATAAAAAAAGAATAGAAGAATAGGGTGCAACGTTCGTAATATACTGAATCTTCTAAAAAAATAAAAATATTCAAAAAATCTGACATAGTAAATTCAAAAGATGTAATTAAGACTGAATCTTTTTCTAAATATTTTAATTTTAAATTGACTATTTTTAGACTAGTTTTAGGTGTAGGTGTCATTATAGAACTCGTGACACGTAAAAGTGTCCGTGTTTATCACAAAAACACATAATTATTGTACTGGGAATCGAACTCCGGACCCCTAGGCCGGTAGCCGGAGCCACTCGAAAAATCGGCTGCCGAAATGCATTTTCATATCAATATGGCACCAAAATTGATGATAAGGTATCATTTAAATTTTTATCATTTCTAATTTTTCTTGAGATTAGGATGGGTCACCAAAATATTTATGTGTTTTGAATTCACGATATGTGCGGGCTTAATTTGCTGTCATTAATTCTCACCACCCCCCGTGGGCCAGCGTGGTAGGGTGTGGCCAATTCTATTATTCTCCCGTAGACCTGTGCCCCAGCAATTGTGACATTAGAGGGTTAATTATCATGAACTCCCAAATTGATAGAAGATTACATACATACATAAATCACGCCTATTTCCCCGAAGGGGTAGGCAGAGGTGAATTAACACCCACGTTTTGCCAATTATGATAGGTCCCATGTAATAGGTGGCGAGCCTATTGCCATTTATCGGGCACGAAAGTGGCAGTACATTGCCAGGTAATATAAGAGGAACGCTGCTGCCCATTCCTAATCACTGTTTTAACCCTTAGTCGCCTTGTACGACACCCGCGGGAGAGATTTGGGGTAATGACAATTGTATTCTGCTCTGCCGGCTACGAAATTACCGCGTAGATAAGCCCAAAGATAAATTATTTTATTTATCAATTTTGTGATCACACTGCAGCTTCGTTTCACATTATGTTCTAAATAAACAAAGTTTGTTTGGAAGTGTCACAATGTTTATTGCCGATAGTTTGAATTTACATCACTATTTATTTTCGCCATTAGCATACTCACCAAACTTGTTTATTCACCAAAACCGGTTTGCGCACTGCACTATGGTCAGAAAACGACACAACCTCCTCCACTGGCGAACCAGTTGACTTTGCGCGCGCGCAGCCTGCCTCTTATATACAAACAATTCGTATCCGTATAAGGAAAACACAGTTGCGATTTGAGATAGTGAAGTGAAAAAGGGCCAAGTTTCGCACAAGTGACTGATTACTAAATTTTTTTTTCATAATGCAATATTTAACCGAAATTGCTCACACCCTGAATGCTGCCCATGTTAACATATTTAATAATTAATATACTATAGTGCTAAAAAATCTAAGTTATTAATAGTTATTTGTTGTACGTGAGTGCAAAGTTGTTTTTTAACCGCGTGCTCAATTTTGATGACCGAGCTAGCGAAGGATTCTAAAATTGAATCACGAGCGTAGCGAGTGATTCAAAAATTAGAATCCTGAGCGATAGCGAGGGAATCAAAAGAGCACAAGGTGAAAAATCTTTGCACTCGAGTGCAACACGTAACTTTTCATCCCCCCCAACGAGGAAATTGCAAAATACAAAAAAAAATACAATCACAACAGTTTCTGTTATCACCCAGAAACTTTCACAACACCCTCCCATTAACCCAAACACACTCAACACCCACCCAGAAACACCCACAACATTCACACCCGCAATACACACCCATCCACTCAGACACACCCAAAAAACACCCATTCACCCAGAAACACCCACAAAACACCCATTCACCCAGAAAAACCCACAAAACACCCATTCACCCAGAAACACCCACAAAACACCCATTTAACCAGAAACACCCAAAAAACACCCATTCACCCAGAAACATACACAAAACATCCATTCCGCTTTTTCCGAGATGGTGGGATGAAAAAATATTTTTCATCCCACCATCTCGGAAAAAGCGTTTTTGCTCTTCGATATCTGAGTGCAAAAGCCGTTTTTATCCTCTAGAGGTTAAAGTAAATTTGAATTTAGAACATCGTGTGCAATGAGATTGTGAATTCAAAACATCATTATACATATTTATTTCTACCTCCATGGTGCCGAAATTGTCATGCAACCTATTTTAATCTCGGAGTAAATAGAACTGGAGTAGCCTTTGCCTAACATTCCCCTCTGCCAAACGCACAAGCATCGGATGCCTGTGCGTTATATAAAACTAGTTGAGCCGCCATTTTAAAACCACAATTATCAGAACGTCTTGCCGTGCAGAGCTCCCACTAAAATGCCTGCCTGTGCTGTTTTTTAGCGTTAAAAAAATTCGAAAACATCTAGTATTCAAAAAGATGGCGTCCTATTTCATTTTTAAGTATTATTTTTAAGATTTGATATTTATTTACTTCATAATTTCATGTTTTAGGGTCTGTTTCACAATCGAGAGTAAAGTTATAAGTATTTACTTAGCCAGTAAATTACATAGAGGTTAAATCCTTCCGTTAACTTTCTTTGCGTTTCACAATCATCCAACTAGTAAATTAAAGTGAAGATTAACTAAAAAATACTTACTTAGGAATATGCTGGCAACTTTAGAGTTTAACGTTTCGTTTCAAGGTAAGAATAATTTCTGTGTTTGTAATAAGTACAGTAAATGCAGCAACTAAATTACAAATATTTTTCGTTATGATTTTCACATAAAATAAAGATGTATTCACATGAAAAACATAGTACATTGTGAGGTTATTGAGTGATTTCACCTTTTCTAAAATCAATGTTTCTGTAAGAATGGAACGTAACGAGTTGTCAACAAAACATCCATGTCAAACGTTTGTCAGTGAGATAGGTTTCAATGGTATCAGTCAGATTGTTTTCAATAATTCAAAAATTGTTTCAGAGTGGATTTTGTGCAGTGAATGTGGTGTTATTTTGCTGCACAAACATCCGTGTTGATGTGCAATTATGCAGAATCATTGAAAATAAGTCTTGTGATGTGTTTTATGCTGAGAATTCTATAGTGGTTTTCACCACCTCATCAGTGATCATGAACTCTGTTACCATTAAATTCACGCCAAGCAGTAGATACGTTCAAATATCTGACTCCGGTGATTAGTCTGTCTCGGTCTGGGCCTCACGAGGATATATTTTCATACACTTTAGCCAAATGAAAATTTCTTTAAATAAATAATTTCCTACTTGTTTTAGGTAAACAAAAACCAATGAGACCTTTTGAAAAGGTGGCAGAAAGCAAACTAGAAATCGCAGAAACAAATTATAGAAGAGGAATAAGAGCATAAACGGAAACAGTGGTTGTTTGAAGAAGAAGACTGGTTGCAAAATAAAATTGATAAAAATATGTGAACATTTTATTTTAAATAAATTTCTTAACTAACTATATAATGTTTTCTTATAATAAATTAAACATTACATTGTGTAGTACACATTTGTAGGTGTTTCGATTTACACAAACAGAGCTTACAGTAGGTATCATTGTTGTTGGCAGTATGAGGACGGTGTTGGGATGGAGGTGGTATGTTCCAACCATTATCCCTATTGATGTTTGGATGTTTCTTGATCAGTAGCTGTGTAATCGAATGTGAAATTAATTTAACAATTCGTTCAGATGCCTTGTTTACACCAGTGAAGTCACCAACTACGCTAAGGAAACTTCCTGTTGCATAATATCTTTGTGTTAATAATAGACGATCCAAAGGTTTAACTGCATAATTCCTAGAACAAGGACATAATATATTAATAAAACTAGGTAAGTAGTAGGACTAGGATGCATAAAATAATGAAAAGTGTAAATTTTACGTACTGTCGCTATAGATGTAGGAATACATAACAACTTACCTCGACGTAGGAGCAGTTATTGAATGCTCTATTAGAGAAAACATATATTTAACACCCTCTTTAGAAAGTCGGAATCCTATCTTGAAGTCAATATCATAATATTTTTCCATGTTGTTTACACGATACCGAAATATTGGTTCCCTACGCGGTCCCCTCATGGGACCAAAAAAAATCGTCAAATTTATCTTCAATAAGATCAAAAATTTCCATTTTAAATGACAATAATAAACATTGTTGATGAATCTAGAAATGTCGTATTTGAGGTTATCTTGTCATAAATAGATTTACTTCTCACAAGTATACGGCTACTTGGTAGTGCATCCGTTGATTAATTTAATCTGCAGATTACGTTGTAATTAACCCTACTCAGAGATTGTGAAACGCAAAAATGTGTTTACTGAGCAGATAAGTTCGAAGTAGCTTACTTCGAACTTTACTTTTCGATTGTGAAACAGGCCCTTAGCATACTACAATTTCAAATTTCGAGCCATAGTCTCGTGGGGAGTCGGCCGTGACGTCATCAAACGATCTTCCAGCGCACTCCCCACGAGACTACCTAGGGTTGAACATTATCGCATTTCAATTAATTAGACAATAATTTAAAAAAGTTTGTTGTTAATAAATAATTGTAATTTTGTAATTTCGTATTAATTAATTACCAATTATAATTTCGTTTTAACAATATACGTTGCGTGTTTATATTTAGTTTAGTATTAAGTACATACCTACCTACACTTTTGCGACCGCTTGAAGCTTATTTTTTGCCACACTACATGGAAATATAAAATCATTAGTGAATTAATAAAATAAAATAAGAATAAGACTATTTTGCCCTTTATTCATGCTGGGCGGCGCTCATAAACATTAAGAGTACCTATGCTGTAGCATATACAGCGTCCCTGACTTTATAAAATAAGCAAGGGTAAAAAGGTACCAGCACAACCGATTATTTCTGAGAAACCTAAATTTTTTTTCGAGCCACAGCACAAATTGTTTTTTTTTGTTGTAATCAGCAACCCTAATTGAATTGCACTTCATTAATAGTGATGTCACGTCATCGATATTGCGATTTTACGAGGGAGTAATGAATGAATGAATGAATGAAAGTAACATTAAATTTAAAATATGTATTATGATTTAAATCTATACATTGTGTTCCTGAGGTTTTACATTAACTTCGGCATTTTATTCAGACTATTAAATTGATCATTTTTTAATATGGATTAAATTTATGATACTTTTATGAATTGAAGTTCCTTTAATTTTGAAATCTTAGAATAAAACTATAGAGATATAGAATAAAACAGGTCAAGTCGACCTTAAGCCAAATGGCATATATGATGTTAGTAATTGCCGTGTGGTCACGGCAGAGCAGAATATAATTGTCACCACCTCAAATCTCTCCCGTGGGTGTCGTACAAGGCGACTACGGATAAATCAGTGATGAGGAATACCCTAGCAATGTACTGCGACTTTTGTGCCCGATAAATGACAATAGGCTCGCCACATTTTACATGGGACCTAACATAATTGGCAAAACGTGAGTGTTAGTTCACCTCTGCCTACTCCTTCGGGGATATAGGCGTGATTTATTTATGTATGTATGTATGAGAGAAGAGGAAGTAAAATCTCCAATTTTTTAACATTTTGTCTGTATGTATGTTTGTGCACGCATCATGCATAAACTACGAGACGGATTTTGATCCCATTTGGTATGATGATAGCTAAATGTCATTGTCAACATTTAAATTAAATTTATTTTTTATTAATATTTAAAAGCTCCTTTAAAAAACCCGGTGGTCCAAGTGCAATACTTCGATTTACTAGGAGTTAGGTATGTGGCACCAAAGTCTTCCGTACATAAATGAAGCTTTTGGAAAATATTATTGTAGTATTAAAATCAGAAATGATCGGTATGTGTAGTTCAAGCAAAAATACCTCTGCCCCTAGCCGGTATCCTAATTGCTAGTATTTATACTGTAAGCTTTCACATTCCTGAAACAGCTAATTTTTAATTATAATTTTCAGTTTTCCTAAAGAACACGAAAAAAATGGGTTGATGCTTGTAATAGGCACGTCTCTTGGGCATCTACAAGAACAAGTACTATTTGTTCCGTAAATTTTGAGCCGTCTCAGTTTCAGAAATTATCTAACAATAGAAGAAGATTTTATAGAATACAAGTTTGTTTTTTCCTCGCAATTGTGTTGAAAAACGTCGTATGCAACTCATATGCATTGGTCATTACACACTCAGTTTCCTTACCGCGTTCGCTTGCGGCTCGCGCTTGCAATAATGCCTCGTATATAATGACCAACATAGCATACTCGTAACATAATCTACTATTTTAACTTTTAAGATCCACACATTTTGATTTTTGATTCCCCTTAAAATTTAACAATTCCCAGTATCATACGAGAAATCTAACTATATTCACTATCGCTTTGTTAAAAATAATGTTTAAGGGTTTCTCCTTTCCATTATGATTATACGCGAAAGGGTCCACACAGTGATTTCTGAAAGTGAAAATATATAATAACACCTATTGTAAATACTTTTTAAATGCAATAAGCTATTAAGTATAAATTTGTATTTGATTGATATAGCTTTCGAAATCTGTCAAAGTTTTAGATAGATTTCATATATGAGTGTCTTTGCAAAATCGAAAGAAGGCTGATTGTAAAGTAAGCGTGTAAATCATCATTTAATTTTTAATAATGTAAGAATACTAACGCAAAATTAATGCATTCATTCATTGAACGAAACTGATTTATCGATATTGATATTCTCGTGCTATGTCATGTCACTACTCACACAATGACATTCGTGTGTTTGGATAGAACGTTAACACACTATTTTAAGTATGTTTGCGTGAATTTTAAATATGTGTGTCGTTTTATGCATGTGTGTGTTTGTAAATACGCAAAAAGTTTTTGTATCTGTGTGCAGCCTTTCAGTGTAGTAGTAACCTCACCCCCCGCAAAAAATGGCAGAAAAATATGTACGAGAAATTGACTAATGGCTACTCCAGTCCTATTTACTCTGAGATTTTAATTTGTTAAAAACTAGACTCGGAACCTTCTTGGTGTACTTTTTTTGTAATTTGCTTTGCGCGCGCCATTTTCTTTTCACGTCACAAATTTGTTAAAACCTAGGAGTTCCGTGACGGTCAATCAGCTTGGCGTCAATCTTGCTTTAAACATTTTGATCGTCTACAACGCTTGCTGGATGCTTGAGTCAAGCATTTCTAACCACCAAAATCTTTGTACATTTAAAAGCTTTTTAGGTCTGTTTGATTTGTTTACGCTAGCAACGGAACAAAAACATACAGAAAATCAACGTGCTTGACTTAAGCTGATTGACCGTCTCGGAACTCCATTAGGGACGGTAATTTTTATTAGGGACTTACAGGTGTGTCTGGATGAATGTTGCGGGTGTGGCTGGGTGGATGGGTGGCTGTTGGAGGTGTGTCTGGGTGAATGGGTGTTTTGAGGGTGTGTCTGGGTGAATGGGTATTTTGTGGGTGTGTCTGGGTGAATGGGTGTTTTGTGGGTGTTTCTGGGTGAATGGGTGTTTCGTGGGTGTTTCTGGGTGAATGGGTGTTTTGTGGGTGTTTCTGGGTGAATAGGTGTTTTGTGGGTATTTCTGGGTGAATGAGTGTTTTGTGTGTGTTTCTGGGTGAATGGGTGTTTTTTGGGTGTTTCTGGGTAAATGGGTGTTTTGTGGGTGTTTCTGGGTGAATGGGTGTTATGTGGGTTTTTCTGGGTGAATGGGTGTTTTGTGGGTGTTTCTGGGTGAATGGGTGTTTTTTGGGTGTGTCTGAGTGGATGGGTGAAAACAGAAACTGTTGTGATTGTATTTTTTTTTGTATTTTGCAATTTCCTCGTTGGGGGGGATGAAAAGTTACGTGTTGCACTCGAGTGCAAAGATTTTTCACCTTGTGCTCTTTTGATTCCCTCGCTATCGCTCAGGATTCTAATTTTTGAATCACTCGCTACGCTCGTGATTCAATTTTAGAATCCTTCGCTAGCTCGGTCATCAAAATTGAGCACGCGGTTAAAAAACAATTTTGCACTCACGTACAACAAATAACTATTTCATCCCACCATCTCGGAAAAAGCGTTTTTGCTCTTCGATATCTGAGTGCAAAAGCCGTTTTTATCCTCTAGAGGTTAAAGTAAATTTGAATTTAGAACATCGTGTGCAATGAGTTTGTGAATTCAAAACATCATTATACATATTTATTTCGACCTCCATGGTGCCGAAATTGTCATGCAACCTATTTTAATTTGTTAAAAACTCAGACTCGGAACCTTCTTGGTGTACTTTTTTAGTAATTTGCTTTGCGCGCGCCATTTTCTTTTCACGTCATAAATTTGTTAAAACCTTGGAGTTCCGTGGCGGTCAATCAGCTTGGCGTCAATCTTGCTTTAAACATTTTGATCGTCTACAACGCTTGCTGGATGCTTGAGTCAAGCATTTAAAAGCTTTTTAGGTCTGTTTGATTTGTTTACGCTAGCAACGGAACAAAAACATACAGAAAATCAACGTGCTTGACTCAAGCTGATTGACCGTCTCGGAACTACATTAGGGACGGTAATTTTTATTAGGTACTTACTGGTGTGTCTGAATGAATGTTGCGGATGTGGCTGGATGGATGGGTGGCTGTTGGAGGTGTGTCTGGGTGAATGGGTGTTTTAAAGGGGTGTGTCTAGGTGAATGGGTATTTTGTGGGTGTGTCTGGGTGAATGGGTTTTTTGGGTGTGTCTGAATGGATGGGTGAGTATTGTGGGTGTTTCTGGGTGATTGGGTGTTTTTTGGGTGTGATTAGGTGTTTTGTGGGTGTTTCTGGGTGATTGAGTGTTTTTTGGGTGTGATTGGGTGTTTTGTAGGTATTTCTGGGTGACTGGGTGTTTCTGGGTGAATGGGTGTTTTGTGGGTGTTTCTGGGTGAATGGGTGTTTTGTGGGTGTTTCTGGGTGAATGGGTGTTTTGTGGGTGTTTCTGGGTGAATGGGTGTTTCTGGGTGAATGTGTGTTTTGTGTGTGTTTCTGGGCGAATGGGTGTTTTTGGGTGTTTCTGGGTAAATGGGTGTTTTGTGTGTGTTTCTGGGTGAATGGGTGTTTTGTGGGTTTTTCTGGGTGAATGGGTGTTTTGTAGGTGTTTCTGGGTGAATGGGTGTTTTTTGGGTGTTTCTGAGTGGATGGGTGTGTATTGCGGGTGTGAATGTTGTGGGTGTTTCTGGATGGGTGTTGAGAGTGTGTTTGGGTTAATGGGAGGGTGTTGTGGAAGTTTCTGGGTGAAAACATAAACTGTTGTGATTGTATATTTTTTTTGTATTTTGCAATTTCCTCGTTGGGGGGGATGAAAAGTTACGTGTTGCACTCGAGTGCAAAGATTTTTCACCTTGTGCTCTTTTGATTCCCTCGCTATCGCTCAGGATTCTAATTTTTGAATCACTCGCTACGCTCGTGATTCAATTTTAGAATCCTTCGCTAGCTCGGTCATCAAAATTGAGCACGCGGTTAAAAAACAACTTTGCACTCATGTACAACAAATAACTATTTTCTTCCCCCATAGAAATTGTTCGTTTCAATATTTTTTATTTTTGATATCAGCATAGTTTTGAAATGACAAATGTAGCATGTGTAGTATTCAGTGTGTGCGTTATTTCTGTTACATGTTGTTTATTGCCTGTTTATCGATCTTCGACTTATTCTAACACCATCCACTAATAAACTATATTTTATTATTTCTTGTCAACCCTGATAAGCTGCTTATATGATTTTTACTATTACTTTAATTCGTTAATCTTCCATAATGAGGCGAGAGTCTGTAAAGGCAGTTATTAGTTTTTATTTTAATACATACACATACATAAATCACGCCTATATCCCCGAAGGGGTAGGCAGAGGTGAACCAGCACCCGCGTTTCGCCAATTATGTCAAGTCCCATGTAATAGGTGGCGAGCCTATTGCCATTTATCGGGCACAAAAGTCGCAGTAAATTGCTAGGTTGTACGAGCAACGCTGCTGCCCATTTTACATCCTTAGTCGCCTTGTACGACACCCACGGGAGAGATTTGGGATGTTGACAATTGTATTCTACTCTGCCGTCACCACACGGCCCTTTTATTTTCGAATATTGTTAATATTATTTTATCCACTTAATCACAATATCAGTAGCTAGCTACCCATGAATCCGAACTTATACATCATGGTAGGTTATGGCCTATTCTTCCTATATTTTTAGATATTTATCATCATCATCACTCTAAATTATAGGTTTACTATTCTTTACTAAATAAAAATATTAAATAAAATAAGTTAGTTTTGTGTAAACAGACTTGGCCCGTCCTCTTCGGGGTGCACTGAGGTAGCGTCAATGTATCGCAGTGCAATGCCTGTGAAAAGCGAAAAATATTATGAAATTAGAGTTGATGGAATAAGAAAAGAAAACTTTTCAGAGTAAGTAGTCTAATATATGTATTAAATTTACACTGTTCGGAATTTTATACCATAATATTATAATTACTCAATATTTTGTTGTGAAACAACATGTATACGATTTAGATTACTGCTTGACATTCATTGGATACGTTGTGATAGCCAAATATAGCTTTTTTTCTTTGTTGAACAATCAATGTCGATGCTGTATTTATGACTTCGTCATATCTTTGATTGCCTATTGCAGCTTCATTCGGAAGATTTGAAAACTTTTACAATGTGGGTGTTTACTTATTTTATTTTGTTCAGGATTTTTATTTTACTTCAAATTTATTTCAGAAAGATTTTTCACACTTGTCATTCCACAAAGCAAAATAGGTGAAAAACCCGCACGAAAATATCTGTTTTAGTATTAATACAATTATGTTAATATAAACAAATAGTACCATCAACTTCTCTGCTATAAGGTAATAAGGTAAACATATCGAATACTACAATCACAATATTCTCATTAGTAGTATTGTAGTGCCATGTGGTGCCGGCAGAGTAGAATACAATTGTCACCACCCCAAATCTCTCCCGTGGGTGTCGTACAAGGCGACTAAGGATAAATCAGTGATGAGGAATGGGCAGCAGCGTTCCTCTTATACCACCTAGCACCGTCAAGCAATGTACTGCGACTTTTGTGCCCGATAAATGGCAATAGGCTCGCCACCTATTTCATGGGACGTAACATAATGTGCGAAACGTGGGTGCTAGTTCACCTCTGCCTACTCCTTCGGGAATATAGGCGTGAATTATGTATGTATGCATGTAATATTGTAATTATTTTGTTATCATCGTATAAGAGTGATTGGTCATGCGATGATGAGGTGTTAATCAATATGAGAGCATTTTCATCACCTCTCCCGTGCTTCTCTCTTGCATGCCTATCTCTTGCATGCCACAATACGACAAAGATGATACAATAACAGACAAAGTAAACATGTGACGCCCTGCAAGGGCACAGCGACATTTGAGGGCTAAATGTCTATTAAACTACATAAAGTTTTATATTAAATCATTAAATGTTATATTAAATTATTATTAAGCACTCAATATAACAAAAAAAAACACATAAATAATTACCCAATAAGAAAAGCACAAGATGTCAAAGCATCCTGTCGTTCATCATAGAATCATTAAAAAATCATGAATGTTATAGTAACATTTGTTAATAAAAAATGTCTTAAAGACTTATTAAAAACCGTTGCCTTTTCAATTTTTTTTTATATAATTTGGCACGTGATTATATTTTTTATTAACCATGGCTGAAGAGCTAGATGAGACTAATTTTAATCTGGAATAGGGCACTTTGTACTTGTTTAAATTTCTATTGTTTCTCCTTATACCTCTTACCGAGGAATTCAGATTTGTGTGTTTTTTACAAATTTACACGACACTAGGATGTAAGTGGAAGTAAGTGTTAATATTTGGTGTTTAATAAAATGAGGTCTACATGATTCCATTTGATCTATGTTAGTCAATATCCTTATGCATTTTTTCTGGAGAATGGAGAAATCTGGAGAAGGCCGCAGAAGCCCTTGAACGACCCCATTGGGAAGCTTATGTCCACCAGCTAAGCTAGTATGACGAACCAAACACGATATAATATAGCTAATTTAAGATTTTACAGCTCAACGCGATAAATGGCTCTATCATATCGTGTTTCGGTCTTAGGCAGGCAGTTAGCGTCTCTCCGCTGAGTTGTAACTTTATTTTCGGTATTAAAACGCTCTACTGAAGTTAATAAAAAAAAGTAACAAAATAAATCAAATCTATGGTAGAGCCTATTACTCATTTCACCTCACAAAGACTTAAATAAAACACTTATGACTTCTGTTCGTTTCAGAATCACGTATTCTAATAATAATAAAAAACAAAAAATAAAACACGAATTATTAAAATATAATGTTGCGTTAAAAATTGTACAAATATTCGTATGAAGAAAGAAGTAATGAAACTCTTTCGGCACATGAGTCAAGAAACGGGCTTCTGGGAAATATAGCATCTCTTGAAAAATAAAAATATACATTATGGTTTGTTAGCTATTTGAACTTAATATACAGGTATGATGGAGGATATGGATTATAAGGGATGGCTCGGTAAAATCTGACCGATATGAATTATGAATAGAAGATGAAACATACTGAGCAGAACCCAGACAGCCTAATGTCTTATGGCACATTTAGGTGTGACATAAATAGCATAGTATGATTAGTTTGCCTATGTATGTATTTTTTGCTTATGGAAAACACTATTTGATTTTAATTTTAACATTATATAAATGTTAGAAAAATTAGTACAAAGATTAAAGACAGTGTGAATTTTCCTATGTCTACGGCTACCCCTTCGGGGATAAATGTTCGTGACTTTTGTATGTATGTGAATGCTCTATCGCTACAATAACGAGTGTTGGCAATAATACTAATTGGTAAAGCCATTGCAATTATAATTACGTATCTAATCATTATAGTTTTAGCGGACAAACAATATAATACCTATATCGCCCAGATCAGATAAAAAATACGATTTGAAATTTACAAATAAGGTATCGGGACGACCGTGCATGAGGCGGATATAATTGACTATAATTGGCTTCGTTTGTATTACAGATTTGATAGGAATAGGATATGCTGTATCCTATTCTTTATCGAAAAGAGGATATTTTGCTAATCGATTGTCGTAAAAGTTATTTGACATGCCACACTCGTTTTTTGTTTTGATAATATGAAGATTTTATTATTGGAATGTTATGGCCCAATCTCCCTATATTCTTTTTCTCCTTCGTCCTCCGTCCTTCTTCATTCTTCTGGCGGGAAAAATGAATCTTATACACCAGATTACCCCTTTATGGCTGCGTTTCCATAGAAGCGGAGCTGAGCTGAGACTTACAAAAATTTACAAATGATATTGCAGAGCGGAGATGAGATGTTGTGATTTGAGCAATATCATTGGTCAATTTTTGTAAGTCTCAGCTCAGCTCAGCTCTATGGAAAAGCAGGCGGCATGTCCGTATTGGGATACCTTCCCCTAGCTAAGAATTATGGTATAATATCCTTTTGTTACACAGTCATTATAAAAACAGAAATCGAAAATAATAATATACGATTTTTTTTGTACTGCAATTAAAAAAAAACATACGGTACAAATTGAGTAACCTCCTCCGATTTTTTTCGGTTAATAAAATTTAAAACTTTTGAGGAGATGTGTCATAGGGCGCTCGGTATCCGATTGCGTAAACTAAGCAATGTTCGCACAGCTCGTCAATGGATGGGTGACCGAAAATGTATTATCTCGAGTTCCTCCGTGCTTCGGAAGGCACGTTAAGCCGTTGGACCCGGCTGCATCTGCAGCTGTTAATACCTACCATTCCGCACTGGGCCAGCGTGCTGGGTTGTGCAGGCCACTCTCTCTATGTTACATCCATGGAGAGTCCTGTGTCCAGCAGTGGAGACATGAAATGGCTGGTTTTGATGATGATTTTGTATTTTTTTTATTGTAACTCTTATATTTCGTTTTCATTGACTTAATTAGTTTCAAAATTTTTTCGCTGCCTCTTCCATTTTTGCGTTGATTCAATATTTAAAAATATTTCATCATGCAGTAGAATTGATATATCCCTCTTATACCATCTAGCAATATAGGTAGGCACTGCGAATAAAAAGTTGATTTTCGGGTCTATGTACTAGTAGGTACCTACTTAGGTAGGTAGTATCCAATATAATAAAATTACATTGCTGTTAGTGCCATCTCTAAACGCAATATTGAACTTACCTCTAAAAATAAAGCTACTTAAAGCATCCGTAGAATCGTGTTCTCTTGCACAAAGAACAACTTAATACTATTGAGCGCAACTAGATGTCGCTAACGTACCTATTTGCAGTTCAACCATAGTTCAACAGATGTCAATGACAGATGTCTTCTCCGAAAAGGTTTGACCGATATTTCTGATTTTTTTTGTCTATTTGTTAGGTCTGAGAATAGGCTATTTTTCTTCCCTCATGGTTATAAGGACAAAACAAAGTTAGCGGGGACGATTTTCCGATTTGATTTAGAACGAGTTTCTTCATATTTTTGTAACATTAAAGACATAATTATTGGATACTTCGTCATCTCTCCTCTTCTGTAAATGTTATTAGTGTAGTTTTTTTTCTCTTCCTTAAATATCAGTCAGATGAACCCATCCACTGCCATTAAATGATTCATCCGTATTACCCATCACACCGTAAAAAGTGGTAGGGAAGGATGAATACCTAGGAATTATTCCCCCCCTTCGTCGATATATATTTTATGTTCTATATATCGACGAAGGGGTAGGAAAAGGTGAATGAACACCCACGTTTCGTCAATTATGTTCAGTCCCATGTAATAGATCTATCGGGCACGTAAACCGCAGTATATTGATATGTATAAGAGGAACTCTGCTGTCCATTTCTCTTCGGTGTTTTACCCTTACTCACCTTGTAAGACACCCACGGGAGAGATGGGTGGTGACAATTTGTATTCTGTAGAGCTACGCTACGGTAGAGCTAGACTCTACGGTAGATCGTAGCCGTGTGAGAGCCTCTACTTTCACCACACGGCTACGATAAATGTAAAACTATAAATCAATCTGATTTACGCACATGAATATTAATTGGTGTTGAGGAACCCTAAACGGCAAACTGTAACGACCAATGATAGGACAGGTCCAGTGGCTGCAGTGACCGGTTTCGCCGTGAAAACCCGGCGGCGTTTCCGAAATGTGTCGTGGTGGCGAGTCCTTCCCCCTCCAAGGCTCTGGGCCAACCCAACCGACAGATCGTATGCTGGGCGCTGCTATGTTATCGAATGTGAAGTGATTTTGTCGAATGGTCGAATATCGAATAGTTAGAGTGTCGAAGCTTTAGGCTAGAGTTCACCAACACTGAACAGGCGATTATTATTTTACCGTCGGCTTGTGACATTTTATTGTATGGAAGAACTGGCAAAAACTGACGGTTATTAACAGCAGCTTTCTTCTTATACCACCTAGCAATGTAGTGCGATTTACGTGCCCGATAGATGGCAATAGGCTCGCCACCTATTACAATATGTGTCCAAGCGGAAATGGCGCAACGTGGTGTTTCACCCCTGCCTATCCTGTAGGGGACAAATAGGCATGATATATACTATATATATGTATAGTATATTAGTAGTATGTAATGTAATGAAGAAAATTGCGTTCCATCTTAGCAGTGCGGTCACGTGTCCATCGCGCACGCGCATTATCCGTGCGCCGGCGCACTGTATGTACAACGTGCGCGCTCAGGGTTGCCAACTACGACTGCCCTATCGGGACCATAAGTGCCCAGAATATATTACCGGTATCTTTACCTTTTTTCGACTAGGACGAGTTCTGTGACACACGGCAAATATAAAAAGAGGATATGTGTGAAAGGTTAATAGATCAAAACATGTATGAACTATGAATATGAGAGCTGTCATGTGTATCATCCTACTGAGAACAGACTAGGTACCGGAAAGAATTTGAACAGCGTTGGTCATACATAAATATACTTAGATAGATAAAGATAAACAGAAATGGAGCTCTATTACTACACCACAACATGTAACTTTAAAAATGTTTTAAGGACTTTCGTCTTTATACTGTTTTTATAGCAATAGCACCCATCTTTACAAATATTTGGGTTAGAAGAGTCTGTATCCTTCCGATTATTGGCTCGAGATCTATCAGACTGCTATAAGAAATCCGGTGCATCGTATCCATCACCTCTTTTATCTGTTCTGTAGTATCCACACACTAAATAGTAGTTCCATTATTTTCACAGTAGGTACTCTAGGTGGGTCGTATGTCAAAATCTCCAGCTCAATTACTCAATTACCACATCGATCAAAATTTACTATCAATTTCTTTCCCAATGTCCCAAACCTTATCATTAGCAATAAATGTTTAAAGTATTGAAAATAATGTTAAAACCTAATGTAAAGTATGAAAAGCAACAAATAATATATGACAACCCTATGATTACACAGCGGCCAGCACTACTTGTACGGTACCTTTGTACATAACCTGTTATATAACAAGATAAATAACTTCATGACCATGTGCAGGTCAATTATAAAGCACATAAATATTATTATTTACGCTTTGAGAGCAATGTGCTTTGCTTGTATTGGTGAGTTAGTGAACTATCTTTGGCAACCCAGAAAAATGAAAAATTTTGTGGCTTAGAATGTGTGTACCATTTATTTCCTAATTAATATGCTATTAGTATAAATACGACTACGTCTTGTTCAGAAATATCCAAGTTCTGAAGTTTTCAACTTTGTATAATATTTAAAGGTTTATGGAAAGGAAACAACATATAATTCACATACATAATCTTATATTGTTCTTCTTATTTCACATAAAATTCAGACAATACAATATAATTATTCACTTACATTGCACAGAAAACAACAGTTTATACTTATCCTAATTAAGGTTTTTACAAATAATACATTCATGAAATAAAAATTTACATATACGGGTAACAAAGGTACATTCTTTATATTTATTCTAGTGCGTCATAAAGTTACATTGGAAACAGTTTCTATGCTATCTCTATGCCTAGGATCAGCATCACATTTTTTTTAACAGAATTATATACTTACTATTTTTCAGATAATTACAAAAAATCTAAATATGAACACACCAGTACTGGGATATATAAATGTGGACGGAGTGGTGAAAACGTTTGATTGGTCTTATTATTTGATTGGGGTTTGAACATTGTGTAAAAGTTTTATTTTTTATTTTATTCTAATAGTTTGATTAATCTTTTAATAGGTAACAAAAGATCAATCAAACTATTAAATATAATTATTGTATTACGGGTGTATAGTCATCCGCACTTCAGTCTATTCAACACTAAAAACATTTCTGTAATAGATATTATAATCTTAACGTTTTGTCTAGAAGAAAAAATTGATTGGAAAAAATAGCATTTTGTTAAAATAACATTATCTTCTCTTAAAACATTAATATAGGTACGGTACACAACAGAAGGTAACAAAAAGTTGAATTCATTTAAGTATAACACAAAAGCTATTGCAAAATACATATCGTGATCCCAAAGGCATAGATCGCATACTAGTCCAAGGGGGCTGTAAGTTTGGCACATGATGTCACATACTTTACATTATAATTGAAACGTGTTCCTGGTAAATTCGATTATCGTACTCAGACACAGAGCCTACATCCACTAAAGACATTTTGCCATTTGTAGATTTTAAAATGTCTAGTACAAAAATATTGACGCGGCCACACCACGGTAAGCAAGGCTGGCCGATGCGAAATATATCATATGATCCCATTGGTAAATATCTAAACCGTACAATGGACAATATCTATTACGTATTCACTTAGGTCGTTGTACAGTAAGACACAACTTTGTACTGAGTTCCTTAGATTACGTGGGAAACAAACGTTTAGTGCACAGGCCTCTCATCTACTAAATAATAATTCAGTTATCACTACTTAAGGTAATTGGTAACCATTTTATTACACCAAATAACGGCCAGAACACATGCATTTTCCAAATTAATGACGTAATGAGCTTTAATCTATTTAATTCTCTCATTTGAACACTCGAATTCGTATCAATAACTACGTATATAATTTATTGTCGTGTATGTCATGCGTTACATCATAAATATTATTAATACAACAATAAAACTAGGATTTCATGACTCGCTTAAGCGAATGCCAAATAAAATTGTTTCAGTGTCACTTATTTTGACATCATATTTAATAGCAGGCCTGTGAGGTAAATGCTAATGTGAATCATTATTTTTAGGACAATATTGATTGTTCAATATTGTATATATATATATTACAGTGTATATATATTACGTATAAGTAACTTGTATATACTGGCCTCAACCAGCAGGAGGTTTTCCCAAAGTATAATAAAAATAACATAACATAGTAAGTACTTAATTCTTGAGATAATTAAACTTAAAAACTGCTTAGTTCAAAATAACTTGCATAAATCGATGTATTTGAACAGAAAGATGTTATTATTTACAGAAAAAGAATTCATCAAATTTATCTTACATCACAGCAATCGCCTGAGAGACTCGAAACTTAATACTAAAACTACTTTAAATTTGTCAAAAATTACAATATTTTTTTTATTTATTTGTTTATAAACCTTAATAAAAAACAACGGTTTGTCGAAACTAATCTTTGGCCTCAGATCTTCTTTCTTGTCATTTTGTGTTATTGCACCTTTACGCCAATCAACTTAAAAATAAAGTTTAATTTATACCTAACACTGAGACTGACAGACTCGTGGCCCACAGGGTTCACCTGCGCAACGGTCATTAGGTATATCTCTATTCGTTAATACTAAAAGATCGATGATGAAAAGGTTACTTGGAATTTGATATTATAAATCTTAAGTACATTCAACAAATAAGTAATACGTATGGCATCTTTAAACTATGCTAAAGTTAGGTGTAGTAAAGTAAATAACTTACAAATAATTAATTATAAATAATATTGGAATGTTCAAATATTTGTTCAACTAGTGTCTAGTTGGCTTCCTTCCAAATGGTAACAACGATCAAAAACATTAAAAATACTTTATCAAAAATTCGTAGGAGCGCCACAGACCAAGGTCAGGACCCGCGATCACTCGCCGAGTGAGATTCGCGAAAAAATATACAATAACCACTTAAAAAAAAATATATGGACACTTCAACAACCGGTAATTGACGGGATAATCCACCATCCAACAACTATACATAATTGTCAACATACACGAGTACAACCATTAACTATGCCGAGCCGAACATTGAGCTTAACATTCTAATCACATCCATAACATTTCTGGAAACACCTATCTAGCCGATAAACCACCTCGAGCGGTCCCACTAGCATAATGAAACAATACCCCTCATTAGCCTATTACTGCACACATCTCACAGACGAGGACCATGGGGAAAACTCTTTAAAAACGCACACACAGTGCAATTTTGGCCGCTCGGATGTCACCATTTCTACTAAATTATCTAAATAAATATATTAGACAGTATATTCATCTACAGTGCGAAGAAAGAACTCATAGTTAGAGTGTTTCTCTTACAATTCTTAACTAGAATCTATATTATTATGGATGACATTAACACAATAGTGCATGTTTAAAGAATTCTCGTGTCCACCGCGTCCGTGTACCTCAGCTTTACAACCTGCGAATACAACATTCGTTACAATAGCAATGTCCTTAGCATGATGCACAAGGGTTCCAACAATTGACTAACCTACGGCTTAAATTGAAACTAGGAGTACGTGATGTCGTTGACGTCTGTCTCTGTCTTGACCTTGACAATGTTGCAGTTGGCGGTGGTGATGTCGGGGCCCTTGGGCCCGAACTGGTACACCAGGCGGGCCGTGGGCACCGAGCACAGCACCGACTGCCGGTAGTGGTACCTCATGGCGCGGCTGAACTTCTCAAAGGTCATGTTGTCGTTCTGCTTCAACTTGCCCCAAAGCTTTGCAACTTCGTCTGGCTTGTTAAATCTGAAAACAAAAGAAATTGATATGTCATTATTGATTTAGATGGATTAACATGTTATTAACCGATTAAAGAATTGTAAAATGCATTTCATTGTTATGCTTATGCTAATTGTCATGCAAATAGAGTCGTTCATATGTCAGCTCATAATGATTTATCCTTTTGTATACTAGTTTCACTATAATACTTAAAATATGCACGTTAACTAATTACAAATGACCAATGTCGCTGTCTGATTACACCGACTTGTAATGTGGGTCGTAACGTGATGTGACCAGCAATAAGGTTGTGACTGTTGATAATAACTATGGCAACACCGATGAGTCTGTTACTGATACACTTGGCGTATCTATTGTTATTATCATCAGATAATTATCATTCCCGCACTAACGCCATATCGAAACATGCGCTTTTAATCGAACCATCTAAATTGATCCTAGGAAATCCAATTGTATATTCAATCGCTAGGAGCGTGTTCCGCATTGCAGCGGGCAAAACGTGATTGCAAAATATTATTTGAGGTATCTCAGAAATTACATAAGGCTTATCGATGTAAAACCATTATAAAGTCAAGTTCAACTGGAAATACTAATAACATAGCCACTCCAGCAATTTGCCCATTAAGTGGATTCTCTGCCTTTATGGAAGAAGTAAATGTTTATGTAGGTACAGCGCCTACATCGGTGTCAAGTTCTGATGCAAAATGTCCAGCTAATTGTGATCGGAGTCAAGGTCTACTTGTCGCAGTCATTACCAAGCTGGGGCCGCTACCGGAGGATCTACGGCTGTATTATAATACAGTTTTATGACAACAACTCACTGACGCGTTCATGGCCTTGAGTAAGATATGGAAAAACGATAGTTATATTGATCGAAGTTACAACAGAAAAATGTTGCGTAGTTAGATTTTGGCACTACATGTATACATACATACATAAATCACACTTATATCCCCGAAGGGTTAGGCAGAGTTGAACTAGCACCCACGTTTCGCCAATTATGTATACGAATGTGTATGTATACGAATCAGATAAACCCTAGATGATATTTTATTTTAATAAATTAAAATCTTATTTAAGATTTGACTGTTTCCTGTGTGGACAGAGAAAACATTATTTTAAAACACGTTTCAATACTAGACAGCGAACTTAAATCATCTGTTTCATTCTATGCAGGTTGCAAAACGACTCGACTACACAGGCGACCATAAAAACCTCTCGGCAATGGCATTGGCAATACATAGCGTGTCTGCCTCCATTTTTTCAGCCTCTTCTCTCATAATTGCCTGTTTTATATCAAGCGCGGGGCATCCTGATCGATTGCCACAGCGGGCCTTCGACGTCTTCATGCTACTATTATATTTCCGACTGATATGATTAACCTAGGTTAAGTTCTTTCTTGGCTTTTCTACCATAGACATCTCAATGCTTAGTTACTTTGTCATCTGTTATGTTATATTGAATATGTTCCTCAGTTTTATAAGTTTGTATTTCAACAGATACTTTTGATTTGATAAAAGCCATAGCCGCCTAAATGGCTACAAGTGTACCGCGCGCGCAAACATCGCCCGCTAATGCCGCATTCTGTAAACAAAGCTCGTTTGCTGCACTTGAATTATTCCAAATATGCACTTGTTGCTGCGGATAACCTTTCGACTGTATTGTCATGTGTGTCTCGTCGATCATTAACCTTACGAGGGTGATTCACGAATTTGGATGCCCGGTGCGTGTGCGCGAGGCCGCGCCATGGCCTTGCCTTGTATCGAGCATCAGCGGGCCAAGGCTCGGATGGCCCTACGTGAGCCGAATCCCGACACGGGGTGAAATTGTTACAATTTGTATTTGGGGGTGATACCTGCGTACTCTCATGTACCCTGTCTTTCTTACCAATACTACTTCAATTTTCTAGTAGTACGCTAACCTTTGCAAGTGCTATTGTATTTTGGATACTTCCTAGCACGCTACCATTTAAAGTTTCTGACTAAATTTGTATGTGTGATTTTCTCAAGGGCATCTTTGTGAATGAAATATGAAAAACCATCTAGAATAGCGACCTGTAAACGAAGAGGGGTGTATGCTTATAATTTAATATTAAGTAGGCTAGTGTATTGTTATTCTAATCGTATTGACGATGTTCTATTCAACTTAAGATTTTCTAAGTCTCGTCATGACTGTATGATACAATTAGCTCACAAAGACCTAGGCTCAGTAGATGACGTCCTTTTCTAAAGTACTGAACTCTATGATCGCCTTGGATAACACCAGCTGTGTCAAGGGTTATACGTGAATGGAATTGAAGTCACGAAAAATGTATTCTCTACACATTAGTTGTTCCTGTTTACATTATAGTGATTAAGTATAAGAGTTTATGTTTCTGTGTAATTTTATAGGAAATTAAATCTGACCTTTTTGATGACAGCTTACATAACTTAAAAGGTTCACATCTCACTTAATATCGAGTCGTAGGCAGCTGTACGTTTAATTGATAGTGTATTCGAACAATTTGAAAGAATTCTGTATTTTTATATGTAGATGTCTTAAAGTTTTCTTTATCTAACGATAATATATTATAATCTCCAAATTCTGTGGCCAACGTTACAACAACGATCCAACGTTACAATAACCAGTTCAAGAGCAAAAGACTTATTTTTACGTTTTATTGCGGTACTTAAAATTAAAATTCAAAAAACGTCTCCCCAGAGAACTCTTGTTCGTGATTTTCTGTACTTAGTATTCCCTATATGAATGTGTTGTCTTTCTAGCGTTCTAGGTCTGTCAAAACTTGGATAAACACTCTCCGTGTCTTGGCAGAGATCCTAAATCCTGTTTGATTTGACCGACTCGCATTCTAATATGATCATTTAAAGGAATTCTTGTCTCTAGAATCTAATATATCTTCTAATATAGTCCTGTAGTATAGTGTCGGTGTAAAGTAAAGAATTCTTAGTATACACGGACAATAACATGTCACGGTAAACTTTTTAGATGATAGATTTAAATTACAATTAAGATGATGGACAAAAGCAATATTTAGAAACACTATTCAAAATTGATGTTGATTGATTGAGATCGCGCAATGTGGAAATGAATAAATCAATCTTCAAAGCCAGTTGTAACGTGAAACCAATAGTTAGGCTTTGTTAAGTCGCTCCTAATTGTGATAATTCTGTAAAACCTTCGATCTCCGTAATTAAATTCAATGATGAGGCCGACATAAAATGCAGATAATATTGTACGCTACAGTAAATAAGGTCGTCTGATCGCATCATTGGTTAATTTATGTCGGTTACGTCAAATAGCTGCTAAGGCACTTCATTGTGAACGATAGCGTGCTCAGGGATCTCAACATGGTCTACTCATCATCTCAGCTCAGTGATCCCTCTTTCATTAGTATCGCTCCCTTTTGATTCATATCATCCATCACATCGAAAAGGTACAAGCGATGAATGATGTAATTGAAAAGTGACGCTCCTGGTGCACCATCTAGCAAATTATTGCGTTTAAAGTTCCCGGTGAATGGCAATAGGCTCACCTCCTGTTACATGGGACCTGAAGTAAGCTGGCGAAACGCGGGTGTTAATTCACCTTTGCCTCGAGATCAATGGGCGTGATTTATGTATGTATGTTCAACTCCTTATTTAGAAGAAATACGTATTTTGCCGTGTGATTTTTCTGTAAAATAATTAAGTTAGCCAAGGTGTGTCGTACGTGACGATAAGGTGGTCATTAAACAACCCAAAACCAGTTTTGTCGATCGAACCTCCACCCGCGAATATTATTCTTACAGTACAGTAGGCATTTGGAGGTCGTTTAGTTTTGTGCCTATACCGTAAACTTTTTATCAAGTAGACTTTATAGTTATCTACCTAAAGTATGGGTCTTTAGATCGAGCAGTGATATTTCTCGTATTCACTATTTACAATAATAATTTGTCGACGAGTGATGTTACGATTCGTTGTGTTTTTGAAACTAAATGTTAATATTTTTGAAAAAAAATATGTTATTAGCTTACATGCAGATTAAAATGCTTGTATATTGAGACTCCTAGATTGATAATCCCTTTTGTAATATGTAATTTCCCATAAGTACAAAAAAATATATAGTTAAAAATAATTAAACATATTATTATGCATAAATGAAGATAAATAACCACACAAACAAAGGCATGAAAATCAATACACAAAATCGAACCGAAGCATTAAACTTGTGATATGAACAGAGTCTCCATGTAACATGTGGAAATACCAATGACAAAATGCGAATACAATAAAATAATAACTGACCTACCGCGGAGCGTAAACTATTTGTCAATATTCATATGACTTTGTTTAAAACCTAGCAATATCCTGAGAGTTTTTGCACGATATATGACGAAATATTGGTGGTACACCTCTGCCTACCCCTTAGGGGATAAATAGTCGTGATTTATGCATAATATATGTTAGCCGTGTGGTGACGGCAGAGTGGAATACAATTGTCACCACCCCTACCTCTATCGTGAATGTCGTTCAAGAATGTAGTAATGGGCAGCAGCGTTCCTCTTATACCACCTAGCAATTTACTGCGATTTACGTGCCCCATAGATGGCAATAGGCTCGCCTACCTATCACATGGGAACAAACATAATTGGCGAAACGTGTTAATTCACCTTCGGGGATAAACAGGCTTGATTTATGTATGCATGTAAGAGCTGATAAATTTCTACAAATGAGTCTCGCAAATGAGTCGCGTGATATTAAAAACCCATGCCAAAAGCATGCTCGTCGCTCTCGTGATAAGTAAGTACTCTCAACAGTGATTCGTGACCGGAATGATAAAAGGTTCACTGGGTGATAAACTTGAGCAGACGGGGTGTCCCCTATACCGACACATTGTTGGACCCTAATCTGTTTCTCTGTAGTCAAGGTTTTCTTCCACTGGCGCCAGATTTGCGTTTAGTTGCTTATTGTACGGCTAGATGGCGCTGTTTGCATTATTGCGACTTGCTCTACCATTGTAGAGTGCAGTAATTTAGATTGTTTAATATTTTTTTCTTAGTTTTAAAATTTGTGTTTATGTTTTTTTTACTTATTCTTGCGTAGCGTATATTGTTACACAAATCGCTATACCTGCACTAGCTTTCATTGGAAATGTAAAAAAAATAAGTTAAGAGAAAGTATTCAAAATGGAATTTGTTAAATATTCTACGACGACGACTATGTAACAACTTTGTAGTAATTATGCAGGTGACGATCAATACAAATCTCAATGTAACGTGCCACCGCTCGGCGTGGAGCCGAGGACAAGCAATGCCTACCAGCTAACTACCAAACCAAACAAGACCTATTTAAAACTAAGTCCAAATAATTTTATACCTAATCGATTTCCAAAGACGTTCTCTTAGGCGTATTAGTTTTCTAAATAATGTGTAGTGTGCTATAATGCTATAAATCTTCTAGTTTTCGTCTACGTTTTGTATTAATTCATTACATTTTTTACACCAACAAAAAAGATAAATCATGTGTGTGGCCACTACGCTTGTATAAAAACGTTTGGCACAAAAATAATCCTTCTATGCAGAGGAAATTTGTCTTTAGTCTTTAAGAGTTAAGGATTATATTACTAGGTTTCTTTGATGTAATATATCACAGTTTTAAAATGTATTTGTTATTCACCAAGCATAAGAAAATGGCGTCTCACGTCTTCTTTGTCGCAAACAAATACATAACAAGAGTTTTTGTCCTTTTTGAATGATAAGTTCTCTAAAAATAATATTACCCTACAGAGCCACACAATGTATTTCCGAATTTTTCCAGTAAGGTCAATAACAATAACACACAGCAAAAATTTTACCTCCTTTCTAGCTTAAAGTTTGTTTTTGTGATATTATTTCCTGGTTGCTCAATCTTTTTTACTAAAAATAATTGATATAAAGTAAGCGTTTACTAAAACAACAAATGCATTCGCGTCAAGTCTACTAGTCCAAGGTAGTGGTTGAACATGAGGTATTCGCCACTATGAATAGGCTAATTGTATAATTAAGAAATAATATTGTTAAATAATAGTAAGAGCAATAATATTTCTGTCAATGGGACACAGAAGGATTTGTCCTACCTGCCCCATTGAACGTGCAGTTGAAGAATAAAGTGGATATGCGTTCACGAAAGCGGTGGCGTTGGCATATCCCATTTGAACAAACTTACAACAGGGGCACAGACTTTCCCTATACATGAAAGAATATAGGGAGACACGGTCATAACCCACCACGCTGGGCCTGTGTGGATTGATGGGTGTTAACGACTGCAGATGCAGATGGGACCAACGACTTAACGGGCCTTCTGAAGAATATCAACATTTTGGTCACCCATTCAATGACCGGCGTTAGCAAACATGGCTCAGTTTACGCAATCGCAAGTCTAGCGCGCCAAGCCCCACGCCTCTACGTCAATAAACATACACGAAACTAAGTTCGGATCAAAAGCTCGACGCCAAAACACGATCCACCATTTTGACGTCAACGCCGCCATTAGAGAAAAAAAACCTAAAACGTAAACAAAACCTGTAATGTATTTTAATTGATTCAGCACAAAACGAGGCCGTGCGTCAGGTGTTTTTCGCAACTGCGGTGACGAGTGCGCGAGCGCAGGTTCTCGTGTTAACTTTTCGATGCGAAAGCTCAGCGTTCAAGGCACTTTTTAACAACAATTTAGTAATATCATTACGTTTATGTACCTTATTGAAATCATAAAAATAGTCTTAGTTTATTTTAAGAAGAACATATTATTATGATAATTATAATTTTTTTACAAATTCTATTTATTAGTACAAAGATTTTAGTGGTTAGAAAAAGAATTTCGAAAAATTATGATCTTGAGGCGGGAATCGAACCCGCGTCCGCTGCTATCCGGGCAGGTGCCTGACCGCTCGGCCACCCAAGATACTTATTAACTTGCCGAAATTCTTCTAACCTTTACACTTCACGTTGTAAGCCAACGGGTACCCTCGCAATGTAGAAATAAATTTCAAACATTCCAAAGCAGATATTTTTACAAATACCGTGCGTTCGGATAAGCTTGGGTTTGCTTTATAAACTATTTGATTTTAATTTGAACATTATATAAATGTTAGAAAAATTAGTACAAAGATTTTAGTGGTTAGAAAAAGAATTTCGAAAAATTATGATCTTGAGGCGGGAATCGAACCCGCGTCCGCTGCTATCCGGGCAGGTGCCTGACCGCTCGGCCACCCAAGATACTTATTAACTTGCCGAAATTCTTCTAACCTTTACACTTCACGTTGTAAGCCAACGGGTACCCTCGCAATGTAGAATGTTCAATGTTCTTTTTCTAACCACTAAAATCTTTGTACTAATTTTTCTAACATTTATATAATGTTCAAATTAAAATCAAATAGTTTTATTTATTAATAAAATTTATTTTATTATTTTTTCATATTAATTTGATTTCAATTTCATTCATTAAACAAAGCTCATTTTCAAAATAATGAATTCTTTCGGTACCTAAATCTAATTTATTAATTTAATTTAATATTGTTTGATGTTTTTTTTTAATAATTTAAATAAAATTTAGCTGATAACATATTTCGCGTTGTTTCTCAATCATTGTAGATAAATATTACAAATCTTTAATAATGAATTAATTGCGAGATTATCTTTTGGCAATTGTTATAAAACTTCCATTCTTACGAGTTTAAAAATGCCGCACTATGATAGAGTTGTATATTTAATTTAGATAAAGTCACAATGTCCACAGTCCAGTATCTATCGGTTTGTTCAACGTATAATTATTTAAATATCTCAATTTAATGTACGGCTATGACATCAAACCAAGCGTGTCTTTACAAGGTTTTTATTTTAATGATCTAATCAATAACACAATATCTAATGGGCGTAGATAATATTTAAGCTTATAATCTCCATATCTTTTCTATCGGATGTGAATATTTTTTTTTGTTTACATTATTTAATAACATGGCAGAAGTTTTTTATGAGGCGTTATAGTTAAGATTTTGTTCTATTGAAGCAATTAATCACAACTTCTGCTATCTACAGAGTATGTACGGTCAAGTGCACTCCAAACTACACAAAACTGACATACTTCTTCCATCGATTGTCAACCTTAACTTTTTAGCAGTAAAGCACAAAGTCGATTGAGCAAATTTTACATTTTGTGGTAGCCTCACGTGCTGTGTGACTGTACAACATGACGTCAGGTCGTGACAAAATAAATTATCGGAAACAATTTTGCACTTTACAGTAAGCACTTGAAGGTTGAAAAAGACTTTCTTTTCAAAATTGATAACACTGATAAGCGGCGTTGGCTGTACACCAATCGCAGTATCACGTGAGCGAGTGTCCATTCAGAAAGGTGAATATCGAGAACCGCTTAAGATTCGTCACACCCCCTATATCTGTTTATGTGACGTCGTACCTGTGTGAGTTCACTATAGCCGATTTTCCTCAGTCCGTCCCTCTCTGGCGTACTACAGCTGGCGAGACGGCGCATTAATTGCTATGATACGGTATTTATATCTCAGCCGCTCAGTATAGGTGTGTGTCTGATGGACTTGCAATATTCTTTCTCGTTTTTTGCGGTTTCTCAGATATGTCCACCGGCGAATGTTTGTCTTCAAAAATAAATACTGCTATCCTTTGTGTGTCAGATCAGCAAACTGACGTTTTACAGCGAAAACAACATGGCGACCGATGTGTCAAATGTAAGAGGAGCTGTCAAAATTTGGCATTTGTATTCTGAGCCTTCGAATAGATTGAACACTTCTCTAGGCTCCTAGATAGCATCTGTCACTCAGAAAAACGAACATTATAACATAATAATATGACTGTCTTTATGGGAGATAAGATAGACAATACTATAATATGAGGTCACACTTGCTGCCAAAGCTTTTCTGGTCTTCTACTGGCTAGAAGATCTATTGTCGAAATCCAGACGAATTATCGAAATAATAACCGCCAAAGTAAGACCATAATTAAAAGCTAGTTAATGAAAAGACAATTTTCGAAAATTTAAGTCTCTTAGTACTTTTTAGGCCTAACATTGGGCTAAAAGGTACTCGGGTAATAGTCACTGTTTTCTGTTTTGTACTTAGTTTTTATTGTTAGTACGTAACTTTAACGCTAGTGTTATGTACGCCGTTATTTTGGTGCATATCACAAATTATTCTTTGTAGAACTAGTATTATAAAAAAAAATAATTTGTACCATGTGGCTTGTACTTATATGTAAAAATAAACAAATAAAAGACTAACCAATCACCAGTAACATTGCCTCAGAACGCTTGAAAATAGATTCTTTGATTCGCATCCGTCTAATTGGGGCACAAATTACGGATGAAAACGAATATTTCGCCACACAAACACGCGGTGCACAGATAAATCTTTGTTACGTTCGCCAAATTACGGAATGACATTTAAGTAACGACCGGTGGCTACTTCAAAAATTATTGGGCGTCCGTGTCGTAACCTCGACTCATCATAACATAACTCATATCTCACATAAGGTCATCTCTCTTAACACTATTGCATGTCCGTCAAACATTTGAAAGTTACCGAAGATCAGAGTACCTGCGCATAGCACGAAACTCATCATAACATATACGTAATCAACCTTTATTCGTTCGGTTTAAAGATTTGGTTGGGTAAGGTCTCCTTTGCTTTCGTCACAAACGTAGGGAACTTTTAAATGGTTACTCTTGCCAGTGGCTGCTAAATTATTGAAATCCCTTCACATGAAATCTTAATAATAATATTTTCTTGATAAGTAATAAAGCTGTATTAAACTTCTAAATCTTATTACGATTTCATTATTTTGAGAAAGTCATCTATTTAATTTTTAAAACTCGATATGAACAAGGACTTCTTCTCGCTTTAAACTGTTTTAGAATAAGAGCAATTGAGTAAAGTAATATGAATTTTGGAAATAGTATTTCAATTATTTGCTAACAAGCTGATATATCAAAGCCACTCCCCTTTTAGTTAATATTAAATCCAGACGAAACAAAGAACATAAATAATTTTGAAATTCTTCACCAGTAAGTAATTAATTTATACATAAAGCTTATTAAAATAAGTTCTCATTAAAAGCTTGAATTCAAATCTAATGATTCAATATTTTCTTGAGTTTGTTTCATTTTCAATCTTGAATAGTGATTTGGTATAAATAAATGGATATCTAATATTGTGGTCGATTTTCGTTTAACTACGCCAACAATTCCATTGACAAAGTACAAATTTAAACGACTGTGGTGCAGAAAATATGATTAGGTGCTCTCAGAAAATTGTATTATCATAGTTCTATAATGATTGAGGTCGAACATTATTGTTTATAACATTAAAGATTCAGTGCCAGGTCGTTTGCGACTTACGTGCGTTATTTGTGTGGAATATAAACGAGGACATTAACAAAATTAGTCTAAATATTTATTTATTAACAATCTTTATAAAACTTATGCAATTACAATGAACTAAAAATGTTTATTTCATAAATAGTTGATGTTAAAAATTAGTTCAATTTAAAATAAATTTTAATTAGAAACTTTATTCGTCATCTACATTAAAAAAACTGCACAGAAATATAAAACGCAATGCTTTAAAATCAATCTTTAAATGAGAATTTTACCCTAAAATCATCGAACTATAAGACAAATATTTAGATGGTGATTAGATAATTCAAGCTGCTATTGTTATTTCTATTTGAGTAGCAACCACATTATGAACTAATTATTAACTTTAACCTTTTGCTTTCTCCAGCTACCTATACCCCATTACATAATTTATGTGACTATCTTGAATTAATGATTTGATGAAAGTGTCTAGAATACAAAGGTAATTACTATCCAGTAATTTATACTTAAATGTCACTTAGTGAAAAGTTTAAGCACATATGGGTACTTAACTATGTTGTGAAAACCACATATTCGCGTTGTTCAAACCGTTATTTGATTAACTCATTGGTAAACGAACAGTATTATGTAACCACAACACGAACGGTAAGCACATTTTTATTTGAACACGTCTTTTACTTCTTTAAACGGCCACCTCTGCGCCCGCGCATCCAGTGCGTTTGAGCGCTATTTGCTCTCCAAAAATAGATCTTGCCAACTCCAGATAGCTTATATAATCGCGAAACATCATCAGATTGAAAATGTTATAATCTTTGACTCTGTAATATTGAAGAGCATGCAAAATCAAAATATGAATTGCACGAGACCCGCGTGGCTCTTATGCGAAAGAAGTTAGCGCTATTATTGCACGTCCATTGCGCCTTTCCTTTGTTGCTTTTATTTCATAATCATAAAAGTTCAACGATTAAAAGATGATACCAACATGTCATTTGAAATGTTTTTTTCAATTCCATTAATAATAAATCATCATCATCATCACCAGCTCTTTAACGCTGTTGGGACAGGCCTTCTCTATGAATAGAACAATAAAATTTAGGGAGAATGGTTCATAATCCACCACGAGGGGCCAGTGCTGGTTTGTGTGTAAATCAATAATTACCTATTTGAGAATATATAATAGTTAAAAAGAAATATGTAAACATACATATGTCATCAGTAAAAAGATCAGTAAATACAGTGTAATGGCTGCAGAAAAAATCCCCCTGTCTTCTTAAAGCAAAACAAATAATTAGGCAGACGCCACGCCGCGTGAGGTCAGCGGCTGTGCGCGCGCGCATATACACGCGGGAAATCCCAGAGTGCAAATTGTGGAGTGCGTAACTCGTTCGCTTTCGACACGAAACTACTGTGAATCACACATTGTAACTGGTCCTGATTGCTACTATCAAAGCGTTCATATTTCATACATACGCTTGAAACACAGAATCTTCCTAGCTCAGGCATGTTTTTGATTTTTTTTTCCTACGTATATTTTTAAGTATTGTTAGCTGTTCTAGTCCTAAGTTTTGTAAGTAATTTTTTTTTATTATTATTAATCACGTCTGTGTATCTCCGAAGGGGTAGAGAGAGGAGGAGACATATTTGGTACATTAACACCCACATTTCGTTTAGTTATAGGGGGCGAGCCTATTTCCATGTTATATTATTGGGCACCTAAGTCGCAGTATATTGCTAGGTGGTACAATGGTAACGCTGCTGCCCATTCCTATAACTGATTTAACCCATCGTCGCCTTGTACACCCGCGAGAGAGATTTGGGGCGGTCACAATTGTATTCTGCTCTGCCGTCACCAGAGCAGAATACAATTCACACGGCGGAAAAATAAAATAATTTTACGAAATGCATTAAACATTAAATATATTCATAATTTGAAAAGTTTAAATGCATTAAACTTTTCAAATTATGAATAAAATAAAAAGACTAATAAATATTTTTATTTCCTTTCTCTTTGGTTGAAAGGAAACATGATTGCCGTTTAAGCTAGAAAATTACTCACTATCCATTTTTTTGAAACTGAGGTATATTGTACTAAAATGCTTTCAGGCTTATCTGGGTTAAAACGAAACTAGAAGTCTGGTCACTTTTCGGATCTAGTATTACTGTGGTGCTTGCGAGAAAGATTTTATGTTGATGTTCATTTCAAAACTTTGCTAACATTTAGTAGCCAGTTTATTGTTGCTTGCATTATAAATAATTTAGCGACATTTAATTCATTATGTCACAATATATTAATAGCAGCTGATTAATGGGAAACCTATTTATAAGCCCAGATAAGGGCAACATATAAATAAGTGGTCAGTTATCAAAGACTTCTTCACAGAAAAGTTTAAATAATCTTGTATTTACTCATATTATCACTCGACAGCAAAAACAAATTTGCCTTAAATTCTTGTTATAAAAAAATATTTTTAAGCCTACCGCTTATGTAATGAAAAAAATACGTTAAAAGAAAAAAAATGTAGTTGGAAAAATTTCGAAATATTATAGTCATGATGCCGGGTTCGTTTCCCGCATCAAAACTATTATATTTTTCGAACTTTTTCTGACCACAATTTTCTTTGTACTAATTATTTTAACATTTATATAATGTTCAAATAAAAATCAAAATAATAAATACGTTAAAATTAAGTTCTAACAAACTGTATGCCGCATAATGAAAAATTACCGTGTCTATCAAATAATTGTTTTCTGGACAACTGTCTAATCGTCGGATCTCTTGGAAGCGTCAAACACATCCAAAAACAAAAGAGGAGCAGAAATAACGCACAAAAGCCTACACCCGGAAGGAGGAGGCTTACTAATCAATATAATAGAGCCACTATGAGAAAAAAATGTATACATATCTACTCCGGGCCCCAGCCACGCCAATATCCACTCTGTACACATAGCAGGAGGGTATTTAACGGCGCAGCGGCACGCGGCACGAGCCTGCCCTAGTTATAAATAGATTTTCACGAAAAAGAAATGTTACTGGGACTTGGTGCAAGCCTCCGCGTAGAGCAGTGAACGGCGCAGAGACTTTTTATTACATTTCGCTTTTTTTTCATACTAGACAGAATGTTTCAAATGGTGTTTAGTTTCTTAGGAGCTTTACAGCTTCTCTTACATTGCATTGCTGCATTCTAATCAACTTACCATTTTGATTTCTTTGCTTTACATTTGCAATTTATTTTTACGCCTTTTATTGTAAATAATAATAATCGTGACAAATATACAAAATCATAGACCACGTAACAGTTATTTCTATATATTTACAGTTGCCAGAACAACAATGGATTTAAACAAATCAATGATTTATTCAGATCGTCCATAAATAAACTTGTTCCTCTTTGTCATAACCTAATAGCTGGGGGAGTCGTAATCACCAAAATGTGCAGTTAGGGTTTTCCAAGCTTTATCATGTAAAACCTTTAGAATATCATCTGCCCAGCGGGTCTCTACCTCTGCTCTTTCTCCCTTCGAATTCTCCAACTATACTTCTTTGGGGGGCAGATCGAACGTTAGTTATTATTCATTTTTGCATCGTACTCTCCATAGAATATCTATATCATCTTGTGCAAACATGACAACACATCCATCTATCAGGGTCATGTTTTGCATGCGTACAAAAAAAATTGAACACTAGAGTTTGCATAAATCACGAATTAAGACTACTAATCCACAAAATTTCAGAGCCTAATTACCTATTGTGTTCAGTCGCACTGAAGATAACAATATTGTACTAACAATAACATCATTGTTGATTAGTATTAATTAATGTATGGAAAAATTATTCCTGAAAATGTGAACACAGATAATAATAGTATCAATACAATATAATGAGGAAAATTCAATTTTAAATAAGCCGTTTAATTAACCACAAAGTCTAATATAAGGCGAAACGTCATCGGGACTTTAAATATACAAATATATTGTTACTGCGTGCTGGATTTGTGTCGTGTGTGGGTATGTGCACCTCTGTGTGTAGTTGTCCCTACCAATTTGTTTGTTAATTAGCGGAGAATATGGACATAAGTGTTGCTAACTGACTCCACGATAGTACTTAATTATTTGAATTGTAGTAAACAAGTTGTAACAAGGTCGGCTACGGCTTATCTAGGAACACCTGACCTTATTGACCTGTCGGATGGAATATTAAATTTAAATAAACAACTGCGTGCGCTAACGCGGCAGCCGTTATTGGGATTTAATTAAAGTTTAATCTTGTACTATATGTGCCGGCTGTCGCAGAGTCTTATAAAAATAAAACAGAGAGAAATGGCAGAGCAGAGGAGTAGAGTGCTAAGCAGAATAAAGAGGCGAACTCCTTTGGTCCTTCGAGCTGGATCGAATGAAACTCAACAATAATGCAATGAAATACGTTAATTTTCATTTAAGTACCTCTTAAATATTCAATTTTATATCCATGAATACCGGTGTCTTTCAATAATCTGTTTTTTTTTTTATTATTATTATTGTAGATGGAAATTAAGCTTTATTTGTTGTAATTTATTTTTATTTGATCAAAGTTTTTGAATTTCATTGTAGGTTTCAGTTTGAATCGTTTAGGTGTCAGTGTTGCGAGTCCACAGTTGATTTCTTTTGATTGTACTAAGAGACTTTGCAGAGCTCTCACAACGCCCACTATCCCACTAAGCGAGGCAATCCACGGCCGCCTCTGTACCTCGAATTAGACGCGTTCTAATTTCTCTGGACCACACTCACAGACGCAATTAAGTCCCGTACACGAGCCGGGAGGGGGTGCAGCCTCCCGGGCAGGGCCGGTGGGGAAAAAATGCGCGTGGAACGAGAGAAAAAGAAAAACGCGAAAAGCGGAAACAAGTTCTCGCGACACGTGACTGGATGCTACCCGGGCGTTGCCATGGCGACGGCGGGGCTGCGCAGAGGGACCACGGGACGTGTGCTGCATTCTTTTTTCTGGAGTGTTTTTGTACTTGGGCCGAATGGGAGTTGGTATTCGGCGGCGTACTGTGCCACGCTAAATGTGTTATTGGAACGGGATCATTTCTTACTTAGACCACTTTCATATTCCGCCCCCCGTTAATGTTATGAATGACAAAAACAATTCGATAATACTAAATTCGATACACAACATGTCACAGAAATGACGCACACCCCGAATGCTGCCCATGCTATACATGCTACATAGTCATATAAATGTCATGGTGTAATATAAAAAAAATTAAATTGTTTTTCCATACAAATTGTTGTTTCAGTAAATCAAAATGTGTGGAAAATTAAAATAGTAATTTTACAATTATCACCATAGTTTTCAAATGACTAAGTTAGCATGGGTAGTAATCAGGGTGTGCATTATGCGCAGAGGAGACTTAATTCTGGGCGTAAGATCCCATGGAAAAAAATATTACATCATTCATGGTCGCCATAGTGTAAATAAAATTAAAGCAGAGCAGAGATTATACTCGTCGATATATGTAATTAGGACTCGAAACATAATTAATTTGGATGTTTACGTGGGGTTTTTATTGACTAAATTCTTTGACCAAAATACCGATAATAGTGATGTGTTTCGGGAAGTGATTAGTGAGCATCATAAAAAATATTAATGAATATATTAGCCACTGTTTTTTATTCCAGCCATTATAGTATCTAACAGTTTTACAACAGAGTGCAAAATTGTTTTTTGTCAACACATCTCTAGAACAATGAGAACTTTTTGTTTGAATACGAAAAAAATGTTCTAAACATTTACAAACGATAATCGAAACTGAAATGAAAAACTTGTTAAAATCTTCACTGAGTAATTTTTACTATAATAATTTTATAATGACTATGTCCGTATACTTATAGGCTGCTGTTCGTTCTATAGTAAAATCTGTACGAAAGGCGTCAGTGTCTTTTTTTACCGCCGTGACTACATGAGTATTTATTGTGTGACTATTTATAACTAGTTCTTATTCGACCACTGTAGACATTTCAACCAATCATAGTTTGTGTACTAAAATCTGCCTACCCATAATCCCGGCAAGGATTGCTTAACTAAGCTTGTAATGATATTTAATTAGAGCTATTCACTAACGCGATTTTTGAAAAGAGTATTTATTTTATTTTTGGTTTTTATTTGAACATTATAGAAATGTTACAAAAATTATTACAAACAAAAATCGAAAAATTATAGTATTCCCAAAGCATTAAGACTATAATTTTTTGAGCTTTGTCTGAACACATTTTTCTTTGCAATTACAAAGTATTACACCCAAGTGTACAGTATGCGAGACAGTGTTTTGACAGTGCCAAGCACGTGGTAGCTATCTATAATTTGTTAAGTGTAGGCAGCACTTGCTCCCTGTAGTTGGGGGCCCCCTCCCTTGCACCGTACTAGTATAGATTTTTTCTTTTCCGTTGCTACGCGGCCTCAAGGACGCTTCCGGGTGCTCCCGGAGGCTGATACCAGCATTGCGTTAAAAAAAATAATGCGCACAGCTCATTATTCACCCGCTGTGTTAACACTAGCACATATTTAGCTATTTGATGTAAATTACCATTGATATTGTATCTAGAACAAAGAAAATTGTGCTTAAAAAAAGTTTGGTCCTGATGCGGGAAGTATAGCACTCATTTTTCTAATAATTATACAATGTTTAAAAATAATGATATGTAATGCTGCTTCATATTATGGGCATATAAGCACTCCTATTATTTTTCTAATAAGGTCTCTTATGTCTGTCAAAGGATAGACATATTTGTTATGCCTACGCTGGAATTCCAAAGAAAATTCCAGTCTGGGAACGCACGCGAAACAATCATTCGCTAACTGTAAAAGCCCGTGGCCCAATCAATATCCTAATTAACAATACGTCAATGTTATATTAAAAAGCGTTCGGAAAGCAATTAAGTAACCGCCAGCGGGATAATATTTTCTGATTAAGCAAGTCGTTTCTTTTGACTTGCGATCAAATAAACATTACAAAATCGTTATATTTTCATTTCAACTGTTAATTTAACTCGCATACTATACATTTACTTGTGTTATTAATTATTTGAAGTTCTCAATAACATCAAAAGGCATAGTGCATCTCTCATATTTTTTTAAAGTTTTATATAGAAAAATATTACAAACTATTGTAAACGCTTCTGACAATTCTAATCGCTCTGTTCTCGTATGAGACACTTTAAATACCGTAGGAAGCGGTTTTGTCTGTATCGTGAGACGAAGAACTTTTTTTTAAATATTAAAAAATAAATCTTTTGAACTTTTTCCCAATGTGAATTATTTAGAAAAAGGAACACTTTGATGCAATCTGATACTAGTAATCCCTTACTACGCCTTGAAAGATTTCAGTTCTCAGAACCGGGCCGGGTACTTCCGGGGGGCAACTCCCCTCTTACACGTGGAAGGAAAATGCCGAAGAATTTATTAGTATTTTTTTTACATTTCGCCGTAAACGTTCCAGGAACTTCTTAAACAGACTTGAGATAAGTTTGACAGCTCCTGGGCCGAGTCCTGGTTGTGTGCGTGCGAATCACGTGCCTCTAGTTTTCAGCTTTAATTCAATACAATAATTAGTGACTTTTACATTATTTTAGAGAGAAATAATTAGTTTTCTGTCTCTAATAATGTGAAAATTATTAATAATTTGCTCCTAATATCATCCAATTTTATAATATCAGTTCCAATTTTCTGAAATATGGATATATACAATGGGTCTGAATACGCTTCAAATGACGCGTGAAGTATTGTTCATCTTTAATACGTTTTCTTAAAATTACACATTTTACACATCTAACTTTTAAATGTCTCTAATCAAAACTGAGAATTGGGTAGCGTTGTTTTTTCAGTCAAATTATTCAGCTACTAAGAAAACTGTTTGACGTCAGTATTAGAATCACTTATAATAAAATTGGTTGGAAGCATTCTGTTTAATTATAATGAAGGTTGTTTCATAATAAATTATAGGAATTCAAATTTGATATGTAAATATTTATGACAGACAACAACTTTATCAACAGATTTAGATTACTTCAATATCCTTAAGCGTCCCAAATGCAGTGCAGCTATTGAGTTAACGGACATTAGGCTTCAAAATCCTTTGTTTTCATTGAATGACTTGTAACAACTCTGATCAAAGCATACAGCCTCTAAAATCATCGATCATCACAACTCAAGAGTCATTTTCAATAATCATCGGCAAAAACGCCGAGGTCGTGAGTACACAAGAAAAAAATCCAATTGTTTAGTCGCAGTAAATGAAGTAAAAAAAGTGTGTAGCAGACTTCATGATTCCGCATTGGCGCGGTTAGGAAAACAGTTTTTGAGTCTTCTTTTTTTACGCAAGTCAAAAACCCTTGACACACACCTATGTAATTAGTTTTTAAACGCAGTGCTTGAGACACTAACCAGAATATTGTTAGAGATTGCAAGGAGTATTATCTCCTTATTCTTATTCTAAATTAGCCTTATATGTAAGTGACAGAGCATATTTTTCTAATTCATATATATTCTCTCATGGGATATATCCATAGATTAAAAAAACAGGGCTTTTGAAACCCCATCAAATTGAATCGTCAGTTACTTTACTTAACAACCACAAGATTTTATATACTCAATGCTAATTCAACGTAATACAGTGTGCTCTATAGTTCTTAGAATAGTAAGACTAACGAATAGAACCGGTTTACGATTCCTAGTACTGTGATTGATTGTTGTTGGACCATATACATAGGTGCCGTAACATAAAACGCTAATTGTTTGATGAACGAAACATAAAAATACGACGCCACAGCTATTACTGAACTAAGTGTGAAATCAGTTTTAAATAGGAATTTATTTTTACATATGAATCGAAGCTCTGAAATCAATCGCATTCAACGTACTAATGGAAAGCTGAAACATTTTATTGGTGATAAAGGATGAAATAATTACTAACGATACCACAAAAATGGAATAAAGCGATAAAATGTGGCCAACAGAGCACCAAGAACGAATTCAAACAAAAACATCGGCGCACATCAATCTACAAAACTCGTTCAATATATATTATTATTTACATATTCAAAGTATACAGTTGAAAATTGAACTCTGTATTTAAAGCCATGAAGTCCACAGATGTAGATGAAGTTGCATGGATCGTTGTTTGAACTTGTGGCGTTATCTGTGACACAGTTTTTGGAGTCAATCAAATTGTAGATATTAAACCTTAAGGGCTATGTGATAAGAGTGGAACAGGAGGTGAGACTTAACACGGTTTAGCGTTAGAGGCCACAGCCAAAGCAGACAAGGTTAAGGCGATAAAAACACAACAAGCAGCCATAATTGTTAACTGGCAGATTAACAGCCTATTTAACTGCAATAAAGCAAGGGCATTATTCGGACGTAATCGTAAGTATGACACGCTCCACTCATTAATCGAAAGAGGAGGAAATTTCTTTTCGTTTCGGTCAATCAGAAAAAATTAAAGTAATTGAACTATGCACTTTTGCCTAACAGCTATGTTTTCATAACTGTATCTCAGAATTGCAAGTTTATCAGAAGGTTATAATTTTTGCTCTGAATGTTTGTTCAGCGGAATATCGTTGGATTGTTTACCGACTAAGCAGCTTATTGTGAACCTCTAAAGTATTTTCAAAGTCCACTAAGAACACAATGCAAAGGCAATTAATTAGACAATTATGATTGTCCATTTGATGAGTATAGCGTGCAGAAGACTCAAGATCACCTCAATGACAGCCATTTGAGTAACCAGACTGAATTCTATTAGAATCATTATCAGAAGAAAATAAAGGAAAACAAAGTAGCAACAAGGACTTTGGCAAAAAAAATACAATTGTTTCCATCCGGTAATCTTATACGCGACATACGAAATCGATAATATTAATGCACAATACAAAGTGTAAAGTAATTATTGTGATATGCAAATTCGAAGTTAATGTAAGCCCGTCGTTATTTTATATTGCCGTGTATGGTTATGGTCAGTCTCAATTTAACGGCGATAACTAGAAATAAATCTGCGACGTGGAATGACTTTAAATCATCGTGCGGTAAGCTTTTCTCACTCAACCGCACTGTAAAACTTATATTGTAGTATAAATTATTGTGACTTGATAGTCGATTGCTTCAGTAAGTTGTTTCTGAGCATTCGCACGTGCAATTAATGCATACCGTCCATCAATATTTTAGGTGAACACCGTGTACTCTATGGAAGGCCTTACATCGGGTGCAGAATGTCGCACCTGTATGAGTATACCCTAAACAGCGTTTTGACGTCATAGAGCCAAGTGGAAATAGATTTTTTTGTTTCGTAGATAAAGTTGATAAGCATCGAGTCACATTGGTCACGTACGGCCACTTCGGAATGAAGTTCCCTTGTTCCCCTATTTACTTATTGTCGATTGAAGCGCTGACCCGCGATCCCAGATCGTTATTACACCATTAATTGTAACATGACCACGAGAAGGCAGAATGCCATTAGTGCCATAATTATAATCATTAAACTTCGCACTACCTACAACTCGCAGACACCTGATTAAATTCAAGGAGAATCATAATTGCGAACTAATCACTTATATAATAATAAACAACTTAAGGTTGCAACGATGATGATAAATGGTTTCACGATTAAAAGAGGGAAGAGCTCAGTTGGCACCAACTCAACAGTTATTAAACTATCACAGCTCCACAACAAACCTTCTCGGCTCAATACTGTGCCACGGTTACGTTGTAAAACTGTTTATTATCAGCGAGTGGTCCTCCACGTGCCGTCACCCTGATAAATAATGTATGAGCCGCATACAAAACGCTATGTGTGAAGCGCTCGGCGCCCGACAAGTCACGAAGGTGCACTTTAGCAAGCAACGCCAACTCACCTGAACTTCTTTTGTGACAAATCCTCCCACTTGATGATGGACGGGCAGTACCGTGGGTCCAGCAGCAGGTTCCTCAGGAACTCGGGCACGGACACACTCTTGGGGCGCTTGCACACCTTCCTGCCGCTGCCCTTGGGCCTGCCGGGCGGCCTCTTGAACGCCTTACGCTTGTCGTCCTCGTCCCCGGACTTGCTGCCGTCGCTGCCGTAGCACTCGGGCGAGGCCGTCTCCGACGAGCGGAACACGTCCTCGGCGTCGTCACTCGAATCGCACGCGGCCTGCAGCAAGCCCCCGTCCGCGGGCCGGTACTCGGCCGCGTACAGCCGCTGCTTGTGGTCCAACGAGTCCAGGTCCAACACAGTCTGCACTGAGTCCGGCTGCGGGTACAGCTCGCTCTCCACGTACCGGTACACGGACGAGTCCCGCTCCCGGTACATCATCTCCTCGGCGAGCCTCTTCTGGATCTCGTCGAAGACGGCGTCCGCCAGTCTCCTGGACAGGATCGGGTCCACGTTGGGCATGAGCATCCTCTGGTGCACATCCTCGCGCTTCAGCAGCTTGAGGTCTGCGCCGCGCAGCTTGAAGTTGTAGAAGGGTACGTCGTACTCGCTAAACCTGAGGCTCTGCGCCGTCGCTATCAACCAAGACACGGAGTCATCCTCGCTCCAGTCGGCCAGCACTCGGGACTTCCAGTCGTCGCGGTGGTACTCGCGCGAGTTCACCAGGTTGTGGTACACCGCCGAGTCGAGGTCCTGCTCCGGGTACGTCTCGTACGTGTTCGAGTAGTAGTTGCCGTAGATGTACGCGTTGCCCTTCTTGAAGACCTGGAAGTCGTCGAGGCGGGCGGGCGCGGGGGGCGCGGGCGAAAGGTACAGGTCGCACATGTTCGGCTCGTACGGGCGCGCGTAGTCGATCATGGTTGCGTGCGTCGCGGCCGGCGGTCGGCGACGGAGTGCGGAGCGGGCGCCGCGCGCGCCTTATGAACACCTAGTAACGCGATTTGTTTACAAGCGCTCTCACGAGGAAAACTCTCATGGAGCGTACGCTTTACGAGTCCATTGATAAAGTTTTAATAGTACGATAAGTATATTTAGGACATTTCCACAACGGCACCGGCGAGGAGGAGCAGCTTGGTCCGACTGCTGCTGAGGCGCGGAGGCCGCTCTCCATTGCATCTATCATATCAATGCGCATGCAAGCATTGAGTGGTGCTTTGCTGATGTTGGATAGGAGTTAAACTCGGAACGGTGCATTGGGCACTTTAGGCATTTAAACATATTAATATCACGCCCACCGTGACATTGTAGCTCGTCGTAGCACTACGCGACTCGTAGACTCGTGTTAATGTAGGCTTTGTTCAAAGAAAACAACCTTAATAAATAGGGGTTTCAATAGGCAATTGATAGTCTTCATCTTATATCTTGTATTATCACAATTAGTTAATTAAATATTCGTATCAACACCTCGTCAAAATTGCTTCAGTGACCAAAAATAACCTATACAAAAAGAAACTTTTACATTCTTTACATTTCACACTTTAACGTCTAATATTTATCCATTATAATAATTATTTCCATAGTAATATAGCAATTGATTAATATTGTATTACTTGTATAATTACAGTACTTGATCACAATGTAACTGAACTGAAAAACTTTGAATATTTATGTAATATAACATGTTTATCGGTTATATTCTTCATTTGTGGAAAAGAAAGAATATAACCCATAAACATAAGCACTTTTATGCTATGATACAGTTCATTATTAGTACTTTTGTTTTGGATTAATCAGTTCCATAACATTAGTAATTAATATGTGCCGTGTGATGACGGCAGAGTAGAATACAATTGTCACCACCCCAAGTCTCTCCCGTGGGTGTCGTACAAGGCGACTAAGGATAATTGATGAGTAATGGGCAGCAGCGTTCCTCTTATACCACCCAGCAATGTACTGCGTCTTTTGTGCTCGATAAATGGCAATAGGCTCGCCACCTATTACATGGGACCTGACATGTTTGGCGAAACGTGGGCGCTAGTTCACCTCTGCCTACCCCTTCGGGGATATAGGCGTGATTTATGTATGTATGTAGTAATTAATATTGAGACAGAAAACGTCTAAACATTTTTTTATCTGGTGCGGAATATCGTGTATGGCACGGATTCAAGAATGTCTCAAATTAGACACATGTATCTTTATTCCTTGTCTTCTTCATTTTTCATTTATATTTTTATTGTACTGTATTTTTGAGTTTCAGACTCTTTGACCCTCTCTTATGAGTTCCAATTTCGAGTAAACCTTTCTGGTTTTTGTTACATTATTTAGTAAAACAAAATGTGTTAACTATTGGTATAAAATAATAAATAAAAATCACTCAAACAAGTAAGTGGCTGTACAATCAACACCACATTAGACTGAACACACAACAAAAAAACCTACAACAGAGAAACCTCGCCAAGCAACTTTCAACCTTAACGTGTTCTGGATCAAGTGAAAATCTTACGTAACTATGGAACTTTAGTTAATTTTGTGGTCATAAAATATGTGCATATCAGTTTAAAACCAAATACATATTTACATAGAGACTCAATATAATTAGTCACAGAGCCATTTAAAAAATATTTGGAAAATAATCGAGTGAGTAATCTAGGTAGGTATACATTCCAAAACGCAAGCATTTAATCACACTTGGTGACTAGGTACTATAGGTAGCGAGCTGTTCATAAAAACTGCATAATTTTCTGTTGTCATGTTTGTGTGGGTGTTAAAATACAACTTTGATCTTGGGATGGCCCTTTGATTATTATTTATGTCATACTTAATTAAAAACTCTTTATTGAAAATCAAGAAAATTTATCCAGAAAATTTATTGATCTGAAACTGATATCAAATAAATGTTCTGTATTGTAGTCAACAAAATCTCAGATTACTACAAACTTTCAAAGCTGTCAATAAATTGCTACTTAGATTCATCATCATCATCACCAGCCCTTTATTGTCCCCACTGCTAGAGCACGGGCCTTCCCTATGGATGGAAGAATATAGGGAGATTGGACCATAACCCACCACGCTGGCCCAGTGCGGGTTGGTGGGTATTAACGATTGCAGATGCAGCCAGGACCAACGGCTTAACGTGCCTTCCGAAGCACGGATGAAACTCGTGATAGTAAACTTTTGGTCACCCATCCAATGACCGGCCTTAGCGAACGTTGCTTAGTTTACGCAATCGCAGGCCAAGCGATATGCCACTGCGCTAGCGAGCTCCTCAAGCAGAAAATTATTAAACTATTCTATGAAATCCTCATCTGTAGGCATTGAACTACTACCGTAGGTTCTATTATTAATATTATCAACTTAGTTTCTTACATTATTTTTGCCTTTGTTCTCCGCACACATAGCAACACCTCGTCGCACCAGAACCTGCTTTCGAGACCTGCTCCATTAATCAGGTTTGAATTGGAAAAAAACTTTACCATAAACAACCATACAAATGGTCACTCGAAATTATTATCAAACCTTTTTTCTATGGACGAGCATTGATTAAAAAGGCGGGCTCAGAACTCGATTTGGCCATTTCAGAATTATTGATTGGACTCGTAAAATAGCGACTGCCAATATATGCCAAAGTGAACGACGAGAACATGATTTTTCGTGTATGTAATTCAGTCAAAAACTTTAAACAACTGGCAGTCTGTTCTATTCTAAGTGTAAAACCAATTTTTAGCCTAAGATGAAGATTATTTTACAACTATTTTGCGATTTACCCACACACTGGCCCAATGCGGGTTGGTGGGTATTAACTACTGTAGATGCCGCCGGGACCAAATGGCTTACTTAGATTTATGGACATCCATCCAATGACCGGCCTAAGAGAATATTGCTTGGTTTACTCAATCGGAAGCGCGCTATGGTACCTCGCTAGCGCAGTAACTGCTCTAGCGAGCTCCTCGTGATTTTATGCCATACCAATAAACGGCTTACCCTTATTACTCTATTTAGCATACTGAGTATTTTCACATACCTAATATCGTATCACTAAAATAAAACTATGATTTATTTGTTACATTGTTGTTAATATATTTTCTAATGGATAATAAACAACATGATTACACGTATTTTATTTGATATCGAGAGACCAAATCAATATATCGTTTTGTATCAGAAAATTAAACACTAACATAAAACTAGACGCGAACATACTATAATGAAAAGTTGACATCACACCACAACAAATATTATCTAATTTACTAACGATTGCTAAGTTTATTCAAATTGTACTCGGTCTTGTAAGAAATTTATCTAAGATAAATGAATTGTCTTGTAATAAATGGGAATGTACAAATTTTCCGAATATACCAACTTCGCATACTTCCAGTGTATTTTTATGTTAAGCGGGCTACATTGAATTTCGCGAATATCTCTTTATCATAAGCTGTTTTATGTCACTAATACTGCGTGACAGATCTTAGAGAATGTTAACCAGAAGAACTCTGGTTAACATTCATCAAAATATCAGTCTAAGAACTTAGACTGATATTTTGAAGAATTTGGAAACTTGAGGTGGGATGTTTTGATTTGATCCACTTTTTAAAGAATACATACATACATAATGTGATGCCTTTCTCCCACAGCGGTAGGCAGAGATCACTTTTCTCCACTTGCTACGATCCATACCCACATACTTCATTCGCTTCATCCAGTCTCATTAATGTCTTCATTATGTCCCCTGCCATGCTCCACAACGCTCTCATTTCTATGGCTTTTATTCTATTGAAAACGAAGTGTGGTGACGGAAGAGTAAAATACAATTGTCACCACCCCAAATCTCTCCCGTGGGTGTCGTACAAGGAGACTAAGGATAAATCGGTGATGAGGAATGGGCAGCAGCGTTCCTCTTATACCACCTAGCAATGTACTGCGACTTTTGTGCCCGATAAATGGCAATAGGCTCGCCACCTATATACATGGGACCTAACATAATTGGCGAAACGTGGGAGCTAGTTCACCTCTGCCTACGCCTTCGAGGATATAGGCGCGATTTATGTATGTATACATACATACATACATACATAAATCGCCGTTACCTGCACCATGACTGATCTATTTATTGCGTCCCTTGGGTACAATCTGAATAGTGTTATAATACCAGCTAATGAATAGCAATAATACAATGCCATCGCAAAACATAATTATTGTTATCATGAAAACTTTCTTTTTGTGATCATGAAATCTTTCTTTCTATAATTAAACTAGATTCTAAAATAGATTCAACAATAATAATTATAATACGCATCTAATAGCTGGAACTATTACAGAAAGACTTTAAGGTAAAGTAAAAAGTTAAAGTTTAAAATAAGAAAAGTTTTTTACGGGTACTCAAACTATACAATTAATCAAGCGGTTGGAATTAGCTTCAAATAAAACAATGCAATACATGATTGGAACACTACCTATAGGTACAATAGATGAGTTAACGGACGTCATGGTGACTCAGGGGGTTCCCATTCGCTCTACGGTGCGCTACCCCGCTAGACGAACAGACGGCTCTACTGCCAGCTAAATTATTACGGTCTCTATCTATTCTATTTGCCGCTTTTATCCATTTGATCAGAAAAAGTAATAACCTTTAGGATTAAGATTTTAATACATCATCACGCCTTTTATCCCCAAAGGTACAGGTGAATTACCATCACCCATGTTTCGCCAATTATATTAGGTCCCTTGTTATAGTGGCGAGCCTATTGCCATCTCTATCGGGCACGTAAATCACAGTAAGTATTGCTAGGTAATCTAAGAGGAATGGTGCTACCCATTACTCATCGCTGCTTAACCCTTAAGTCGCTTTGTACAACATCCACAAGAGAGATGCGGTTGGTGACAACTGTAGGTATTCTGATCTGCCGTCACCACACGGCTTTTTAACATTTATATACTTAATTAAAATCAAAATAATAACTTGTTTTTAATCGATCGACGACTTGTTCCAGTCATGCGTCACTTTAATTAGTGTTATCACTAGTTTCCACCACGCCCACAAACTCACAGATCATAATTTCCAACTTTTCACAGAACAGGGAAAACGTAACGCCGCTAGTCATAACGTAACTACGGGCCGGAGCTTAACAGCCAGGCTAAAATACGCTGTAAGCAAAGAACATAAGGCAGTTAATCCAACGACGAATACCGTGATGCAATTGCTACGTAATAGTTGAACGTTTTTAAATTATAAGGTTACTATTTACAATGTTTATTTGACTCTGAGAAGACGTTGATGGACAATGCTTGTCTATGTGTCAGTAGCTGATGTTTGTACCTGCCGAACCTTTAAGATTGATTTAGTATAATATTGTTACGAAGGCAAAATAACACCTGTATGCTCGATTGCTTAAAAGAATCAATATAATGACTTTTGCTCAATCTAACGATGTAGACATATTAAAACAGATATTTTTTTTCTATTAAAATAATTATAAAAAATATTTATCAAAGACATAATCTTCCAGGCTGGCCAGGGGCCCTAGACAAAGTAACACACCGACAAAGATAACGAAGTTCGATAAAGCAAAATGTATGGGATTTGACGTAAGTCGTCGTGAAATCACGTGACCAAAATCGTCTTCTGAAGTTCCTAGTTATGTTGGTAGCGCAAGCTAAGACGCTGTAGATACCAAAGTATAAAAGACCGATCGTGACGAACTTCGACACGTTATCCGTATGAAACGATTGCCACTTGGCTACGGGTCCTGGGAGCGAATAATCAAAGTAGAATGTGCCAGCGTTGAAGATGCGAAAGGGAGATGGCACCCGAACAACAGCATACCAAAAGAGGGTTGGTGCCAGGCAGGCGGCCGGTTGTAAAACCAAAGCCAAAACTTTGAGCAAATCGGTCAGTCGACATGGTGCTCTCCCTCTCTTTTCTATACATTCATTAATTAGCACTATTGGGGTGGATGTCTTGATGAGTTCTGACCCATATTAATGGAAGAGGATACTTACTATATGGGAACAGGGTAGGAAGAGGAATTAACAAAAAATACGAATATCAGTGAATATCGAGTAATTGTAGCACATCCATTTCTTCTAACTATTTAGCAAAGTTGTTTAACAGAATAAAGATAGGATGGTGTAAAGCAAAAAATCGCCAACGTTAGGACATATTGAATATTCCCACCAACTTTTCATATATAGCCGAAACTTGGGAGAAAAGTGATAAAAAGACAAATTGTTTAGAAAGTTCCGCTGTGCAATCAAACATTTATTAAAACAATAACGTGCCAAGTTTCCGCGAGAGCCGTAAATTCTCGTTGTAAACACACGTTTCAATTTCATGGCGTGCGCGTACATTTTCCTCATGCCTCGATATTATTATATTTCCAATTTATTTTAAAATCAAGGAAAATTGCCGTGATCACATGGACCACTGGTCAACAATACAATAATAAATGATAGGTGTAATTGTGGTGCTACAAATTAATTGACTGAAATATAGCACGTAGCTATATAGTAACAACAGCCGCGTGGTGACTGCAGAGTATAATACAATTGTCACCACCCCAAATCTCTCCCGTGGGTGTCGTACAAGGTGACTAAGGATAAATCAGTGATGAGGAATGGGCAGCAGCGTCCCTCTTATACCACCTAGCAATAGTACTGCGACTTTTGTGCCCGATAAATGGCAATAGGCTCGCCACCTATTACATTGGATCTAACATAATTGGCGAAACGTGGGTGCTAGTTCACCTCTGCCTACCCCTTCGGGGATATAGGCGTGATTTATGTATGTATGTATATAGTAACAAGTCTTCCATGCTGGCTTGGGAGCGAAATAACGTAGAAAGTGCCAGCCCCGAGTCACCCCAGGGGTGCCATAAAAGTCGACTAACGTAGATTACCCGCTGTAGACCAATAAGCACCTTGGGGCACCCAAATAGTGGAGGGAAAACCACCAACAACAGCATACCTAAAGAGGGTGTAACGTTGTCATTTTGTCACTTGTCAAAGTCGTCAAAGTCAAAATTGACAAACTGACTGACAGTGACAATGACATTAGTTGTCATAATAATTTTGGGTTTGCAAAGAGGAATCGGCATAATTGGGGACTTATAAAAAAAACGGAAAAAGTTCAGACAAGAGTTGCTTGGTTTAGGTGGTTATATTGGTTTCCAGACAATAATTTTGTATTTTGGCAGGTAAGTATGTAATTTAGTATTTATTCGTGTTGGGTAGGCGGCCGGCTGTAAAATCTAAGCGCACTATGGATTGGAATGTTACCATCCCAATTACTCAATCATCCATCATATTGGAAAGATGCTAGTGAAGTTAATAAGTGATCTAAAAGACCATATCGAGAGACCCAGGATTGGAGAGGATGATTGAGATGAAAATATTCCAATCCATACTGCTGAAGGTTTTGACATAGATTTTACAGCCTTCTTTGGGTATTTTATTTTTATTTAATCATTTATTGTACACGAGAATTACAAAAAACAGGAAAAATATCAATTTATTAGTAGTACAAAAGGTGTGGTTTATTTCTAATAGAAATCTCTTCCAACCCACCTGTGATAGGAAACATGCTGAGAAACGTGGATGTCGCGTGTACCTACTAAAAAATAAATAAATTGGTAAATATATAGCTAATGAGAGAAATAAAAAATACATTTATACTACATATAGGAAAACTAGAGAAAATATATATAGGGTATGTTGTTATTACAAAGATTTTGGTGGTTAGAAAAAGAATTTCGAAAAATTATGATCTTGAGGCGGGAATCGAACCCGCGTCCGCTGCTATCCGGGCAGGTGCCTGACCGCTCGGCCACCCAAAACACTAATTAAATGGCAAGATCATAATTTTTCGAAATTCTTTTTCTAACCACCAAAATCTTTGTACTAATTTTTCTAACATTTATATAATGTTAAAATTAAAATCGAATAGTTTATAAAGCAAACCCAAGCTTAACCGAACGCATGGTATTTGTAAAAATATCTGCTTTGGAATGTTTGAAATTTATTTCTACATTACGAGGGTACCCGTTGGCTTACAACGTGAAGTGTAAAGGTTAGAAGAATTTCGGCAAGTTAAATAGTGTCTTGGGTGGCCGAGCGGTCAAGCACCTGCCCGGATAGCAGCGGACGCGGGTCGATTCCCGCCTCAAGATCATAATTTTTCGAAATTCTTTTTCTAACCACCAAAATCTTTGTACAATTTTTTCTAACATTTATATAATGTTAATATTAAAATCGAATATGTTGTTATTGGTGATTTGCCCTACATCATTAGAGTGCCCCAATGTGCTGATTGGTATACACATGGAATCTTCCTTAGCTGTTATTATTTCGCCCCCAGACCAGCATGGAAGGTTGTACTTAATTTTGATCATAATAAAGTAAAAAAACTACATTAAAATTCAAATTCTCACGACTACAATCGAAATTAATTCAAAGTTTCTAAGTTCTGTTGACCATTAACAAGACAACAATCCGTTAAATATCACTGAAAACATTACTCGACTACCAAAATAAAGTATTGTGTTTTGGTAAATACGATTCCAGAACGTGGATTTATACACGTCTCTAATTTTTAGCCTATTTCCTGGCTTGTATGTTCCAACCAACAGGAAAACCCTTCAAAAGCACGCCCCATCTCGTCTACATAAACATCATTACTGCCAATTAATAACATTACTGACACACCTACTACGAATGCAAAGCTGTGCGGTGACGACAGAGAAGAATACAATTGTCACCACCCCCATTCCGTGGGTGTCGTAAAGAGCGATGCGATGAGCAATGGGCAGCAGCGTTTCTCTTACCACCTAGCAATACTGCGATTTATGTGCACGATAGATGGCAATAGGCTTGCCACCTATTACATGGGACCTAACTGAAATGGCGAAAGGTGGGTGTTAATTCACCTCTGTCTACCCCCGTCGGGGATATAGGCGTGATTTGTGTACGAGTATGTATGTATGTACTACGAATGCAAAATCACCACCAGCCCTTTAATGTCCCCACTGCTGGAACACAGGCCTTTCCTATGGGTGAAATGATAAAGAGAGAATGGGCCATAACAAACCACGCAGGCCAGTCCGGATTGGTGATCATTAACGACTGCATATGCAGCCAGGACCAACGGCTAAACGTGCCTTCCGAAGCACGGATGAACTCGGGATGATAAATTTTTGGTCCCCCATCCCCTTGGACCGCTAAGACATTACCAGCCTTAGCGAACATTGCTTGGTTTACGCAATCACAGGCTGAGGGCGCTACACAGTGTTATCGAGCTCCTCCGAATGCAAAATGTCTAAAATCGATCGCCTGTCATGTCTGAAACAGTCACGTTATGACACTTCTCAACTTTGCTCACTAATAACAATACTTCAACTATCACTTTTTGACATTAAAAGATTTCTATTGTGCCCCATGATTATTTTCGCTTCTTTCTCTAATTCATTTTACATTCAAAAACTTGAATATCCTTTCACTTAAGGGAAAGAGAGGACACAATTCACAAAAGGACAAGGTAACAAACAAAACTGACCAGAAAGTGGCATTTTCCGCCCGCTACGTGTAAGGAAAATCCCACTTCCTGGTCAGGGAGTGACATAAATATTATATTGACATAATAATCATATATTTTGGACTTACCTTGGGCGCTGAAAAAGAAAGTCTCAGATCGCATATTGATACTTGCGATCTGTGACATTCTTTGTATTACCACCCTTGGTAATAAATGTACTATATTCGACGTACCATTCGTATTAGAACCATTTTTTACTGTTTGTTCAAATGATAACACAAACTACATAATTAAAGCAGAATAGTTGAATGTTGAGTATCTATGTCAGGCCTATCTATCGCACCGATGCGCGTGGTTCATTGACCGATTGTGCAACACGTAATCTGCCCACATGCGCAGGCGCAGGCTACGAGGGAAAAACGTGGGGAATAACCATCCCGCTCACCCACTCACCTGGTTTCGTTCATTATTCAATTCGAGTAGCTCACCCAATATTTTGGATACGTTTTATAGTCACTTCACTAGTAACAAGTTCTTGATTTGAATACCAATTAGTTCTAATTTGTAACCTAATCAGAGCGGCCTATAATTAATAAGTCCAGTAATAAAAACATTTGGAAGCGCTAAGTTAGGTACTGAAAATTTTACGATATAAATAATTACTAGAATTGGAATTTAGATTGTTGATAGGGAACGTTTTAAAATTTGAAATCATGCTAGTTTTAAGTACTCAAGCATATGTGCGAGGATCTAAACGCTTTGATTATAAAAAGACCATTTAGCAACTTTTTCCATTTGGACTTCAATATTATTGTAAATGTTCTCGTAGTAGTATTGTATCTTTAAATACACAGTCAAGATTACATAATTGACAATCTCCTAGCATAGTATATGAAGCGCTGTCTAAACGGGTAAGAGAATCCCAATATGTTGAAAGTGTTGGTATGGGGAAGGTACATGATCAGCGAACAGGGAAGATCTTACGAGCCGGGTATGCGCTCGGGGACTGCAGTCCAACTGTACTTTGCTAATCTTGTTCTGCCTTATCACAACAGTCATTATAGGACTACTATTGATTTCATTCACTCCATTGTAATCGTGCACCGTCGCACTTTTTGCTGATCATCCATTTCTCTGTTACTCGACACTTTGTTTGTGTAGCGTTATGATGTAGCCGCTACAAAGGTGTTAAATCTTTAGTCTTCTTTTCAGATCTTACTGTCTGGAAGCTACCACCATCACAATAGCACTGCGCTTGTTCAATGTGAGTTGAAGACTTTGAACCTTATTCACCACGAATATAATATTAATAATAACTTGCAAGCATTTAACAGCCACTATCAAGGTCATTATGACGGCACGCGTCAACTGAGTCAATAACTTTAAACGCTTCTATATAAACTAATCATTAGGTTTTTCTAATGGAGTTTATGAATCGTGCAACATTTGAGTCATCGGCATTAGGTTTGAGATTGGAAATTTCTAATTTATTTCTAACAGTCATGTTAACGATGGTCTGATTATATAGTCTATCATTGATGCCATCATCATTAACGGGGTAGTAACAAAACTGGGACCCTTGTGACGAAGTGTCTTTGTGACGCACGCCGTTGTTTGTGACAAGGAGTTTCAAGCAATGTTTACAGAAAGCAAAACATTTCGTGGAACCCATTGTAGTATTGTACCTACTGAAGAATATCTCGACAAAACTCAGGAAGCTTAACATCATTGCCATCAGCCCCATAGAGGAAATAGATCACAACAACCCATATATGACATCAAATGAAACAGAGAATGCATCTGAAATGAAAGCGAATAAATTGCATTATCAGTTTTGGTCACCCATCCAATCATCGCAATGTTCACACAGGGCTTAACGTATGCAATCACAGGTCGACCGCTCTCACATCAGCATCATCGAGCCTTAGCATTGGTTAAATATGATATACTTTTAAGATGTATAGTATAAACTAAATTAATTTTTGTTTTTTTTTACCTTTTTCGGTAATATTTCATTTCGAACCAAGGTGAGCGTATTAAAATAAATGGTAAAACTCATTGTACTGTCGAACACACTTCTGACTTGACACTGGTTTGAGTAAAAAGGATCTTATGGTGGTTTCAACAAGAGTCAGGTTTGTGTAGTTTTTGTCTCTTCAACCTGCCGTCCAGCGCTTGTCCAAGCCTGTGTTGCATGTCATGTTAGTGTTCAGATCAGTATCTTGCCATGGGACCGGTTTTTATCAAGGCGTTTGTTTATTATATTTCTATCTATGACTTAGACACCTACCTATGTATTCATTGGCACTAGTTATGAGGTTTAATCAACAACACCTTTGGTTACATCAGTCTGCGATACCTCTAAATGATTATCCACATTTTTACTTGAAAGACTAGTTAGGCGGAAGAGCCCAAAGCAAGCATGTATAAATATAAAGATTTTAGTGGTTAGAAAAAGAATTTCGAAAAATTATGATCTTGAGGCGGGAATTAACATTTATATAATGTTAAAATTAAAATCAAAATGTATAAATATATTTAAACAATAAAAATATAAGTTAACGATTTAGGGAATATGAAGAGTACAGCTACATAAACTAAAAGAATCTCGGAAAAAATTCAAGGCTAGAGTCTAATTAAGATCTCTCATTGTTATTTTGTTGTTTTTATAATAAATAATTCGGAAGCTAGGAAAAAAAGCAGTTTTGAAGTTTGTTGTGACACCGGTGTGAGGTGCAAATTATAGTACTACGCTACTATTAACAAGACTTATTAACTAGGAATATTATCTGTTGTTCCTTTATGCTTCGGAAGGCACGTTGAGGCGTTGGTCCTGGCTGCATCTGCAGTCATTTATATCAGCCCTTTGGATGGAAGCATTTTGGGAGAAGTAACTAGTGGCTTCTAGCTCCCCATCTATATGACCCAGCAGCAAAATGGATTCAATTATGATAACCAGCCCTCTAATATCCCGAATATTAGAGGGCTGGTTAACATAATTAAATTCATTTTTACACCATCCCTTGTATTCAACTAATACAAGTTCAGTTTTCATGCTCGATTTAATCAAATCTACAACTATACTTACTTATACACTAAGATTATACATAGACATGTATAAATAAAAACATTTTCTTCAAGGTAAAAGCGGGACTAAATATAAACGCATAAGTTATGGATATTCCAAAGCCCAATGTGTGAGATGTATTTTTAAATTTCATATGCAAATATTGCCCATTTGGGCACACGACGTGGGGCTAAGTGTGGAACAAGGAAAATATAAGCCTTTATTAATAATACCTACATTTATTTAGTTTATCAGCTGAAATCAGTTTAAATTTTTGGTTGCGAATTTTGCTGCAGAGGTGTATCAACACTCACATTTCGCAAAACTATGTTAAGTTCCATGTAATAGGGGTTGACCCTAGTCTATCGGGCACGTAAATCGCAGCATATTACTAGATGGTATAACAGAAACGCTACTGCTGATTCCTCGTCACTAAAGTCGCCTTGTACGACATCTAGAAATAAAATTATATTCTGCTCTGCCGTCACCACTCGACACTTATGGATTTCATTGTTAATAGTCCACAAGTAAAATTAAACAATGGCTTAAAGATATGTCATTGTTTGAGCTGCAACAAACAGTGGCATGTCATCGAACTTACAATGTTATTAGTTTAATTAAGTTGAATTATATTTTACATTTATTGGTCATTTGATAATACTTAGGTATTTCTCATACAGACAATAATAAAAACGTAACGACAAAAAACAAATTGAATAAATTAGAAGAATATTATTTGCATACATACATACATAAATCACGCCTATATCTCCGAAGGGGCAGGCAGAGGTGAATTAGCACCCACGTTTCGCCAATTAGTTAGGTCCCATGTAATAGGTGGCGAGCCTATTGCCATTTATCGGGCACAAAAGTCGCAGTACATTGCTAGGTGGTAGGTATAAGAGAAACGCTGCTGCCCAGTCCTCATAACTGATTTATCCTTAGTCGACTTGTACGACGGGAGAGATTTGGGGAGGTGACAATTGTATTCTACTCTGCTGTCACCACACGGCAGGTGAAGAATATTATTTGAGTATTGTTTAATAACTAATCAGTTGTTAAAATAAATCAAAACATACATCTATTTTTTTCATTAGGTCTCTAAATGATAATCTCTATATACCTAGTACAAATGGTGCTATATAGAGTTCCATTCTATAAAAAAGGTAATATAAGGTTGTCAAAGGTCTGCTGACTTTAGCTCCATCCTGATAACAACATATGTGCATAAATAAATACATAATAGACACATTTATCGCGCGGCAGAACGATGACTTACAAATTGTTTGCATATAATCAATCTAGCTCAGTCTGACATAACGAGGCACGATGGACCTGCCTGCTGGACTAACGCTAATGTTATGCATAAATCACACCCGCGAGGAAATCCTAGGCAGCATTTTTCGAAATAAGGAAAAATTGTTGCATAATGTTTTCGGTGTATTTTTCCCTTACAGCGTGACGTCGCTCGCCGGCTACGTTCGCGGGGTGTGTTACTACCTTAAAAGGCCGCCGCACACTGTTTTCAGTTTTAACGACACTCGTCTAGTTCATGCCTTAGTTAGATAGTACCAACAATTATTGAATGTTTAGGTTTTTGCAATAAGTGTACTGAAATCCTATTCGATTTTAATTTCAACATTATATAAATGTTAAAAAAATTAGTACAAAGATGTTGGCGGTTAGAAAAAGAATTTCTAAAAATTATGGTCTTGATGGTCGTTTCCCGCATCTAGACCATAATTTTTCGAAATTCTTTTTCTCACCACCAAAATCTTTGTACTGAAATCCATCAAGATATTTGTCTTTAACAATTTTATTTACAGCATCTATCACTTGTTTATAACAAAATATATTTGATTGCATCCATCAAAGTTTTTAAGATGTCAAGGGCTTAAACATCTCAAGTTTTTTTTATATACCGTCATTTTCATCATCATCACCGACCTTATAATGTCCCCATTTCATTGGGACACAGACCTTCCCTACAGGTGGTAGAATACAGGGAGAATAAGCCATACCCAACCAGTGCGGATTGGAGGGTAAAAATATTAAATATTAATACAAATACATACACGTATAACAAAGTCTCTTTTAATTTAGTGTCTGTAGAAATTATCAAAACACAATAATGAAAATAAACTCGGAAATATTTTAACACGCGAGAGTGTACGATAGGCCTTACCAGAAACAGCTTTCTTCGTAGCAGGATAAAAGTGTTGAACCGGCCCGCCTCGGCCGTAACGGACGTAATTTGACGCCGGGGAAAGACAGGCGCGTGCGCAGGTCGGCGGGCAGACCACTCAGACGCGTGACGAACGGTCACGTGCCTTTGTTTTGAACCTGGTGGGGTCTGATTCCACCTGCGGCCCCTAAATGCTATTAACAGAAACCAGTTATACTGCCGCACTCAGAGACGTCAAATAACGTTAATAAATACTTAACGTCAAAAAATGCCAATTCGAAACTAGTCGCTATTCTTGCCGGGTCTATGGTCTAGATTTTAATGAAAATTTCTGACATTAAATACTCATTAAAGTTAATTGACGTCTCTGAGTGCGGCAGTTAATCCGACAAGTTCGTGCGTGACTTTCCTGCGGTATGAGACGGTGGCGGGGACTGGACGCTCTGGATGTTAGCGGGAGCGGGTGATGGTGAGGAGCGAGTTTTCCCTCCTCCCCGCATCCCGCCCCCCTGGCATCTGGAGTGCCCCGTCCCTGCCACTGTCTCTCATACCGCAGCAGGGTCGCGCACGAAGATGTCGGACTATAGAAATCCTTTATTTGAGGATTTAACAAGCCATAGGGGGTGCAGGTTCACCTCTGCCTACCCCTTCGGGGATATAGGCGTGATTTATGTATGTATGTATGTTAACAAGCCAAGAGGAGCTCGCTATCAGTGGCATAGCGCGCTCGGCCTGCGATTGCGTAAACTAAGCAATGGGAAGGCCCGTGCCCCAGCAGTGGGGCCATTAAAAGGGCTGGTGATGATGATGATGATGATTTGTTCGGTTCGTATAATATTGAGTTGGGCGCGAGGTGTAAACACATTACTAAAACACTTGCTTGTATTGAACTTTCATAAGTTCTGGACTGGAACGTGTGTCTAAAGCTAGTTAGCAGAGAGAAAAGACGTGAGTGTTGTGAAGGGGCACCGGAAACCTCACAAGTTCTCTGCCATACTATGGACCCGGCACCCGCAAAGTGAATCCATGGAATGCAAAGACTTTTCATCTCATCTTATAATATTGAAATAGTGAATAATTTGCATAGCACTAATGTTTAAGCAAATAACATACTTGGTAGGCTAGCTAAGTTCTTGCTCACTTATTACCACTTATTGAATATGGGAATCGATGAACCATTGAATTTGTCATGCTCTTTGAAAACAAAATGATATCACCACGCCTCGAACCGAAACCGCAGCGGAGCCGATTGACGCAAGTGCGTTATCAGGCCCGTCCTATGTATTTTCACTCGACCGCATTGTACCAGCACGTACTCTCTTTTGTTTGCGTAAAAAGAACTGGCCCCACTGTGAGCTTTCAATGAAAAATATATGTATATTCAACATGTACATACATAAATCACGCCTATATCCTCGAAGGGGTAGACAGAGGTGAAAACACCCACTTTTTGCCAATTAAGTTAGGTCCCATGTAATAGGTAGCGGGACTGTTGCCATCTATCTATGCTGCTCCCATTACTCATCGCTGTCTTTACCCTTAGTCGCCATGTACCACACCCACGGGAGAGAAGCGGGGGTGGTGGAGAAATGTATGGAATTGCTCTGCCGTCACACAGCACATGTAACAGAAACAACATGACTAACAGAAATAAATACAACTCGAATTGCTTAATATTTGAAACTAAACAGTTTTGGTTAATCAATTGTCAATTTTTACAATAATTTTAATTGTTTTTGTATTTCTCCGAAACCATATTATTATGTAGCTAAGTAGACACAAAGGGCATCACGAAGGCTCCAAAACAAGCCGTGTAAACCAATGTATGTATACCCGCGATACCTGCGCACCAGATTTTGCACCGTCAGCCCGACTGTGTCGCGTCATGTTATTTTAAGATCCTTAAATCACAATGGCCACAAAAAACACACGAGTCTTCTTTTAATTCTCGTTTATATTCATGGCCTAAGGATTGCCTCGGGTCAAATGAAGGTGAACTCTTTTATTCGGTTCACATAAACTGGTCCTAAGTGCGCAGTTACCGAATGGTCGGGTTCAGTGATTTAAGTGTCACTCGAGTTGTGACGTTCAGCCTGCATGATTGATGACATGCCCCCCATGTCATCAATAGAAGACCTACACGAGGCCATCGTATTCGTTACACTGTAATAGTCCCTAAATCATGGGGATTCACCTTGCGGGCCCATAGGGTGGCAGAGAGGGGAGTCAGTGGCAGCGCCTGGGACTTGTGACCCAAGTGGAGGTATAAGGGATCCCTTGACAAGGTATGGTTTGAAAGATGACGTAATGACAAGAATTGAGAAAGGGATGCTCGCATGGTTTGATCACGTCAAAAGAATGTATGAAACGAGAATGACAAAAAGGATTTATATGGCGAAAGTGAATGGAGAAATAGAACGGGGAAGGCCTAGGCGGATCTTTCATAATCAAATTGAAAGTCCTGCCGCACTCAGAGACGTCAAATAACTTTAATGAGTACCTGATATCAAAAAATTTCAATTAAATCTAGACCATAGACCCGGTAAGAATAGCGACTAGTTTTGAATTGTAATTTTGTGACATAAAGTACTCATTATCGTTATATAGCTTTTGAACTTGTCAATATCAGCAAAAGCTTTTGATTTTGAATGAATTTGGCAGAAAATCCGTACCGCCTAAAAATTCAAGATGACTGCTAGCTAAATTATATATAGCTGTCAATACTGCAGCCCCCGTAGCACGGCACGTGGACACATCTCTTTCGGGGGAAAGAAAATCTTTTCCTCTCTCTCTAACTTCCACTAAATCCCGAGAGAGACAAAACACTGTCATTTTTTCCACGTCCCGTGCTAGGCCTACTGCGCGGTGCGTCCGTCAACCGTCAATACTCTGCCTCGCACTTTCCTTTGTACGGCTAGCAGCTACGTATATTAATAATATTTCGCTGTTTTAATTAGGTATTAGTGAAATTTTTATTCCCATTGAAAATATATGGGCAGTTACTGCATGACCACAAGTCATGCAGTAAAAGAAGAAAAAGCATTTATGGTCGCGACGGCGCTATTTATGGTTTTACGGAGCGCTACATCATCGCACAGGGTCTGATGTGTCATCAGATGAGAGTGAAGATGAAGATAGTGAAGATTCAATAACCGATGTAGAAGAGTTACAATTTTTTTTTTTCATCCCACCATCTCGGAAAAACGTTTTTGCTCTTCGATATCTGAGTGCAAAAGCCGTTTTTATCCTCTAGAGGTTAAAGTAAATTTGAATTTAGAACATCGTGTGCAATGAGATTGTGAATTCAAAACATCATTATACATATTTATTTCTACCTCCATGGTGCCGAAATTGTCATGCAACCTATTTTAATTTGTTAAAAACTCAGACTCGGAACCTTCTTGGTGTACTTTTTTTGTAATTTGCTTTGCGCGCGCCATTTTCTTTTCACGTCATAAATTTGTTAAAACCTAGGAGTTCCGTGACGGTCAATCAGCTTGGCGTCAATCTTGCTTTAAACATTTTGATCGTCTACCACGCACCAAGCTTGAGTCAAGCATTTAAAAGCTTTTTAGGTCTGTTTGATTTGTTTACGCTAGCAACGGAACAAAAACACTTTCAGTATGTTTTTGTTCCGTTGCTAGCGTAAACAGCGTGCTTGACTCAAGCTGATTGACCGTCTCGGAACTCCATTAGGGACGGTAATTTTTATTAGGTACTTACAGGTGTCTCTGGATGAATGTTGCGGGTGTGGCTGGGTGGATGGGTGGCTGTTGGAGGTGTGTCTGGGTGAATGGGTGTTTTGTGGGTGTGTCTGAATGGATGGATGAGTATTGTGGGTGTTTCTGGGTGATTGAGTGTTTTTTGCGTGTGATTGGGTGTTTTGTAATTGTTTCTGGGTGAATGGGTGTTTTGTGGGTGTTTCTGAGTTAATCGGTGTTTTGTGGGTGTTTCTGGGTGAATGGGTGTTTTGTGGGTGTTTTGTGGGTGTTTCTGGGTGAATGGGTGTTTTGTGGGTGTTTCCGGGTAAATGGGTGTTTTGTGGGTGTTTCTGGGTGAATGAGTGTTATGTGTGTTTCTGGGTGAATGGGTGTTTTTTGGGTGTTTCTGTATAAATTGATGTTTTGTGGGTGTTTCTGGGTGAATGGGTGTTTTGTGGGGTTTTCTGGGTGAATGGGTGTTTTTGGGTGAATGGGTGTTTTTTGGGTGTGTCTGAGTGGATGGGTGTGTATTGAGGGTGTGAATGTTGTGGGTGTTTCTAGGTGGGTGTTGAGAGTGTGTTTGGGTTAATGGGAGGGTGTTGTGGAAGTTTCTGGGTGAAAACAGAAACTGTTGATTGTATTTTTTTTTTTGTAATTTCCTCGTTGGGGGGGATGAAAAGTTACGTGTTGCACTCGAGTGCAAAGATTTTTCACCTTGTGCTCTTTTGATTCCCTCGCTATCGCTCAGGATTCTAATTTTTGAATCACTTGCTACGCTCGTGATTCAATTTTAGAATCCTTCGCTAGCTCGGTCATCAAAATTGAGCACCCGGTTAAAAAACAACTTTGCACTCACGTACAACAAATAACTATTAATCAGTTATGGACATAAATAGTGTTTTGCCAGATTGCGGAGAAGCCGTCACTTTTACTTTTGCGATCACTCACTCAAATGCAAAGCTGATCTTATACCAAAAGAACTATATCGTTAGTTTACGTTAGCCGTTGTTGTTATACTCTGTGCTTATTGCTGATACAATTTTAGGCGGTCGCTCGGATAAACAGTGCATTGCTATAGAGCTATCATCAGCAATCGAGTTAGGCGGTCGGCCGACTGGTCAAGAGTACCCGAAACTGACAGGCGTGCATGAAGACATTGATGAGATTGGATAAAGCGAAAGGAGTATGTAAGGATCGTAGCAAGTTGAAAGAAGTGATCTCTGCCTACCCCTGTGGTAGAAAGGCGTGACATTAGTATGTACCTAAGAAAATTGCTACTGCCCTGAAAGTTATGTCATTTGCCTCATCGGAAGAAGGAAAGAATGAATAAATAACTCTTTATTACAAAAGGACACGAGAAACAAGAAAACAGAAACAATAACATGGAGAAAGACGGCCTTATTGCTTGAATAGCAATTTTACCAGGCAACCTTAGGGTAACCGTAGGTAACTCTAAGAAATTTAAAAGTTCTAAAAGTTATAGTCTTGATGCGGGAATCGAACCCCGTCCTCTGCATTCCGGGTAGATCGAAGAGAACATGTCGAAGAGGAGATCGATGTATTAAATAAACATTAAAATAATCAGCCGTGCTGAAAAACGGCTTCAAATAGACAATCAATAGTACTTCTAAAATCCGATATAGTATTTCTAAATCGATCAATGTGCTCGCCAACGTATTATGTTGTTAGCGGAGTAATAAAGTTATATAAATATTTTATTGAAGCTCAGTAATTACGCTGTACCTGCTTGATTGAAGGTCACGAGACCGGTTCTAGCCGGAGAAGGCTGCGGCGCATTACCATATTTTGGGTGCATTTCGGATGCAAAAAGATACGGACGCCATCTCGAGATTTATTGGGTGTTTACTTGACCGGACGCCGTCTGCCTAGGGGTCGAAACCTGGATCATAATAAGTATTCCTATAGTGCATACTAATTTAATACAAAACAACTAAGAATGAGTAATGGACAGCAAATAATACTGATTCTAAGTTACTGTTTTTTTGGCGAACAAATAACGTAGAATGCGCCAGCCCTGACTCATCCCATGGGTGCCGTAACAGTCGACTAAGGGAGATTGCCCGGTGTAGACCAATAAGTATCTTGGGGCACCCGAAGTTTGGAGGGAAAACACCACCAACAGCATACCCAAAGAGGGTTGGTCTCACGCAGGCGGCCGGCCGTACAACCTAAGCCAAACCCTTATTGGCCTAATGTACAATACTATTAAGGTAAAGCCATTAATAGCGCTCTCTCAAATACGCGTTGTTTTCCAAAAAATGATGAACCTCTGTGTAACTATTTTGTTTATCAATTGTTTAACTAAATTTGACGTTTTGTGCATTTGAGATCAGTGTAAATTACCAATTATTACGGTGCCGTAGAAGCATTTAAACACACATCGAAAAGTATTGCGTATTCTTTAGAGGCTTTACCCTATAAAAGCCTTAAGCTATTGAATAAATTTGCATTGAATGCTATTATATTTCATGGGGAAGGCCTGGGCCAGCTGTTGAGGCATTATAGGGCTTGTCATGATGCATGAGGTTAGCATTCATTTTGACTTGGAATAGGACTAACCGTGTGGTGACGAGACAGTGGAGTCACACTTTGAACCACCTCCTGTAATACCTGTGAACTAACTGCCGAACTCAGAGGCGTCAAATAACTTTAATGAGTATTTAATGTCAAACATTTTCTTCTTATTGTGAAGACACCCGTCATCTTTAGTCCCCCCGTGACCACGGCCGCTGTAATGTGATCGAAACGTCGGGTAAATAATAAATATGCCAAAGACCTAGTTATACGCGAGTCTTATTTCAAAAATTTTCATTCAAATCTAGACCATAGACCCGGCAAGAATAGCGACTAGTTTTGAATTGTCATTTTTTGACGTAAAGTACTCATTAACGTTATTTGACGTCTCTGAGTGCGGCAATAAGAGGTGAAAATGTGGTTTTCTAGGCCAATTAAACATAACTGTGCATTTTCAACAGATAGTAGAGCTTTTAGATACCTATAGTGTAAATGTTAGTTCTCGATGTCCCCAATATCCTTCTCCTCAACTCCACATACCTACTTCACCTTGAGAGAGTACTAGAGAGTAATGATGGGACGCAGTGATTTTACGATCTCCAGTTTTTTAGCTATGTCAACCGTTAGATGATTTTTTTTCTTTTCCTTCTTCTTATGAAATTCCTGTAAAAGAAAGAGAGGGCAGATAAGCACTTATAAACAGATGACGATTTACTTTAAATGTTTTTTTTTTACATTTTTAGGGTGTGTAAGGTTTTAACAATAATACTGCATTAACACCTCCACTGATGCTTATTTGCTTGACCACTTCGAACACGTTATTGGTTTCTTTTAGCAAAATATTCAATGAATCATCCACAAAGTCCAAAGAACCCAACATTTTTAAGTATTCAATGTTATTCTTCGAATTTTATACTTTTATTCACGTCATTGCGTCTGTATATTTTGTTTTTGTAGTTCTGAGCTAGTTTGCTGTTGCACTTTGAAACAGAAACTTGTTATTTAATGTTTCAAAGTGTCATGTGACCGAATGGACGTACATAACTTTTTTTTAGTCACCAGTAATAAAAAAAAAGTTTCATGATGGTTTAATAAGTTGTCCTAATTAATAATTCATAATAATCAAACTCGTCTAAGGCCCGAGTTCACCAACACGTAAAACAAGCGATTAAAAAATCATTACATCGTATGGAAGAAGTTTTTGACAGTTCTTCCATACGATGTAATGTCTAAAACCGTCGGTTTATAATAATCGCTTGTTTTAAGTTTTGGTGAACTCGAGCCTTAAAATGATAAATTAACATGCTATCTATATAAATAATTAAATTAACATGCTAATCATGCCTATTTATCACCTTGTACGACAGAGACTCATTGGAAAGATTAAGGGGTGATGACAGATTGTATTTTACTCTGTCGTCACTACAGTGACGAATTATTTACATACATAGATACATACATAAATCACGCCTAAATCCCCGAAGGGGTAGGCAGAGGTGAACTAGCACCCACGTTTCGCAAATTATGTTAGGTCCCATGTAATAATAGGTGGCGAGCCTATTGCCATTTATCAGGCACAAAAGTCGCAGTGCATTGCTAGATGGCATAAGAGGAACGCTGCTGCCCATTCCTCATCACTGATTATTCCTTAGTCGCCTTGTACGACACCCACGGGAGAGATTTGGGGTGGCGACAATTGTATTCTACTCTGCCGTCACCACATGACCATTATTTGGGCCGCAATATTATGTGTCCAAAATAGTGGGACAAAATTCTGAAAAACTGCAACCATTTTGCGACAATGGCCTTGAATTTGGAAGTTGGTTTTTGCTTCTAAATTTTAATGACATTCACAAACTGCACAGTATTATTGTACTGCAGATTGAACAACTCCAGATAGCGTTACTAATAATACACTAGACTACCTACAATACGAGTGGTGCAATAACCATGTGGTATAAATATTTCAATGGCGGTTTTTCCAATACCAAATTCATTTAATCGCCCTTTATTTTGCACACAAGCCCCAACAACTATCTGCCGCATGGATACAACGCATGGCACTTCCTCATCTAATCAATTATTCTACAAGTAATGGAATGCTTTGATACATTGCTATTTCTTTTAATTATTTTGCTAAGCGTCGAGTATTTTTCCAATCAGTAACAAGACTGTAATAATTATAAAATAACAATCGAAGTCTTAAATAAATCCGAATTTATACGAAGTGAGTATGACAGTTTTTGATTCAATTAAAATAAAGTAAAAGATATTCTAGCTAATCAACATTTCCTGCAACTTTAGAATCTTCATCATCACCACAAATTAACTCAGATAAATATATAATTCTTCTTCTTCTTCCTGCCCTGTTCCCAGTCTATCTGGGGTCGGCGCAGTATGTTTCCTCTTCCATTCATATGTCAGACGTCATCAAGCCATCCACTCCCTTTTGATTCATATCATCCATCCCACCGTAAAGGTGCTAGTGATGAATGAATGTATAGAAAAGAGACGGAACGGACCATGTCGAGAGACCCATGAACGGAGAGAGTGATTAGAATGACAACATTCCAATCCATACTGCTCAAGGTTTTGGCTTAGGTTTTACAGCCGGCCGCCTGCCTGACACCAACCCTCCTTGGGTACGCTGTTGTTGGTGGTTTGCCCTCCACCATTCGGGTGCCCCAAGGTGCTTATTGGTCTACACCGGGCAATCTCCCTTAGTCGACTTTTACGACACCCATGGGATGAGTTGGGGCTGGCCTATTCTACGTTATTTGTTCGCTCCCAGGCCAGCATAGAAGATAAATATATAATTATATACATATAATAATAAAGCCTTTTGTTTCGTCACAAACATAATATACACAAATGAGCTGGCAATTGAATGACGCTGACTCAAACTGATCCCATCTATAGATTATGAAGATCTCGGAAGATTGCTGTACAAGGTAATTTTTATCGAGGTATTTATTAAAAGAGAGACTTCGCATGGTTGAAGATTTGGTGAACATCAAACCAATTGGCCTCTGTGACTGATTGGGCCAAAGGCTATCAGATAATGCCAATTACTGATGATGAATGCAGACACCTTATGTATGATATTTAACGATAGTATTTTCTGTACAATCCTATACCCATCCTAATCATAAACGTTTTACGTAAAAGAAAATTGTGGTTGGAAATAGTTCGAAACATTATAGTCTTACTGCCGCACTCAGAGACGTCAAATAACGTTAATGAGTACTTAACTTAAAAAAATGACAATTCAAAACTAGTCGCTATTCTTGCTGGGTCTATGGTCTAGATTTGAATGAAAATTTTTGACATTAAATACTCATTAAAGTTAATTGACGTCTCTGAGTGCGGCAGTTAATGCGGAAAACGTAAGGGATACGAATAATTAAGCTAACATGTTCAAATTAAAATTAAAATAATTACTTGTACGTCAAGACTATATTTTCGTGGATTAGTTTTGAGAGACATTTTTCGAGCTCATGCTATTGTATACAATCAACATTGCTAACGTTTGGAAAGTCACCGTGAAAATTGAGGTCATAATGAAAACAAAATAATAATAGGGATATGAAAATTAAGAAAGTACTTGCTTTAATAGCAGAAGAACTAAGGTCCCGACCTAGCCCGAAGAATCTAATTGGCGAAATGTGGATCTTATATATTATTATCGGAAACTGTTGAGTAACTGCCGTACTCAGAGACGTCAATTAACTTTAATGAGTACTTAATGTTAATAAATGTCATTGAATTGTCATTTTTGACATAAAGTACTTATTAACGTTAATTGACGTCTCTGAGTGCGGCAGTAAGTCTCGAACAAGACAGGAAGTTGCTTTCTTGGAAAATCAGTTGCAAAATTTGCGTCACTATCCTTAACACCAATTTGTTATATCATATAACGTAAATGCAAGCATTCCATAATTACGTTACTGAGGACTTGAATATAATTAACATGACGTACCTTGACCTGACCATGCAGTTTAAGCTGCACTGTTAAGATGGTATCTTATAACCAGTGCCAAATGTTTAAGTGTAACCCCCAAGTTCTAGTTTTCTGCATCTACTTAATGTGCTTTTCAGATCAGGGTTTTCGTGATAGTCTAGTTTTGTTAGTTAAGTTTAGTTGGGCCTTTGCCGCACCTAGCCCCTGACTGGGCCTTCTGTTATATCGTCCGACTCTCCATCCATCCCAGATTATCCATATAATGCTTCTAACTACGATATTGATTTGTTTGTTTTCTTCATTTACTAAGGATAAGGATAAACTGAACTTCTTAACTTTCTTGATCCACAACAACTTGCAAGTCACTGTTAGATCTGCTGAATCCTAATTAATGATTTGAGATGATGAAGGTGGTTGTTTACGAGTTAAAAATAATTACATTCAAAAAGAATTTTCTTTTGTCCATTACCTTGGCAAGCGGTTAATATACCAAGGTCAACGGGTCCACTCAATTCTAGATGCGACTCAAAAAAATACCTGGCCAATGATACGGCTCGTGCGTGGTACGAATACAGCGAACCACGTAGGGGAATAACTGCATCGAGACATAAATGTAAATTAAGTACTCTGGTGCTATTGATATTTAGTTTAAAGCGGCAGTTTTCTGCGAATGAACAGTTGATGATTCGACGGCTTAAATGCGGAAGGCAAGTTCCATTATGTTTACACATACATGCATGTTGTTTTTGGAGTTTTTCACTGTGTGTGTGTGTTGTGACACGGAGAGATAAGACAAGAAATGGTATATCAGGGGAAGTTTAAAAGTAGCGCCAGTGGAGACTGCGGAGTAATAGACTTGGATGGTTTGGTCATATTATGCGAAGAGATGAAAGCTATGTTGGCAGAGGTATGTTAGGCATGAACTTGGAAGTACGTGGACCATCCACTACTGATTTATATCATCCATCACACTGGAATAAAGTTGGTGAACAGTGTACATTCAGTACAGAAAAGTCATGGATAACCACTTGGAAGTATATTCACAGGTCACATTCCAAATCACTGCATTCTTCATTAGGTATTCTACAATTCTGTCAATATACGTGGCGCTTGGATTTAGGTAGAGCACGTTTCGTGTGTACACTAACTGCAAATGCGTCGTTATCTTTCATAATAACGAGTACATTTGGAAATGTTTAAACTTTTTGCGGTAAGGCTCTGTGATAATGAATTAAAATAGTATGGTGGCGGTAGGCAGGCAGAAATCCGAAGTAGACAAACCGGTTGACTTAAAGTTATCAAAACTCCAGCTTTAATATGGTTACATCTGACGACGTCATTGGGCCAGTTTATACCTATGCGTAGTGCTGATATTCAGTTTATCCAGATAAGCGTGCTAATTTTTTTTTGTTGTATTTGTACAATAATTATTATTTATAAACATTTTATTGCAATAAACCAAAATAGAAAATATCTCGAATTAGATTTCATAAATATTTTAGCAGGAATCATCAATTTTTCGGAAAATGAACCTTATGCTGCACATTTACTTAGAAACATCCTGGAAAACAGTGAATAAAACTAGTTATTTGAATTATCAGTAATATATCATCATCATCATCATCACCAGCCCTTCATTGTCCCCACTGCTGGGTCATGGGCATTCCCTATGGATGGAAGAATATAGGGATGGCGGATGATCCGGATGATGATGATGATGTATAGGAAGATTGGGCCATAACCACCACGCTGGCCAAATGCGGGTTGGTGGGTATTAACGACTGCAGATGCAGCCGGGACCAACGGCTTAACGTGCCTTTCGAAGCACGGTGGAACTCGAGATAATAAACTTTTGGTCACCCATCCAATAACCTCTCTCATTGCAGACAGAAAGCTAGTATAATATAGAAACACTGTCACCGCGGCAAAGTGTGCGGCGTCCTTAGGATGTCCGGCCTCAAGCCACTGTGGATCGGAGCTTAAGTGTTGCAGACGTCCAAAGGTCGCACTCGACATACGAACAAGTCTGTAAACAACCAACAATATGATGCTCATAATAATACTAGTGGTCGCCCGCGGCTTCACTCGCGTTAATGTCCGTTCTTATATAGCCTTCCTCGGTAAATGGACTATCCAACACAAAAAAAAAATTTCAATTTAAATCAGTAGTTCCTGAGATAAGCGCGTTTAACCAACCAACCAAACAAACATACTCTTCAACTTATAATATCGGTACAGATTGTAAAGTACAGTATGTCAAATTTTCACAACCAACTTTGTGTTCGCCGTGTGGTGACGGCTGAGCAGAATAGAATTGCCCCTCTCCTGCGGGTGTCTTACAAGGCGACTAGAGGTAAAGACAGCGATGAGTAATGGGCAGCAGCATTCCTCTTATAGCACCTGGTAATGCTGCGATTTACGTGCCCGATAGATGGCAATAGGCTCCCCACCTATCATCTACCTGGGTGTTAATTGACCTCTGCCTTCCCCTTCAGGGATATGGGCGCCATTTATGTATGTATAATGTATGTGTAACTTTGTGTCAACGTGGTGAATTCTCCCTATATTCTTCAATGGTAGCTAGGAAAGCTTTGTGTATTAATGACACCATGTTGAATTTGATATCTTTCTGTTTGACATTTTCGATTCTCAATTGACTGCTTCCACGCTGTGTTCAAATTACCGCAAAAAGAAAATTGTGGCTAGAATAAAGTTCGTTTAGTCAGATGCCTACAGCACTCGTCGAACCATTGAAATCGATTGAAATCACAGATATATCAATATATCTATGATTGAAATCAAAATCTCCAAATCTCTCCCGTGGGTGTCGTACAAGGCGACTGAGGATAAATCAGTGATGAGGAATGAGCAGCAGCGTTCCTCTTATACCACCTAGCAATAGTACTGCGACTTTTGTGCCCGATAAATGGCAACAGGCTCGCCACCTATTACATGGGATCTAACATAATTTGCGAAACGTGGGTGCTAGTTCACCTTTGCCTACACCTTCGGGGATATAGGCGTGATTTATGTATGTATGAAATCAAAATAATACCACAAAGAGAGCAATGAAATCTCCCTTCTAGGAGGAGCACTGAATGCACTCTTCAGTTAAGCAAGGCTGGACATCGGAGACTAACAAGTTCCATACACCTATTCAGAGCTGGCCAAGGTAAATGCTTACGAATTCTAAGTCAGTACTTGACACCACCAAAACATTGACCTGCTAATCTTGAAAAAGGAGGAAACGTGTTGAAATTGGATCACTCAAAACTTTTTCCTCCCCATTAGTGTGTGAATGTGTTTGAGGAGAACCAATATAATCACTTTTAGTCGCGCGTTTAGTATTAACTTTGGTATGAAACGCATCAGGGTCAGCGCTTCGTTGTAGACCTATCGTTATAGACTGAGGCATGCTGCTGCCCATCTTCTACATCAACATACATAAATCACGCCTATATCCCCGAAGGGGTAGGCAAAGGTGAACTAGCACCCACGTTTCGCCAATTATGTTTTTATCCCATGTAATAGGTGGCGGGCCTATTGCCATTTATCGGGCACAAAAGTCGCAGCACATAGCTAGGTGGTATAAGAGGAACGCTGCTGCCTATTCCTCATGACTCATTTATCCTTAGTCGCCTTGTACGACAACCACGGGAGAGATTTGGGGTGGTGACAATTGTATTCTACTCTGCTGTCACCACACGGCCGGGTTTATACAGATATGAATAAATGGATTTTGACTATGACTTTGGCTTTGACACTCGATTTGAAATAATTGGTGCAGGTATGTGTTTGAGGAGAACCAATAGAATCGCTCTAATTGAAAATCGAGTAATTCTATGTTATTGGTTCTCCTCAAACACTTCCTCGCAACGCATCCTAGCTCAGCTCTAGTAGAAAAGCACCCTTATTCCAGGACAGTAGCCGATAGTGGCATTGACACATCATACACAACACGACACATCCTGAGCAAAAGGCAGCCAAATAAACAAATAAAAATTCAAGCGAGTACCTACCTGACTCGAACGCTCGCAAAATTCGACAGTCACCCCGTTCAACTTTGAACTCTATCAAAACGATATTAGAGCTTATTGTCGAAGGCGCACGAAACGAATGCAAGGTCAGGCGAAGTAAGGTCTTCGCACCGGGTACCTACCTGAGGCCTTTGTGATTACGCGCTACATGGAACTTGCATTCGGTGACAATGTAACGTTCGCAGTACCAAAGGTCAATGTTTAAGCTTCAAAAGGTCAACAGTTTCGTCAAATTACTTGAAAACCCATCTGCTGTTGTATGATCACTATCCTTTTTAAAGTCCCCACTGCTGGGGCACAGATCTTTCATATGGATGAGGGAATATAGGGTGAATAGGACATAAATTATAACCCACCACGCTGGCCCAGTGCGGGTTGGTGCGTAGCTGTTGTATGCATCACATTCAACTATGTATTTCGCCGTCTCCTTTTTCTGTATCAGATCAGAATACAATTGTCACCACCCCCATCTCTCCCGTGGATGTCGTACAAGGCGACTAGGGGTTTGAACACCAATGATCAATAGACAGCAGCGTTCCTCTTACACCACCTAGCAATGTTCTGCGATTTCCGTGCCCGATATATGGCAATAGGCTCGCCACCTATTACATGGGACCTAACCTAATTGGCGAAAAGCGCGTGTTAATTCACCTCTGCCTACCCCTTCGTTGATATAGGCGTGATTTTTGTATGTTGGTATGTATGTTTTCTTACTGCTCTGTTTCGAGTCCTAACTGGGGTCAGCGCAGTATGTTTCCTCTTCCATTCATATCGGTCAGACGTCATCAAGCCATCCACTCCCATCTGATTCATGTCATCCATCACACCGGAAAGGTACTTATTGGTCTACACGGGGCAATCTCCCTTAGCCATTGGATGAGTGCGGGCTAGCAGATTCTTCGTTGTTTTTGCGATCCCAACGACATACTACTTTATGGCACGCCCACAAACATAATTTCGAAGAATACAAAACTGTTACTTTTAAAAAAGTTTTACATCTCAAAATCCCCAATGTTGTTTTTGCCTACATCATTATATTATGGCTTTTGATGGCTTGCGCAGGCGTCAGCGGTACCAAGTACGGGCGCACTCGATCGCCTCACTTTGGAAAATCCTACGTCAAACTTCTGTAAAATGTTTCCGAGTAAACGTTATCCTCAATTCTAGTTCGAATGGGGTTGACCCAATTCATCACCAGGTGGACCGGAAATCGTTTTGTAATTGCATTTCAGTTAGGTAAATAGGTGAAACAATCGGAGGGTTCTAAATATCAATTTTCTTATTTGGAGTTATAACAAAAAGCAAATAGCCATGGCACTTAGGCCGTATTTTCGTAAAAATTGACATATGATTTTTTGGCACTTAGATCCTTTAGAGTTTAGACTTACAACCCTTCAATAATATAATGATAGCCGTGTGGTGACCACCCCAAATCTTTCCCGCGGGTGTCGTAAAAAGCGACTAAGGGTTAAAACAGTGATGAGGTTTGGACTTTCGTGCCCGATAAATGGTAATAGACTCGCTATCTACATGGGATCTAACATAATTGCCAAAACGTGGGTGTTAATTCACCTCTGCTTACCCCTTCGAGGATATAGACGAGATTCATTTATGTATGTATTATAATAAGCCTATTGGTCTATGTTCTTTGCTATCATCCAAGGAAGAATTTTTATTTAATTAAGTTATATAACTGCATTTAGGTATTTAGACAGACAAAGTAAATTACATAATTCTCAAATATGTATTATAATATAACTACAATATAATTATACAATCACTTGTGTAATAATAATAACAAAATAATTGTACAGTGACAAGACATACACTTTCAAAAATATAAAGCCTGTATTTAATATCAATAATTAATTTTCAAATATCTTGTTTTAAATAATTATTACCTAAGAATACGTTTGTTTTGTATTTTGCCAAACGATCGTAAGAATTCAATTTTCACCAACCTCTTTGACTGAGAGAATAAGGGAGAGTTTTGGAATTGTACATTACTTCGCGCAGTGGCGATTACCACCACAAAAGAGCACACCGCTAGATGGCGTGGGGTGACAATTTTAACTAATAGGTGAGCAATTATCAGTGCCAATGATTTTCCTGTTAAATTTTTCAGTAATTGTACACATGAAGCTTGAAAACAACTAAACAATTTATAACTATGTAGGTACAGCTCAGTTAATAAACAAGGAAAATATTTAATATGCTATTATAATGTTATTTATATTTTTTGACCCCGAACGGGAAGGTTCGGGAAGGTTCGCGTAGAGAATTAATCATTACTACATTAAAGTTTCGTCATCGTCATTGCCTTGGTGCTATACAAAGTACAAAAACATAAATAATGCCTATTTATTCCCGAAGGGGTAGGCAGAGGTGAATCAACATCTACATTTTGACAAGCCTATTGCCATCTATCGGACACGTAAATCGCAGTATTTCGCTAGGTGGTACAAGAGGCTGCTTCCCATTACTCATCGCTGTCTTTACTCACGCCTTCGCCTTGTACGACACCCTTGGGAGAAATTGGGTGGTGACAATTGCAGTCTGTTCTGGCGTCATCACGCGTCAAAGAATTGTTAAGACAAAAACTAAGTACCTATGCTTGACTCGTTATCCCAAACTAAATCTATACTAAAAGCTAAATAGTTTGTTTGTTTGATTGGTTGGTTGCGCTAATCTCAGTAACTAGTAACTCAAATTGAAAAGTGCTATTTGTGTTGGATAGTCATTTTATCAAAGAAAGCTTTAGAACATATAATAACCGATATTAACGCGAGCGAAACCGCGGGCGACCACTAGTATGTAATAAAAATATTAGACAAAACAAAGTAGCACTAAAACAATTAAAAGCTTCAGCGGCGGTATCGTTAAGCCTAACAGGTTATTTACTGCCGCATAATGGTTTATAATCGCCACTGGCGGCATATACAATATAGTTGTTTTCCTCATTCCACATATTATGTGCAGCGTGGACTAATGGTGGTAGCACTAGCTCACGTAGATCAGCACGTGGTCGACTGCATGGTGTTAGGTACGGGCTGATAGCTGTGGACAGGGAAAACCAGAAGGCCGATTAAATATTCGTTATTTATCACTTCTAATGAGCCGAAAGGCCGCCTGTGGAGATACTGTTCAAACACAAATCACATAAGTCTACCTCCGAAGGGGTGGATAGAGTAGTATCCACCCCTTCGGAGGTAGTGTAGTGTATTAACTGGCAATGTGAGTATGCCATGTGGTGGGTGACATACAGAAGACAATTGTCCACCGCCGCCATATCTGCCGTGGGTGTCGTACAAGGCGATTTAGCTGCGTTCCTCTTATGCCACCTTGCAATGTACTACTACGATTTCGTTGCCCTATATCTAGATAGTCCGAATTTCGAAAGGGTGGACAGAGGATGAGGCGAAAACTCTTAACATTCAATGGATTCACCGTTCGGATGCCAGGTCCACAGTGTGGCAGAGGGGGAAGTCAGTTATAGCAGTTTGGGTCTTGGGACCTAGGTGTAGGTTTACGGGGCCCCTTTACTACATGTCAACACTCACCTTCGCCAGCCAGAATTCTCTCTATGCCCAGCCATGTTTGGTAAGATACTGGGAGAGCCGCCTTAGACACACGTTCAAGTGTAGCTTACGAAAGCTCTAGATAAGCCAAGGTCTTTTAGTAATGTTACCATTACAAACACAAATCACGTAAGTCTACCTCCGAAGGGATTAACCGTTAGTTAAGGCATATGACAGTTATCTACATTTCAATTGGCAAATATTTTGGACACATGAATCACAGCACACTTAAGTCGTGTACCATCACAAACTTAAAATGAAAATGAATGCTAGCCCAGCTGTACTGATGACCTGGCAGTCCTCGCATTACCGACATGGAAACATATGGGAAAGTCTTCGCCTTAATAACAAGTGGCAAAACCGTGCTTCTAATAAACCACCCAGTACTATAGAAGAAAGGAATCAACCCCACTTACAATTCGACGAAGTAATATAACTTAAAACAGCAATCTGTCCCTATATAGTATCCGAATGATATTTAGAATTGGTGATTACGTTAGCAAATATTTCTCTAAAAAAATTAACAAACATAAGCTTTTGTCTTTGCTCCTTGTAATCGTAAAACCTACTCCACAGTGACAGCTACGTAATGCAGAAAGCCACTTGGAAATCAGTGCTTTAATTTTTGAGGAAAATGGCCGTTCGCACTCTTAAATGCACCCTGCCTCTTATCCCACGAACGCGCATACACCCTCCCTATTACAGCAAAAGGAGGTAGATCTTCACCCCCTTCAAACCAAAACACACGCTTAAAAAGTATAATGTTGATTTATAAATTTTGAATGCTCAGATTGCTGGCTATTGGCCAAGAGGTCCCGGGTTCGAATCCTGGCAAACTTTGTGAGTACCACAAATGTTTGTTTCCGAGTCATGGTTGTGTATACATACATACATAAATCACGCTTATATCCCCGAAGGGGTAGGCAGAGGTGAACTAGCACCCACGTTTCGCCAAATATGTCAGGTCCCATGTAATAGGTGGCGAGCCTATTGCCATTTATCGGGTACAAAAGTCGCAGTACATTGTTGGGTGGTATAATAGGAACGCTGCTGCCCATTCCTCATCAATGATTTATCCTTAGTCGCCTTGTACGACACCCACGGGAGAGTTTTGGGGTGGTGACAATTGTATTCTACTCTGCCGTCACCACACGGCTGCAATTGTCACCACCCCCAAATCTCTCCCGCGGGTGTCGTACAAAGCAACTAAGGATTAATTAGACAAAATTAACAATACAAAACCGAACAATCGATTCTTCTGAACGGGAAGGCTTCGTTTGTATTTATTGAGGATATAGACAGACACTAATTGATGATATAATAATTATACAGAATTGTTTTACAGCACGGCACAATTGATTATGTAATTGAGGTCATACAATGATAGGAAAGCTAAATCGGATTGACAGCAATTACCTACCTGAAAATAAATTGCAGCATATTGAATGTTTTCCTTAACACATTGACGGACAGAATGCCCCTCGACGTTTCATTATATAAAGAAATTCTAGTTTTGACTTGAATACAAGTAACATACTGTACTTAGGCTCAAGTTCACCAACACACACCAGTATTTGCCTGTTTATGTGTTGGTGCCTAAGGCTAGAGTTCACCAACACTTGAACAGGCGATTATTCGATGATTATTTTATCGTGATGGTAAAAAATTCATTCAAGAAAAGTTTTCTCTGGGTCCACTCCACATCTAGGCAAGGCATGAAAGTCTGCAGTGGCACAGCACAATCGACCAGTGAGACAATGCTGTTCGTCCTGTCCGTCATGCATACATAAATCACAGGGTAGGCAGAGGTGAACGAAACACCCACATTTCGCCAGTTAAGTTAGGTCCTATGTAATATATGGCTAGCCTATTGCCATAAATCGCAGTATAGGTATCACTCAACCTACTCATCGCTGTGTTTACCCTAAGTCGCCTCACCTACGGGAGAGATGCTGTATTCTGCTCTGCCGTCACCACAACCGTCCGTCCGCCGTCCGTCAACAACGCTGCAACGTATTTCAACGTTGCAGCGCTGACACTAGATTGCGGAGAAGCGGTGGATAACTCAACCAATGCCAGCTTATGCAGGACTAGATACATACATACATATGTGACGCCTTTCTTCCACAGGGGTAGACAGAGATCAGCTCTTTCCACTTGCTACGATCCTTACATACTTCTTTCGCTTCATCCAATCTCATTAGTGTCTTCGTGCATACCCGTCGGTTCCTTGTAGGTACTCTTGATCTGGCCCTTTTCTTACAGCCTTTCAATTTGATTAGGAAAGTTCCGCCTCGGCTTCCCTCTTCCTATTCCTCCGTTCACTTCCGGCATATAAATCCTTTTTGTAATTCTCCTTTCTTTCATTCTTTCTTCATGACCAAACCATGCAATCATAGCACCTCACAAATCGTATCATTATGTATTCTTTCAAAGCACACCTTTATCTTATTACTAGATGCTCTAAATGGACTAGATGCTCCCATTAAATATAGAAACAGCGACTGTCAAATAGGATCAAAACAAGTGGACGAAATTGAATCATCAAGCGAAGGCCAAACAGGTTGTTTTGTTTGTCAGCGACGAAGAACAACGCACTTCCTTGTCAGAAGCGACGTGCGGTAGGTCAGGCAGCTTTTGACCTGGCTTTGTTGACACTGTATGCAACTATAACCTAGAGCTTGGACGCTTCCTTCTAGAGAATTCACTTGCCATTATACTGGAAACTAACTGGACAACAATGGCAAATGTTTTGATTATTTGAGGATAGTATCCTATCTTATTGAAATTCGTTGTTCCGGTTTCTCTCCAAGACTTCGTCGATGGAACAAGCAATTTCTGTGTCTGTGTTTTTCTAACTTTGTATTGGGGAATGTAGCTTGGCCATAGTTCGACACCTATACATATAGAGTCCTTCGTTTCGCTCGTGATTCAAGTCTGCACCCGTGACATATAACACTGCTATAATCCGATGTTATAATTATAACCTTCTTTTTCTGTATCCTCATCTCAGCATTAATGTCTTTACTGTCGCTCATTCCAAAAAAAACAAACATTGAACCATATGAGTATTGTTATCATTTCGTAACATGCTTTGCATGTCGATAAATTAGTAATTAATTGAAATTATGCTAGGTTTTTAATAATATCCTTATCGCAATAATTGATATATTATATACACATAATAACTAAGGATTTTTTTAAGATCCGCTTTTTGCCTAATTATGTAAAACGAAACGTAACGGGTTCATACTTGACCAGCCAACAGGAGGACTTAGGGCTGGGAGACGGCCATTGTTATGCACCAATTTTATTTTGACACATGTAATGGTGGATTTTATATAATTATCTGTGTCAGGGCCCTCGCAGACCATGCGATTAAGTTGGACAACCAAATCGCAGATTGTACCAATAGTCATAGCCCGCACATTTTTCCAACTAAATCGTAAATACGTTTCTATGACTCTCGGTACGATCTGCAATTTAATTCATTCTTCGGCGTGTACCTGTCGCACACGCACGCGACCGTCGCATTTTGTATGAAGCTACGCAACCGGCCGCACGCGGAACAAATGAAAGCCACTATGAAGCTTCATACAAATTGTGCGTCGCCAGTCGCGTACGAACGGCGTGGCGACACGCCGAAGAACGAAAGGGACCTTTATATTTTACAATAAGAGAGAAAAATTAAAAACCCCAAATAGGTAAGAGAAAAGTCCTTATGCGGCACATGAACCTACCTAAACAACTCACAGGTTGTCAGGACTTTGACCAATTGGTACCTTGTTAAAATTTCTCTAAAGTTGAAAGAATTTCGTCCCCCGCAATCTAGAAATAAATTCAAGGTCTGTTAACATAATAATATTATAAACTTAACCAAATGCACAGTGCATTTGGTTAAGTTTGGATTTGGTATATTATTGTTATTTGTTTGTTATTCATGTCAACATTATCTGTTAGAAAAAAATATGTCAGAAATAAACAAGAGTCTAGGATAATCTAAAATGAAAACTAGTCAAGGCAAAGCATCGTCCAACCTAGTTGTAACCAAGCAACGAATGCAATGCCAAAGCAGTTGCACAATTGACGCAAAAAATACAAGCGCCTACGTAAATGTGGAGCAAAACTTAAGAAATATCCTCAAGAAATGCCATAATTATTCATTGTATTCATCCTTCATTGTAAAAATATGCATTGTACAACTGTTTGTTCTCCCTAATAAATAGAAGAAGAAACAATCCACATATCTGTGCATGCAACACTCTTCTTCTTTCGTAGAAGAAAACATGTTAAGATTGAACTGTGTAGCTTGACTATAGAACATGAATAAATGGTACTTTTCTGCTTTAATTGATAGCTGTTTTTGCCGTGTGGTGACGGCAGAGCAGAGTACAATTGTCACCACCGCCATCCCTCCCGCGGGTGTCGTACAAGGCGATTAAGGGTAAAGTCAGCGATGATTAGGGCAGCTGATAGCGGTCCTACCCTAATTGGGAAAACGTGGGTGTTGATTCACCCCTGCCTACCCCCTCGGGGATATAAGCGGTGCAAGTTCCATACTTTAGGAGGGGTCAAAGAAATTTTCAAGAGAGCAGGTGAACCAGTTTTCTATATCGGCTTATTGTATCTAAATTCGTAAGTTTATTGTTATTCAGTGGTGTGTCGACCCTGGCGACGCTCGCGGAGTATAATTAACTGTATCGGGCAGTTGTTTATGGCAGACTTATCGCGCTGCGTCATAAAACACCATAGAGCATGTGCACAGATAGCGCTAATTAAGCCAGCATTATCGCCACACAATATAATTACTAGTACGTTTCAAAATGTAGCTCGTTAATAATTTGATTGTATTTTGTAATTATAATTAATATCCTACGTGACCGGGATAATAATTAATGTTTAGCACCTAATGTTTCATAAACACAGGTGATCGGAAAAGTTTTTGGTTAGTGGATGTTACCGAGATCAATATTGTCATGATCATTGTCATACCATGTTGTACTCTACCATATATTATTATTTAGTGTCAGCGCTATATGTCTTTCTCATCCAATATTCTTCTTTTTTCATCCGATTCCGAAATCCCTAGATATGCTACTTGGTCTACTATCCATCCACACTACTCATTGTCTTCTTCCATCTTATTCAACTAACCATTTTCTTACAACGCCGCGTGGTGACGGCAGAGTAGAATACAATTGTCACCACCCCAAGTCTTTCCCGTGGGTGTCGTACAAGGCGACTAAGGATAAATCTGAATACGATTAGGAATGGGCAGCAGTGTTCCTCTTATACCACCTAGGCTAGCAATGTACTGCGACTTTTGTGCCCGATAAATGGCAATAGGCTCGCCACCTATTACATGGGACTTGATATATTTGGCGAAACGTGGGTGCTAGTTCACCTCTGCCTACCCCTTCGGGGATATAGGCCTGATTTATGTATGTATGTATGTATTTTCTTACAAAGACCAGAATTGAAATTGATAATGAAGTCGCATTTAAAAAAGAGACGTGAAATGGCTATTGAAGAGACGTAGAGTCCCCCTGACCCAAATGACCAATAAGTACCTATTTTATTTATATAAACACACATCAATTGTTTTTCAGTCATGGTTGTTTATTTGTTTATGTAGTTATTTATAATTGTTATTATCGATTATGTATATTACAAATTTTTCAATCATTTTGTATCCTTATTATTAGTGCTTATGCTACTTACTTTGGGCAAGATGATTAGGTAAGAAATATTTAATAAATTTTTATAAATATAAAAAGCGAATGCAAAATAATTATATTAGCAAATTAATGGGGGTGGTGAATTCATGAAAATATACTTTTAAATATACGTATCATGCTAGTTTGGCATTACGTTTTAATGATATAAAGCAGTGTTGTCGATTAGATTTTACGTACCTAATTTGCGAAAAGTGATTAAGGGCCGATTTCACCGCAGAAATTAAACGCGATCAGTTGAAGTTGAACTCGGTTTATGCTCTAAACTGAGCTCCTATACTAAGTTTGCATACATCAAAACCAAGTTTTATTAAACTCAGTTTCTGTGAGAGACGGTGAAATCGGCCCTTAGAGGATTTAGCGTGTTGATCGTGTTATGATAACCCTTAAGTCCAAGTGTACAATGAATGGAACGTGTTGTTTAACCAACGGCTTTCATAATGAAATCCCCAGTAGACCAATAACGGCATCATCTTTTGCGCCAGTCAATTACACCCTCTTTATCGGGGTACTAAGTTCGACAACTCGTGACTCGGACGAAGTTATCGTTCGATTGCTGTTTGCTAAACAATAATTGTAACGCAATCAGCAGGACGTGTAAGCCGAACAATGGCTTCAAACGGTCGCGCCGCTCTTGCAAATGTTAAGAAAAAATAGATAAATCCTTTTTTTCTTAACATTTGTTTTTTTTTTTGAAGCTCTTGGTCTTTATCTCACCTGGTGGTAAGTGATGATAAGGGCCGAAGATGGAATCGAGCTACACCTGGAACCCTCAACCACAGAGGGGCTACACACATTGTCGGAACACAGTAAGGCTGTTAACATTATTATTATGGCGACTTTAATAAGACTGTGGTAGCTAGGCTTACTTGAAAGAAATCCTACCACCAAACATACATAAATCACACCTATGTATGTAGGTGGCGAGCCTATTGCCATTTATCAGGCACGGAAATCACAGTACTAGAAGGCATAAGAGGAACTCTGCTGCCCCCATTGGTACTTATTGCTATCTCAAACCTTAGTCGCTTTGTACGACACCCGCGAGAGAGATGGGGGTGGTGACAATTGTATTCTGCTCTGCCGGCACCACACGGCATAATTATATACATAGATAAAAATAAAAAATTAAAATAAATATGTTTACACTCACACCTATCATCTAGCCCTAAGTCAGTAGCCTCAGCACTTTTATTATGGATACTAGATGACGGACATATTTTTAAATATATAATTATGTATAAAGATTTTGGTGGTTGGTAAAAGAATTCCGAAAAATTATGGTCTTGATGCGGGTATCGAACCCGCTTCCGCTGCTATCCGGGCAGGTGCCTGACCGCTCGGCCACCCAAGACACTAATTAACTTGCCAAAATTATTCTAACCTTTACACTTCACGTTGGAAGCCAACGGGTACCCTCGCAATGTAGAAATAAATTTCAAACATTCCAAAGCAGATATTTTTACAAATACCGTTTTCTAACCACCAAAATCTTTGTACTAATTTTTCTGACATTTATATAATGTTAAAATTAAAATCGAATAATTATGTATATTAATATTGACAATATACTACATAAACATGAACACAACCATGACTCGGGAAGAAATATCTGTGTTTATCACAAAATTTGCCTCTACCAAGATTCGAATCTGGGGGGACCTCTTTGCCAATACCCAGCAATCTGAGCATTCGACCAAGCAGGCCGTCAAAATAAAGCAGGACTTTCGTCCTCTCCACACATGTTAGGTCTCAATAAGGGGTGATTCTATTTCTAAGTGGTACACTTGGAACGCTGCAGGCCATTCCTGGTTATATCAATAACCCTTAGACGTACTACGATGACTGAGGACAGTCTTCTGTCATTAAAAACAAAACAACGGGAATGTAATAATTAAATAAAGTTTAACCCCCGAATACAGAAATGCTACTAAAGTTTGAATCCTGTCTAACATTTCAGTATTGTCAAAATTGACGTTTTTACATACAAATTCTGACAGGTAAAGTTCAATATAGAGTGAGTGAGTTTTTAAATTACGGTTGCTTTGCTTCTACTTTCTTATGACGTACCTAATTCACTGTTCCACGACCCATTCATTAAAATGCACTTTTAAAAATTCTCTCTTTTTAGCCTTTCATTCCATGCCGCGTGTCAATATGACATTATGACTGTCAATAATGACAACTGAGGCATTGATCCAGTGAGGCCTCGCGTTCACGGGCTGGGGTCGCCCCGTCCGGGCCACGGCCGGCGGCGGTGCGGCCGCGCATCTCAACGGGCGAGGACCTTCGTCGGCGTGTGACTCACGTGACGAACGGACGGACAAAGAAAGAAATTACGCAGTCGGCTCGAGTGTGCCAGACAGCTTTTTCAGTCTCTCGCCCTTTGCACGGTCATGGGATTTCTAAGCGATAACTGTCTCAAGAACACACTTATAACAGTGCTGATTGGCGAGCCTATTGCTATCCACCAAGCAAACTAAGGAACGTAAGTTGCAGGACCGAAGCTGCCCTGCAATTGACGATATTTAGTGGAAGTGAACCCATAACGGGATACTTCTTCCTGCGGTCATCATCCATCACACCGGAAAGGTGCCAGAGATGATATAGAATGAATGTATAGAAAGAAGACAGAATGGACCATGTGGAGAGATCGATGAACGATGATAGTGAATGGGAGGACAACATTTCAATCCATAGGTACTGCTCATGGTTTTGGTTTAGGTTTTACAGTCGGCCGCCTGCCTGACACCACCCTCTTTGGGTGTGCCATTGTTGGTGGTTTGGTTTGTTTATGGTGGACATTCGGGTGCCCCAAGGTGCTTATTGGTGTAACCGGGCAATCTTCCTTAGTTGACTTTTACGACACCCACGGGATGAGTCGGGGCTGGCTCATTCTACGTGATATGTTCGCTCCCAGGCCAGCATGGATCACTTCTACTTTCCCATTTTTTTTATGATAAGAACATACCTAAAATGCAATTATGCATTTTAGGTATTGTCCGTGTGGTGACGGCAGAGCAGAATTGTTGAATTGTCACCACCCCAAATCTCTCCCGTGGGTGTCGTACAAGGCGACTAAGGATATATATCAGATAATCAGTGATGAGGAATGGGCAGCAGCGTTCCTTCCTATATCATCTAGCTATGTACCTACTGCGACTTTTGTGCCCGATAAATGGCAATAGGCTCGCCACCTATATTACATGAGACCTAACATAACTGGCGAAACGTGGGTGCTAGTTCACCTCTGCCTAACCCTTCGGGGATATAGGCGTGATTTATGTATGTATGTATGCATCATCTCTGCAGTACGATGCAATTGAAGAGGCGTGTGAGAAGGTACCTAGTACCATGGTACAATCGTTCTCCAGGTTCTCCCACTACCCACTACGGTATCCGGGCAAGGTAGCTCATCCGGGATTACCGTTAGAATATGCATCCCAGATGAACCACTTTACTGACGCGACGGTAAGAAAGAAAGATGACATGAGGAAGTCACATCTGATAGAGAAGAAGAGTGTGTCACACAATCGTTACACTAACTAACGCGATTCGAACCCAGGACATCAAGGCGGATCAAATTGCATATTACATAAATCATTGTATGAAACCTACATACAATAGATGCATTTACAGAAATAAAGCAATTTTTCTTGAATAAAACAACATATTTTCTTATTGCGTACTACCTTGTCGACTATCCATCTTAATGAAGCAATTAGCTACCTATACCTACCTATATTAATTCTAATAAGTTGTGTCCGACTCTTTACGGTATGGTAACGCTAATATGTTCTAAGTGCCAAGTTGTACATACCACTTTATGTAAAAGTACAGTAGGCACTACATTATTAAGTATTGTTTGTCGTAAAGTAAAAAAATGTTTGCTATTGTTTTTATTAAATAATTTTCAACCTAGGATTCCGATTTATTTTCCAACGTTTTGGGCAATAAGTCAAAAACATTAACAAAATAAATTTCATTTTGCATAGTCATCGAAAATTAGACAGCCTATTTTACGATAGTAGGTAGGTAGGTACCTACCTACCTAGTTAAAATCTGTTCTGTGACAAGCGCCATCTATTGAAGGAGAAGAGTACTTCGTTGCTTACCAGATTCTGGAAAGTATGCTATAAAGAAAAAGCAACGTCAAAACAATTAAACCACAATGAACAAAATCACCGCAAGATGGCAGTGGAATAAATATTAATTATATTGGTTGGTTCTTCCCAACCACATTCCTCGCAAAACATCCTCAGCTGGAAATGCACCCGTATTGAAGAAATCAAAAATTTGTAATTTATATGAGACTTTGCAAATTTGGTCAAATATTGTGAGAAATAGATTAAATTTAATTGAATGAATTTAATTGGGAAATTATTTGAGTCTATAGCTGATATCGACTCTACTATAAAAAAGTACCTATTACAGTTATTAATTGTTTTTTATTAAAATTTTAACATTTCATAGGGTACCTACTTAAATGTTAGAAAAATTATTAAAAAGAAACAGAAGTCAGAAAAATCCCGCATCAGAACTATAATGTTTCGGAATTTTATATCTTTTTAAATGAATTTTTCGAACTTTTTCTAACCACAAATTTCTTTGTGATAATTTTCTGTCACTTTATAGGTATTGCCGCAATAAAACGCATTCTATTTGCTACCTTCTCGCCCACGCGATGAGTTCGATAATTATAAAAGCACCGCTGAGGTGACATCCAGTCTTCCTTCATTGTGGTGTTTTTGTGTGCGGAAGACGCGAGGCCGCCGCCGCTTCCGCGTGCGACAGACGCGTCATAAAGCCTTACAGAACAGGCAGCTCTAATAAAATGCTGGGCCTGGCATCACAGAGCATCATCACAACTATTCAAAACGTAAGAAGGCCTTACAAAGAAAATAAAGTGAGAAAATTTTCGAAAAAATATTTGGCCTTGGGCGGGAATCGAATCTTGGTTAGTTGGCAGAGTTGCATAGGCGTCTGCCCTGATTGCAGTGGACGCGGGTTCGATTCCCGCATCAGGATATATAGTTTTGTGACTTTATTATGTATGTAATATTTTTTCTAATAATGTTCAAATAAAAATCAAATCATAATTATAAATACCTTACGTAAGTTGACATCTGATACTTAAAATGTAGAATGGGAATTTAAAGGAATTGTTACAATGTCAATATGGCGATTTTTTTTATTGGATTGAGACATTGGACATTCTGCGAATAGTATCTAAGTTTCGAGAGAAACTCAATCATAGTTGTTTATAATAAGTAACCTAATAATATATTCTCAATGTTTACCTCTTAAATAATGTAAGTACCTAGTAGGTGATATATTTATTTCATCCGTCAATTAGCTGTGATAAGATAAGCGCTTTAGCATTCTTCTATCCAGAGGGAAGGCCCCGCGCCCCAGCAGTGGGTCATTGAAGGGGCTGGCAATGAAGGTAATGATGAAATAATATGAAAACCTAAGGCCTGACATTGACACCCATAGAACCTAATTAAGCGTTGACCTTTAGGAGTCTAATTAGGTTTCGGTGCAAAACGGAAACCTGGCGGAAAGCCGGAAATGCGCCCGAGACCTGACCCGGAACACGACAAACAATGTGCTAATAATCATGCTAAGTGAATCCTCATTATCAATTAATAAATAATAAGTAGCTCTTGATCTGAAGGTCTTGGCGTCCAATGCTATCGGTAGATGAAGATGTGGGACCATTTAGATATACGAGAACACGATCTCGATCTCGACACATAGCGAGTGCTTTTGACCTGCATAAAGTAAACTTAGGAGTACGCTACCAACAGTATTTCGGCTTATGTTTTTCAAAATAACAATGATTGAGTTTTTTATTACCTTTCCGGTGTGATGGATGATATGAATCAAAAGGAAGCGGATGGCTTGATGTCGTCTATCCAATATGAATGGAAGAGGAAACATACAGCGGTGACATACTGGGAACAGGGCAGGGTTTAGAAGCTATTTCATTTTCTTTGTAGCGTAATAAAAATGCAAGCGAGTAATGACGTAATCGTCAAATTCGTCAGCCTAATAATGCCCTCATTGCTGAAAAACAAGCCCTTTCTCAGAAGACAAGGAATGCCAGAGACCTTTCTTTCTGCTTAGCGCACAGGTTAACGTATCTTCTTGTTCTCACTGCCCTGTTCCCAGTCTATCTGGGGTCGGCGCAGTATGTTTCCTCCTATAGAGGACTATTCATATGGATCAGACGTCATCAAGCCATCCACTTCTTTTTGAGTTATATTTTCATCCATTATACCGGAATGATGCTAGTGATGAAATTTATTTATAGAAAAGAGACGGAACGGACCATGTCGAGAGACCGACGAACGGAGAGAGTGATTGGAATGACAACATTCCTAACCATACTGCTTAAGGTTTTTGCTTTACAGGTTTTAAAGCTGGGACCTGCCTGACACCAATCCTCATGTCTGTATGTAATTGTATTACAGCCACATATCATGAAGTCTTCCTCTTAAATGACAAAATAGACTAGAAAGGCTTAATAAGTTCGAATTTATAATTGCCACTTTTTGACTTCTACCCAATGCTGCGATACTTTATCACAATCGTAAAATGAATGTTTTTTATTGCAATTTCTGCACACTCTCTGTCGAAACTGGCAGATTACAGAAACGAGGACGGCGCTGCTTTGAAAAATGTTACAACGCATACAACCAATAATTCTATTTAAAGCTTTCGTAAGATTGTTTCCTAATTCGAATCTAGGCACGTGCACAAAGCATAATGAGGTAGGTGTTTAGTGCTAGACTCTTATTGCACCGGTCTAAAAATCTCATGATCAAGGACATTATTAAATACCTAGATTTCATTTTTGCCCCTCTGTAGTTGGTTCTTTACAAATCCCATCAAAACATGCCTTATATTCTCTACTTTTCTAAATATACTTAAATCATAATATTTATGGTCCCTCTGAGCTTGGGATCTTTAAATATCCCACCAAACCATGCATTAAATACTCTACTTTTCCAAATATATCATAATATATAAAAGGATAATTAACTTTGTCTGTTGGACCACAAACACAACATTTTGTTATGCAAAATTTAAAGCAAGAATGTCTCTACCACGGGACTTTGTGCCATATTTTGTGGGTATTATTTTTTGTTTTTGAATTGTCATTAAACACGGAGCTTAAAATACGTACTTATTACGGTAAGACCAGTCGTAAGAAAACTCTTGCAGTGAGTCATCATTCATCAGTGCCTATCGAATGCAGATCAATATCAATTTATCGTGGAGTTTCCGATCGTATTCACTAGAACAACTCATCGTTCGCTTATCCATTGGACATGACACGTAACAATCCAGTATTCAATGAAGTACTCAATCAGGGCATAACTTTTGTGAAGTTGAAGTACGACCGGAACCGAACAGTACCTTTTTAGCCTTACAGTATCGCGCATCGACCACACACGCATCGCATCTGTGCAATTAAATGATGCGAATCCAGTTGTAGCTCATGCAGGCTGTATTAACTTTCCGTTAAGTTGTGGGTTATATAATATAATGTAGACAGCAGATAGGTGTGTGAGACGAGTCAAGCGATGCTGAAGCCGAAAATCAAAACAAGCAGCCCCAGTCATTCAGCTGCCGACGCGACGAGAGCACGCGGGCGCGGTCGCGGACGTTCATACATCGCAGTGTAAACTAACCGTTATTGCCGTTCTCAGGTAAGAGTTGAACAGTTTATTCTTTATAGAAGATTGTGGTTGTAAAAAGTTTGAATAATTTTAGTATTGATGCGGGAATAATTTTAACTTTCGAAAGTTTTTCTAACCACAATTTTGAAATATTTAAATTATTCTATAAGTTATTCTACTCTATATTTTATATTCTATTCTATTCTATAAGTTACCTCCAATGTAGTATTCACAGCCTTATAAATACTTGTTTTCATCGAATATAAACTTTTCTGAAAAATTTAATATATAAACATCTCGTGCCGCATTATTTGATATTGAAACCCTCCGAAACGGACAGATTTTTATGTTTTTTGTGTATATTTGGTAGGTCATTTTTAGGTATAGGTTATTTAGGTATAGTGAATAGGTTATTTTTATACCCCTAGCTCGGTGAAAAGGGCAAGCCAACATTTGCCATCCAGTATCCTATAAAGATATGTTGGTTATCCGGACGTTGTCCTTAAAATATTATACAATTTTTTTTATGAGAAAAATTCTCGGTTAAAGAAAAAACTATCACCTATAAATATTTTGCATCGTCGTCACAATACTGATGCTGATGAGGCTTTCCCTGGGGATGAAGTTATAATAAGTATTAATTGAAAGGATTATATGCATAAATATAGTGATATTTATATGAAAAATGTTCTATAGTCTAAAACGGGATTGTGTGATAATTAATCAAGTAGGCTAGCTTCGTGTTAACTCGTTTTGAGATAACATCCGTATATTATTGTAAAAGTTTGCTGATGCTAAACTAAAAACTGATTAATAGCTCTGAAACATAAATCAATCTTGTGTAACAAAAATAACGATACAAATATATTTGTTATCAATCATTAATTAATATATTAAGATGTCATTAAATTGGGCGAATGTAAAATGTATTGGATTAATTTAACTGAAATAGAAAATAAACTTATCCTAACTATTATTAATTACTTAATATTATGCGATGCATATAAAGAATACTCTGTATCATCTAACTACCTCGTTGCTGGTTGTCTTCTAAAGATGTAAAATCCGTAGCAATTGTAATCATACATTATATATGACATCTACAAAATATTTACATATATTATATTCCCACAGTTAGTTACAAATGAACTGATACGACCACTGTTTTCAATTCCTTTTTCATGTAGAGAAGGCAAATTCAAAGAGTAGGTTATTTCGAAAACAACACGTAATTTTGAGAAAACTTTCTCACCTTCGTTTCTTGCAATTTACTTACAATCACGCGCAATAGTATTCAGCCATAATAAAACTAAGGGTGCTATAGCAAGACCTGGGTTATTTAATTTTCAATGGCGTACTGCCGCACTCAGAGACGTCAAATAACTTTAATGAGAAAAATTCAATTGAATCTAGACCATAGACCCGGCAAGAATAACGACTAGTTTTGAATTGTCATTTTTTGACATAAAGTACTCATTATCGTTATTTGACGTATCTGCACTTTCTGCCCCTGTTGTCAGTTTAACTGGGATCGGCGCAGCATGTTTCCTCTTCCATTCATATATCGGTCAGACGTCATCAAGGAATCTCCCTTTTGATTCATATCATCCATCACACTGTAAAGGTGCTAGTAATGAATAAATGTAAAGAAAAGAGACAGAAAGTACTATTTCGAGAGACCGATGAACGGAGAGACCGTTTGGTATGACAGTACATTTTCCAATCCGTACTCCTGTAGGTTGTGGCTAAGGTTTTACAGCCGGCCGCTGACCTGTCACAAACTTTCATTTGGGTTTGTCTCAATCAGTATAGGATGCAAAAATGTGGTGCAGCGGAATCACCTGTTGCGCTCGCTATAAAACCTCACAGTATCGGCCGAGCGACAGCAATGACAATAGGGCGACATGACATTGTTGGGAAAGCAAAGAGCCTATTACGTAACGGCTTTGTGCGAGAGCGGCCGGCAGGTGGCTGTGGCGAATCGCGTGGGCCATCAGACACGCGTCCTCACCACTTCCGAGGCCGCGCGACAATGCGATTACGCGACTGTGCGACACCTCCAGCGAATGGGCGTTTTTCCACTCCAGGTCCGACTCCGGAATCGGCGTCCGGCACCGGCGCCGGCGCCGGAGCTTCGTTTTTCCACGGCACCCGCAATGGCCGGTGTCGCGGCCGGTTTGCACATGTTATTGGGGACACACGCACACGGCTACAATACATACACAATATACATGCAGTTTTACCGGCCGGCGGCGGCACCGGTGTGAGTCAACACCGGGCCGTTGTCGGAACCGGTGAGTGGAAAAACATGGCCATATATTTCATACATTTTTGATTCCCCGGCAGCCGGGCCGGTGCCAGAGCCAGACGTCGGACCGGTGCCGGGCCGGATAGTGGAAAAACGCCCATTGTCGCCGACACCCACCGGTCATAATCACGTCTTTTTATCCCCGAAGGTATATGCAGAGGTATATTAAGCGGATTGTGAAGTGCCGATACGCGACGCGAGTGATGTCTACATTTACCTACATTTCTTTTTAAATATTTGTCTCCGCGATAACGTTCTCACTCCCCTAAAATGTTACTAAATGAGAAAATTTTGTACAAAAAGCGATAACATTTTTCACCCCGTAAATAAGCAAATAAGCCAAGCGGTGTAGTACTTGAACTTGAAGTCTAATTTTTTATTAAGCCTTAGTAAACTTGAGCCCATACCCAGATGCCATAAATGCTGAGCCTTCGAATAATCCAAACTTGACTTGTTTTTCTGTAGTTTTCATTACACTTGCTGATGTTTCTGATCCGGCATTTTTTTTAAATCGTTTCTATTTTTATAGAACTCATTCATATCATTTTGATATACAATTATTCTTGTGATAGTTTTTGTCACTCTGACAAATGTCTCCCGTGGGTGTCGCACAAGGCGACTAAGGATGAATCAGTGAAGAGGAATGGGTAGCAGCGTTCCTCTTATACCACCTAGCAGTGTACTGCGACTTTTGTGCACGATAAATGGCAATAGGCTCGCCACCATTACATGGGACCTAACATAATTGGCGAAACGTGGGTCTAGTTCACCTCTGCCTTCTGCCCTTCGGGGACATAGGCGTGATTTATATATGATCTTCACGTTTGTCTTTTCTTCCCGTTTTCGAGTCATATCATTTTGAATGCTTCGTCTCTTTCGTTTCTTTTACTATTCAATTATTTCTTGGGTGGGTAAGTAGGTACTTACTAAAAATTAACAGTAATCCACTTCCGTTTTTGTTTTGCTTTAGATTGAAAACGAGTTAATCGAGTACCTCCGACATGTGTGGCATATTTATAAACATTGTCTATTTAACCACCGCGAAATGTTACAGAAACAGCATTGAAATTAAGATTTAGATTCGAATCGAAAGAAAAACATAGGCAATTGAGTGAATCCTTTTCAGTACTTATTCCGTTAATTAAATTTTATTAATGATTACAATTTGGCATTCAAAAGAAGAGCTTGGCGTGTTTGTTTCAATGCCGAATCTGTTAAGTTACGGCGATAATTATCACTTCTTAATTTTGCATTGTCTTTAGATTATCAGGTAATTGCTTGATCTGTAACAACTGTTGAGGCTGGTTTGTTGACGGTAACAGCACTGAGGTCAACTTGAATGTTGCAATACTTGGAATAAAAACTGCTAAAGCTTCATGGCTTATTCATTTTTATTATCGATACAACTGTCCCCAAGTTGGTACGTTTTAACGTTTTATGGGCACTGTAATCAATGGATCACCATTAAAAAATAACTTACCTGCTGTCATCGCATTAAATAACATACAGCTCAGCAGCATGAGAGACTTTGCACCTAACAACAGCATCCCCTCTGGGCGAAAAATCAAAGATAAAGATAACATTTGACGTCGTTAGCGACTTCCGTAACAATGATCCTGAAACAAATCACTGGCTTATCTCCTTCATCTCCTGTTCCCAGTTTATCTGGGGTCGGCGCAGTATGTTTCACCTTTCATTAATATCGGCCAAACTTCACAGGACATCCACACCCTTTACCCACGCCTGCCTTACACCAAACCTCTTTGGGTAGGCTGTTGTTGGTGGTTTGCCCTCCACCATTCGGGTGCCCCAAGGTGCTTATTGGACTACACCGGGCAATCTTCGCAAAGTGAGTCGGCGCTGGCACCACGTTCTACGTTATTTTTTCGCTCCCAGGCCAGCATGGGCAGCAAAAAAAATCTGAGAGCTGAAACAAATCAATGGCTATTATTATTTGTCATAGTAGGTAATGACAAATGAATTGACTTACCTGTCCATTGTTCGATCCAATCACACAGTGCGAACTTCCTTCAAATGGAATGCAAACTGTAACGGACAGACACCTGTGAGAAGCGTGCCCATTACGTACGGAGGCCGAGGGTAAATAACAACAAACTGGGATGCAATTACCATTTGTCGCGTGAGGCTACCGGGCGCGCCCTCCGAACGAGGCATCGCGGACAGAGGCAGGCCTCACGCTGGGCAGACGCCGGGCGCCACACTACGGATCTATTCTTGGTCTGTTCTTTTGAAACTGTCGCTTCAAATACTTTCGATACCTCATGAACGTTGCTTCGGCATAGACAGAGAGAGATAGAGATTTGACTTCTAGAGACGAGATAAAGTTACTCTGGGTTTTAATAATCGTCCATTTCGTTGTAAAACGAAAAAAAAGGGTATCAGAAGTAGAGTCGTAATTGGATTTTTTTACATACATACATAAAGCACGCCTATATCGCCGAAGGGGTAGGCAGAGGTAAATTAACACCCACTTTTCGCAAATTAAGTAAGGTCTCATGTGGTGGCGAGCCTATTGCCATCTACCAGGCACATAAATCGCAGTATGGCTATGTGGTAAGAGTAACGGTGCTGCCCATTGCTCATCGCATCGCTCTTTACCCTAAGTTGCCTTGTACGTTGTATTCTCCTCTGCCGTCACCACACGGCTGTTTCAAATACACCACTACCACTATACTTGGTCGACTGTTTCAAATACGCCCAGGCAGCATCAAAAGCCTAATTTCGCATCTCTCTAAAAAAAGGGAATTACAAGGGTGATCTTTCGATTTTTTCTACAAAATTGGATTTAATTTCGTTAGATCCCACTTTTGGATCCCAGTTTAATATTTTTGGCGTTAGATCCTAGAAAATTTTCTTTTGTATTTCCGTTGGATCCCAAATTTTGTTACTGTTCGTGTTTTGGATTTTCTAGATTACTTTATTGATTAGTCAACTCTGACATATTTGAAAACTAAAAAATAGTAGTAAGAAAATTAGGAATAAATACATTCAAAATGTTGAATATTTACAAGGTAGCCTTAGGTAATGTGACACAATAATTATATAGAAAACGGCAGGGGAAGGCCTCGCCGGAACTTTCAAAATCAAATTGAAGGTATACAAAAATACGGACCACGTCAAGAGTTCAGAGTAACAACTGACATAAAGACAGTAATGAGATTACTTAAAGCGATAGAATGTAGGATATCCCCTGTGGGAGAATGAACTACTATGTATAAAGGACTGATAGCTGCCATATAATGGTGAGGACCATAGGGAAAATACAACTGTCCCCGCTCTATACCTTCCGCGGGTGACTAAGGGTTAACAACGATAAATAATGGACAGCAGCGTTCCTCTTATAATATACTAACTACCCCGAATTATGTGACCGATAGATGGCAAGAGGCTCGTCCTATTACATGGGATATATATAATTATGTCGTACTTCATTTAGCTGCCTACCCTTTCGAGGATAAATAGACCTGATTTACGTATGTCTGCAGTAACAGCTACGATTGAAGTGTGTTAGTGTCGCATTGAGATATAAATTTGACCGTCGATCTAAACAAAATTCTGACCAAGCGCCTGCGCATGCAGGTAACCTAGAAATGTCTTTTCCCTCCACCAAGGTGTGCATCCGTGTCGAATGGACTGCAGCCGAGCATTAAGGTCGCGGCCACTCGCCCTGCCTGCGACCTGCCGTGCCAACCCAAAATGATGTAAGTCGACTTACTGTGTTTTACAATATTTGGCCTTATTTCATTAAAAATGTGACATTTATCTTGGCAAGTTGAGTTCACGGCAATGTCTTTGTTTCTAACCAAAATTATATAAAAAAACTACTTGGTTATTTAATACAGATAGATAGAGAGAACATTGCTTTCATCTCTTCTCATAAAATGGTTCTTCCTTTAACCAAAACTAAAAGAACGACTCAACAACAATACGTCAAATCTAACCATTTTATGAGAAGAAATGAAAGCTATATGATAATGTTGGGACGTAAATGTTAGGTATGAACGTTGAAGAACGAAAAAGGAGAGCAAGACCAAAGAAGATATGGATGATAGCGAGAGGAGTGAATGTGAAATTTATGAAGGATAGTGAGGAGTACCCCGCCTAGAGCGGGATAAGGGCAGAAAGAAGAAGTGGAAGTATTTACCATTAAACTCTAAAATGGAGTTTTCAAAAGATGTGTGCTAGTTCGGCAGAACAGAATAAGGCCAAATATTGTAAAACGGTGTAACTCGACTTACACTATTTTCGATTGGCACGCCCACAAATAAATTAATTGCTAGAAACTAATTAAATAAACGGATGTGACTGTCAATTCGTTTTCTTAGTTGAGGCCCGGCTTGGAGTATAATTAGTGGGTCTGCAAAAACTGAACGGATGGATGACTGGCAACTGGGGAAGGCGCTGGGTACTAATTGCAGGCCTTAAGGTGTCATCAGGCTTAGGAGTTGTCAAAGTCTACTTTTCAGCAGTGATATTGATTTAGGAATGGATGGAAGCGTGACGAAATTTTATTTTTTGGCGTCACTAACAATTTCCTTTCCCAAACTTCAAGTATTTTATACTAAATATACATAACATACATAAATCACGCCTAAATCTCCGAAGGGGTATGCAGAGGTGAATTAACACCCACTTTCGCCAAATAAGTTAGGTCTATGGCTATTGCTATTTGCCATATATCGGGCTCATAAATTGCAGTATATCGCTAGGTGGTATGAGAGTAGGTAGATACTTAATGCTGATGCCCATTACTCATCGCTGTCTTACTCCGTAGTCGCCTTGTACACCCACCCACGGTAGAGATGGGGGTGGTGACAATTGTATTCTGCTCTGCCGTCACCACACGGCACACTGAAACATTTGACTGATAAGTACATGATTACAGGATTTACAGGTAGATTTGGCTGACAGTCGTTGGCGAAATGTTATTCGCATTTATTCATTAAATTCTGCCTACCCCTTCATAGGTAAACATGCGTAATTTTTATGCATCCGCTATTTGTAGCCGTTTCTTCAGTCGTAGCTAAGCGGGTCCAATGATGACATCAGCTTCTTCTTCAGTTGTAGAAGTGAGATGACGTCATAATTTTATATCTTACACCAAGTTTCCGTTAACTTAGACCGTTAAATAAACCTCCGTAACTCGTGCAAGTAATAATAAAATTGATCATTCAATTAACATCGAAGTAGTTTGTTCCCTAGGGGAGCCAAAACCCAGACCAGCTGGTGCTTAAGCTTCGATGGCTGCGTCAAACGACTTTTCTGTGCTTGTAATAAGAGCTGTTTTGGCTTGAGCACTACGGGCGTGCCCCTAATGCAACTGCATAAAAGGACCAATCGGATACTTGACCCTGACCTTGGCTCAGGATAAGGGTGTGTGCTCTCCGGGGCACACGTGTCGCAAACAGCTCCCGCTTGATCTATTGAATATGGCGGCAGCAGGGAGGGCTGTCCACGTAACTTCTCGTTAGATTACTTTACTAGTATAGTATAACCGATTCGATTTTAATTTTAACATTATAAAAATGTTAGAAAATTTAGTACAAAGATTTTGGTGCAAACCCAAGCTTAACCGAACGCACGGTATTTGTAAAAATATCTGCTTTGGAATGTTTGAAATTTATTTTCTACATTGCGAGGGTACCCGTTGGCTTACAACGTGAAGTGTAAAGGTTAGAAGAATTTCGGCAAGTTAATTAGTGTCTTGGGTGGCCGAGCGGTCAGGCACCTGCCCGGATAGCAGCGGACGCGGGTTCGATTCCCGCCTCAAGATCATAATTTTTCGAAATTCTTTTTCTAACCACCAAAATCTTTGAAGTATAGTATAAATTCAGTAGGTACGACTAAACATTTATTTTATCTGGCACACTAATCAACATAAAAATAAGCAGAGGTGTATTTACACCAACGTTGCGCCAATTATAATAGGGCCCATAAAGGACCTAACATTATTCTATTGCCAACCATCGGGAAGTAAACGCAGTATATTCTGCTTTAAAAGTGACGCTGCGGCCCATAGTCATCGCCTTCTTCAGTCGCCTTGTGCGACACCCTCAGGACATTAAAATAACTACACCTTTATTGTCTATAAATAAAAAAAAAGCTCCTTTAGCAAAAAATTAGAAATGAATGATTGATTCGAAGTTCTATGAGATATTCTTGAGACGATTCATAAATTTTGTCGTTATTTTGTTGTTAGCAGGATAACCTTAGTCGCGTCTTACCCAGTTTTCAATAATTTTCAAATCGCTTGACCAAGAGGTCCCGGTTTCGTAATTCGTATCCCTGTAAGGGCAAATTTTGTGATGGACATTGGACACAGACATTTGTTCCATAGTCATGTTATGTAGTCAATTATAAATGTTTCTATGAATAAATTATTAAGTTTATTAAAATTTGTCCGTTATCTAGTAGATATCCAAACCATGCTTATGCTAATTACTTTGGGCTCGATGATAGGTGTGAGTGTCAGAAAATATTAATTTTTTATTCATCATCATCACCAGCCCTTTAATATCCCCACTGCTAGGGCATGGGCCTTCCCTTTCGATGGAAGAATATAGGGAGATTGGGCCGTAACCCACAACGCTGGCCCAGTGAAGGTTGGTGGGTATTAACGACTGCAGATGCAGTCGGGACGGGACCAACGTACGTGCCCGGAGGAACTCCAGATAATGGTACATTTTGGGTCACACATCCAATGACCGGGCCTTAGCGAACATTGTTTGATTGCGCTGCGCTAGCGATCTCGGCATTATCAATTTTTTTATTAATTTTCAAAAGAAATGCACCCGCTATGGCAGCCCTGTCGCAGCGTGACCCTGAAGCGCGCCCCTGGGGAGGAGGGCGGCACCGAAGCCGCGCTCGCTGCCTAACGGCCCATTACTCCGCGCGCGTCATCGTCACCGGCACTCGGCATGCTGTCGTAAAAACGGACAAACAACTTTCGGCTCAATTTTACGACATTTGTGTAGCGTATAGACGACTGTTAGTAAATCGCACACTGAACACAACAACGGCGCAACTCGCAGAATACTAGAAAATGCAGTAACACTGCTAACCCTAAACGTTATTTATATGATAATAAAAGTGCCTCCCGAAGCACGAAGGAACTCGAGATAAAATGTTTTTGGTCACCTATCCAACGACTGGCCTTGGCGAACATTGCTTAGATACGCGATCGCTATCCGGCAGCTCCTGTAACATTAAATCAGCCAAACTAGAACTTAAGTCATGGAACATCGTCATATTATGCAAATGTATGCCCCTACCGGTTTCTGCTATCTATAACTATACTAGTAATCCAGTTCTTTTTAACATTAGGAATATTTAAATTCGGGCCTGGTGGTTTGCAACATGTTTCGTTCATGCAAGTGTACTTAGCAAATTTAAATAATTGCGAGGATATAGTATATCATAATAACAACTTAAGACTTGACACTAACCTTAACATACTTAATTGATTTATATGTACTTATTAATAAATGAGAGAATACTACTGTCCTTATAGAGAATACTCGCCGTGTGGTGACGTCAGAGCAAAATAATGAAATTAAATTAAATGATATACCACCTAGCAATATAGGTACTGCGATTTACGTGCCCGCCAGATGGCAATAGGCTCGCCCCCTATCACACATTACAGTATACCCAAAGAGGGTCGGTGTCAGGCAGGCGGCCGGCCGAAAACCTAACCTTGAGCTGTATCAATTAAATGTGACATTCCAATCACTCTTTCCGTTTATGATACTTTCCATCACTTCTCTATACATTCATTCATCACTAGATGCTAGTGAAGGTGAACACCTTTGCAATGTGATGGATAATATAAATTAAAGGGGGCTAGATGACGTCTAACCGACATGAATCGAAGAGGAATGTCACGCTTTGAATAATTCTTCAAGAACAATGATAGGTCACGCATTTTATAATGTTGAAATTTTACTCATAACTTAAGAATTCACTTAGCATAAGTAAATATGTTTTACTGGAGCTAATAGAACACACAACACAACCACTATTTTTATAAAATAAAATAAACGCCGCCGAATGCCCGCTGAGCATTCGTTACGTAATTTCGCCCATCATTCCAAAGCCCGGATAGCTCAGTCGGTAGAGCATTGGACTTTTAATCCAAGGGTCCAGGGTTCAAGTCCCTGTTCGGGCGGTTCTTTTTGTAACAGTACACAATTTTGTAATTTGATTCATTTTATGTTTAAATGAAAATATAAAAATTATAACGACGTTAGCAAATGCTAATAAACTTCTTTGTTATATAAATAAATGTTAATAAATTTCCTGTTTTATATTTTTGCAATTAAATATGTAATTTTATTTAAAAATAATATTTATTTCTCGATTAATTAAAGAATAAATTAACTATTTAAATTAAAATATTGATAATTATTTTTGAAAAGAATTGAATAGCTTATCATACTGGCATATTTATTTTTCAAAAATTAGTATAAAGATATTAGTGGTTAGAAAAAGAATTTCGAAAAATTATGATCTTGAGGCGGGAATCGAACCCGCGACACTCTTGGAGAGTGTCTTGGGTGGCCGAGCGGTCAGGCACCTGCCCGGATAGCAGCGGACGCGGGTTCGATTCCCGCCTCAAGATCATAATTATTCGAAATTCTTTTTCTAACCACTAAAATCTTTGTACATATTTTTCTAACATTTATATAATGTTAAAATTAAAATCGAATAGTTTCAAAAATTAATTTATCCAATGCACCCACCCTTTTGTTCGATAACTACGCAGGCAAAATAATCCGCAAATATGCAAAAACCTCATCATAAAATCTGTTACGCGAACTGAATGCAATTACTTTTTTCCAGACTGCCGCTGTCACCGCCGCTTCCCACCATTAGCTCTACGGCCGCCATTGCTGTCACTCGTCAACGCGGGAAGTCAGTGTTTAAAAAAACGACCATTCCTCTATCATCTGTGATAATGTATTAAGCAAACGAATAACGACTCAGTAGCCTAGATAGACGAATAAGTTTTAATAACATTTTCGAAAAATTGATGCAATTCACAAATGTGGCAATACGACTAAAATGTCTCGGGCGTCCTCGTTCAAGACGGTGTTTTAACATTTTCTCCTCGTAAGTGATAATGACAAAGTACAAGTTGAACAACACAGTGCGGTCCTCATCGGAGGTGACTCTCACATCCTACATGACGGGCAGTATGGACAGCAGACGGGACGACAACCACTACCAGATCCCAGAGCTGGATTCTAACCAGAACGACAACGTTGCCGGGCCGAACGGGAACCTGGGGGGCAAGTGTCACATCTGCACGAACTCATGTGGGTTATACCACCAGAGTGACAAATTAGCTGCTTGCCTGGCGAAGCAGGAGTGCGACAAGTTCGGTCTGAACGAGCTGAAGATCGAAGGTCTTGAGAGGAACGTGTGTCTCTGCGAGAAGTACAACGGGGGCTGCAAAATATGCCCGCAGCCGCTAGCCCTGCCCAAGGGCCCTGATCTGCCATGCCGCGACTCCGCCTGCCCCACGCACTACAATTGTAAGTCGCCTTTTATTATTTAAACACCTGCCTTGCCTGTCTTGTGTATTGGTTAATAACGGTGTTTGAGATTTCCGCGGCTGACGCGTCCGATTGTGACGTGAGAACGGTTATTTCGATTGATTGCGTTTAATTGTTTAACGTTCTGTACCTACATGGAATATTATAACACACGTGGGAAGCTTTGACTTGTGACGATGCACTTCCTCTAGTCAAACATCTCCTTGGATACACGACCTTATTAATTCAATATACGAGATCTAAATGAGTGTCCGAAAATAAATATGTAAAAAAATTGTACACTATTTTATATGTTTCAATTCTAGATTAGATTGCGATAACTAAATATGGAAATAAAGTTAGGTTTATTTGATTAACGTTGCCACCTCGCCCAATCTACCGGAACAAAACTGCGTAGCTAAATTAAATAAAAGCAGTCTAAAGAACATCGTCATTCAGAAAAAAACTGCCAAGTAAGAGTCGCACTCGCGCACGAAGGGTTCCGTTCATTATCTAGAAAAAGCGGCCAAAAAACCATGTCTTTTGTATGGGAGGACTCCTTCATATCCTCGAACAAAAATACATCATCTGTAAAAATTTCAACTGCCTAACTATACAGCCTGGTGACAGACGGAGATCGGAGTCTTAGTAATAGGGTCCCGTTTTACGCCTTGGGTATGGAACCCTAAGAAAATAAACCAGTCCGGTGGCAGTGCACCCGCCTGACATGCCTAGTCCAGTTCCATGTCGACTTTGCGTCTGTTAATCCCACATCTTGTACAGAATTAGCGAGATCTAGTTTCTTATTCTGTCGACACTTTTACTCCGAGACGCGAATGGGGCAGCTCACAATGGAGGGGAGTATACTATAGTAATGATGCACCCTCTAAAAACTAGCAAAGAATCAGAATTAAAAAAGAATCGAATATGAAAAATTACACGCTTGACCCTTTCAACAACCATCTTTGGTTGAATAGGACATTAAGTTATTTGGTATACTATTATCCAATATTTATTCATACTACTGGTTTAACATACTATTGATTTTATTTTCTTTATTACAATTATTTTAAATAGATTGGCAACTAACCTCTCATTTATTTATTAAATTAATATGACAAAGAATATTATATTCTGCCTCTTTTCTTCTATAATGACTACTTAACATTAGTTATAATTGCAGTAGGTACCAATCCAATAACATATTAATTATTGTAGATGACAACCGGGCATCCTTCATTCTGCCTTACTACGGTAAACGGTAGAATCTTGTGACCGTGGCTTTATGATACAGACTTATACGTATTAAGTTATATGATATGATACAATTCCATAGAAACCGAATTGTTTGTATGTAGAGTCAACATAGCCGACTGTTACCCATGCGTCAACTATTAATTTGTTAACTATGCACAGTCAAATGTAAATATGTATACACAGTCAACATATCAAAATATGTTTGCTTAAAAGACATCTCGTACGGACGGCGGTATACCTTTTCAGTACAATGCCTATCTAAATACGACTCTATATTGTCAATAAATAAAACATTTTAAATGTATTAAATTCTATAATTCTCTTGAATATTCGATTGACCGTGAGGTGATGACGCCAACGTAGAATGTGACAAAATAAATAAGAGTGTCTGAGTAATATAAGGTCTGGAAAAAGTTTAACACTTAAACTTTTTGATCTGCTGATATATTTGCTTTCCTCAAATAGATATAATAATTTAAGTTCACTTACTCAAACGTAGTTAGCCGTGTGGTGACGGCAGAGTAGAATACAATTGTCACCACCCCAAATCTCTCCCGTGGGTGTCGTACAAGGCGACTAAGGATAAATCAGTGATGAGGAATGGGCAGCAGCGTTCCTCTTATACCACCACTTATCCACCTAGAAATATACTGCGACTTTTGAGCCCGATAAATGGCAATAGGCTCGCCACCTATTACATGGGACCTGACATAATTGGCGAAACGTGGGTGCTAGTTCACCTCTGCCTACCCCTTCGGGGATATAGACGTGATTTATGTATGTATGTATGTATGTACTTACTCAAACAAACATAAATATCGATGTAAGTACCTAGGTATGCAAAATTTACGAAAATATAAATACAGCTAATTAAAAGGAACATAAATGTCTAAGGCGTAGGTAAATCGGGAATATTTTCTTTAGACGGTGCTTTTCGATGGTCGAAACCCATAATTCGCTAACTTTGTTAAGTCTAATGTGGAGACGAGGCTATTGCTATCCACCGGACATGTTGCATTTCCCATCTACTGGCATTTGGGCAGTAGTTGCTTGCCACTACCGAAATTCCTGCGAATACCTATTACATAGTATATTAGTATGTTATCTGCAGAAGACCGCTGATGTTGATAAAAAATTGATCAGTTATGTTACTATTATTATTTTTATTTTATTATTGAACTTATATTTTAACATATTAAATATCAAAACCAATTAATGTGAACTTATATTGTTAATGTTTCTTATTATTTTTACAAATGTAAACGTTATTTAGGAAACCTCATTCCATGTAGATTAATGAGAAAATATTAGCCTTCAATAGAATTAATGAATGTTTTCTGTTCTACACGAAGCATTATCAGAGCGCATGTTACATGTCAAGCACGTGCGCAATATGCCTTTTCATTCAGGCATAGTTTATGATATTGTGGAGCCAATGTTTCCATCGATCGTGTAAATCATTCAGTCAACCAGTGCATTTAGTTGGTTTGAAATTTTAAATAACTATTTATGGTAGTGGTATTTTGCGTCACTAGTTACATGGTCCAAATCTCATGGATATATTGTTTGCGCAATTCCAAAAATATTATTAAACAGTCACAATTGACACATCATTATTGGAACTCAATATCTCCAATGGTGGACCTGTATGGAAAATGATGATACTTTTACCATTGTTATAGGATCATTATTTTCATATATTCTATGTCACATTTATAAAAATGTTTTTAGGCTAGAAACAACTTAGGCTCATTTGTACGCTCCTCTGGTAAATGTAGAGTATAAATGTGCACGAGTTTTTACTAGTATTTATTCTTAAATAGTTGCAATTATATGCGATGCTTAAGTTAAAATATTGTTGTAATTGTGCGAAAAAATAATTATACTTAATCGCTTAGCTCCTGATGACAATAATTATAATACCTTTATAATTATTATTTTTTATCAGTACATGCTTGCCTTTACATACATATCAACTACATGCTTGCCACTGTTTAAAATCTCGTTAACACCGCACTTCCCATGTAGGGTGTACAAACCTTGTACGGGAAAAAATAAATGAAGAAAGTAATTTTGCCTCATGTCGTCCATATACATACTTAGGTATATGATAAGACAACAACATGACACAACTTACTCAATACCAATTACCTACTGATTATTGTCAATGTTGCTCTTATCGTCAAACTTCAGAGACGCTGATTTACTTATGTTCTTTTAGCATTTTTTTTATTTCTTCACACTTTAATTTAAACGATATAAATATAACCTGGGTAGAAATGTCTAACTCCTCCGAAGCCAGCACAGAAATAGAAAAATAAATGTTCCACAGTTAAACAAAATAACATCTCCATTTCTATTTATTTCAAGAGAAAAGTAACTAGTTAATTTCCATTGCATGTCCGTAATTGTGGGCTTATTGTAACTGCAAATGAATTGTATGTAATTTGTCTGTAATAAGGTGCTTAGTGCCTTCTGAAGTACTAGTTGGCTAAGTGACATCTTTGAGTTTCTACTACTGAGGTATTCATTCACTTTGCAAGTAAAGTGGAGAGCTTTGTTTATTCAAATATCTTTATTTAAACCGTTTAAATTTCCACTGAGCCAACCTACATGAGGTCGGTACTTTCTCATTAGGCGAGTATTTCACTTAAAACTCTGTCGTTCAATGCAACTGGTATTATTTAAGCTATCACTGATCACATCCAAAAATTTAGTAAAAGAATTGGTTTTTGATAAAATTCCATGTCATATTTCTTACTATATTGACTTCTATGCTGGCCTGGGAGCAAACAAATAACGTAGAATAGGCCAGCCCCGACTCATCCCATGGGTGTCGTAAAAGTCGACTAAGGTAAAAGTCGACTAAGGGCATTGAACTACTATTACTAGCGTCAATGACTAAGGGAGATTGCCCGGTGTAGATCAATAAGCACCTTGAGGCACCCGAATGGTGGTGGGCAAACCACCAACAACAGCATACCCAAAGAGGGTTGGTGTCAGGCAGGCGGCCGGCTGTAAAACCTAAGACTAAGCCTAAACCTTGAGCAGATGGATTGGAATGTGGTCATTCCAATCACTCTCTCTTCGTTCACCGGTCTCTCGACATGGGCCGTTCCGTCTCTTTTCTATATATTTATTCATCACTAGCACCTTTACGATGTGATGGATGATATGAATCAAAAGGGAGTGGATGGCTTGATGACGTTTGACTGATATGAATGCAAGAGGAAACATGCTGCGCCGACCCCAGATAGATTGGAAATATATTCTTTTAAATTGTTTTTTGTTTCTAATTAAAAACACCACTTAACTACAAACTTTTTTATTTAGTTTTGTGTCTACACTTTGAGAGTAATAAATTAGAGCAGAACACAAACATCGCCGTTTAAGTACAAGCTCCTCAAAATAGATTTTAAATGCCAAATTCGCAAAATGCAAAGTATTTGCAATCAAAAGATATTTATTAGAAAAACTCACCGAGAGGCAAGGAAGCTCCAGTCGGTTGGCTGCCTTGACGGAGCAATTAGCCAACTGAAAAACTTAATTAACCTTTCCAATTGTGCTCAGGAAATTGAAATTGTCACAAAAACTGTCACAGGTTCACATAACGAAGCGTCGAGAGTTCAAAAGCGTTTTATAATTTTTGTCATGGTTATCATTTTCGTAAACTGAAAATCCATATTTTTTTATACTATCCGACAAAACTTAAATTATTTAATTTGTTCTTTTATATTGTCCAGACTGACTTACGTGATTCGTGAAAACGTGTTGTGATATATCTTTTTTGTACTAGTTAATTATATTTCGTTTATTTGCCCCCGCCTTATTGCAGTATCTAGAGTTTGATTTCGCAATTTAGTTCAATTTAAGTTACTTTCAATACATTGGTTTTCATTGTATCTTCATACCTGCAATATATGCATATCAAGTATTTTTTTTATATAACATTTGCTCAATATAGTGGTTGGTGGTGACCGCTCTGAATTCGATACTTTAGATTTCGCACTATTTGGTGCAGAATATTCACCAGCCAGTCCGAGATAGGCCTTTACCGAATTCTAATAATCACTGCCTGTTTGCTTTCTTGTGGGTGTAAGACATTTGATGGTGGTGATACTTTAGAAACTCCTCTATAATAAGGATAAGTGCGTTGCAAAAGATTGAGGTTAATAAAAAGACAGAAACCATTATTTTCCGTAAGTTTTTCACAACTGCTACCTAAATGACAAACTTCTTTTTAGGTCTGTCTGATCTGTTTACGCTAGCAACGGAACAAAAACATACATAAAATCAACGTGCTTGACTCAAGCTGATTGACCGTCTCGGAACTCCATTAGGGACGGTAATTTTTATTAGGTACTTACAGGTGTGCCTGGATGAATGTTGCGGGTGTGGCTGGGTGGATGGGTATTTTGAGGGTGTGTCTAGGTAAATGGGTGATTTGTGGGTGTGTTTGGGTTAATGGGTTTTTGTGGGTGTGTCTGAATGGATGGGTGAGTATTGTGGGTGTGACTGGGTGGATGTTGTGGATGTCTGAATGGATGTTGTGGGTGTGTCTGGGTGAATAGGTATTTTGTGGGTGTTTCTGGGTGATTGGGTGTTTTTTGGGTGTGATTAGGTGTTTGTGGGTGTTTCTGGGTGATTGAGTGTTTTTTGGGTGTTTTGTAGGTGTTTCTGGGTGAATGTGTGTTTTGTGGGTGTTTCTGAGTGAATGGGTGTTTTGTGGGTATTTCTGGGTGAATGGGTGTTTTGTGGGTGTTTCTGGGTGAATGGGTGTTTTTTGGGTGTTTCTGGGTAAATGGGTGTTATGTGGGTGTTTCTGGGTGGGTGTTGAGTGTGTTTGGGTTAATGGGAGGGTGTTGTGGAAGTTTCTTGGTGAAAACAGAAACTGTTGTAATTGTATTTTTTTTTGTATTTTGCAATTTCCTCGTTGGGGGGGGATGAAAAGTTACGTGTTGCACTCGAGTGCAAAGATTTTTCACCTTGTGCTCTTTTGATTCCCTCGCTATCGCTCAGGATTAAAATTTTTTATTCACTCGCTACGCTTGTGATTCAATTTTAGAATCCTTCGCTAGCTCGGTCATCAAAATTGAGCACGCGGTTAAAAAACAACTTTGCACTCACGTACAACAAATAACTATTTTAATAGGGAACTTAATAATAAAAGTACTTTTATAATGTATACAATAATTCTTTACAATATTATTAACAACAGACTTTTTGCATTAACTTTTTCTATTATCATATTGACTGTGTTATTATTACATTATGTTTAATATGAGGACTTACGAGGGCCTACATCGCATTGTTATTTAACGAAACGAAAGACACACCTTGTTATTATTTCTGCTTTAAAGGAAGTAGTACACTTTAGTGGTTTATTGATAATAATAAAAACATCAAAACCGTGATAAATTATGGCGATGACTTCAACAAAGTCGTTTAATTAAGTCGGTGTAATCTCCTTACTTAGTGCACTATTACTTCGGGTAATGGTACATGAAAATTGTGTTTTAAATGACGGTGATATAACAATGATGACTTAATTCAGCGTTAAATTGTAGGCCTTGTTGCGGACTGTAATGCTCCTAACCATACGTCGACTCATTCTCTGATATACAGTGAAACGTTTTAGGAAAGCCAGATTGTACAGTTTGGTTCAATGTTAACAGTACTCGGCTCCTTGACCTTCGGAAACACATTTCAAGCAGTTCTGAGAGAGAATTCGTTTAACTTTTTAACTGGAGATATAGTTTTGTAATTATTTAACATCTTTCGTGACGACCATAGAACGTGTGCATTGAAAAAATACTTTTTGCAGTTAAGAATTATCTACTACTTTTTGCTACCATCCAATTGTAAATAATTAAAATTTTTTGGCCACCAAAATGGAGAACAAAAAATTAAGTTATCATTTTACGTCTTTAAATAATAATTACGAAAGGGTGACGAACTCTGGAACTATCGCTGATAGAGGAACAGTTTCTAGATAGAAAAATATAGAGAATTTAAAAAAGGTATCACTTTTCATTAAAAATGCCGAAATTGCCCAATTTTTGCTTAGCGACGTTCTAGAGCACGGCATTGATAACATTTCTGACAATAAAAAATTAAAATAAAGTGCATTGAAAGCTAGACGGTTTAGTTTTCATTTATGACATGTCCCGCGCCACTTATCAGGTCACGGCAGATCTTGTTATTTAGTCACACGAATCGTGATAGCTGCTTCACATGAACGAACCTTGATTAGTTCTGCGTTCACTGCATTAATTTTTATTATCGTAGGTACCACTCGCTGATTTCAATGGACTATAAATTCTTAACAAAGCACTCGATGGATTGGATGCAGGCCTTTCGTGTAAGATTCAGCTCCGTCTCCTGGAAAGAAACACTAACTAATTCAGAGAGGTCAATTAACTTTAATATTACTGCCGCACTCCAGAGACACCAACTAACGAGAACTTAATGTCAAAAAATGACAATTCCAAACTAGTCGCTATTCTTGCCGGGTCTATGATCTAGATTTAAATTTTTTTTTTGATAAAAAGTACTCAATAAAGTTTATTGACGTCTCTGAGTGCGGCATTAAGATAACTTCGATATAAAATTCAAAGAAAAATGATGAAAATGAAACAAGGTGTTTTTTACATGAAGTGTGTAATTGTGATATGAATGAAGTTACAACGTAGGTTAGTCACGAACTGAGTTAACTGATACCTATAACAACAACTAATGATATTCGACTCCACACAAGCTGTTGTTCGTAGTAAATTTATGATATAACTACGCCTGAAAAACTAGCCATCCAATCAAACAATAAGTGATCTTATAATGTTAGTAATAAAGTCTTCCGTATCATACCTTTTTCTGGGCGAGATCGGGATATTGACAAACATTGCCGGTGGCATTGTCTCGTGTTCTGAGAAACATTCACGTTCCACTCTCAACACAGTTTCCACTGACTACTTAGAAATCCGACACTTTGTTGACACTACTTACGTAGGTACTATAGATTTTTTCCTTGTAAATTGAAATTTTAATTGAATAAACAATGTATTGATTGGTAACTGTCATTAATTCGGTCACGAAGCCTAGCAAGCGTTTACTGTACGCCTTGTACTTTTGTTTCACATGAAAATTGAGAAGAATGGTTATGATTTTTTTATATTTGCTAGTTCTGCGAACGATCAGGCTTCATAATTTTATGCTGTAGTAATAACTGTATGGCGTGACTGATCTGCAGCCGCTGATAATAATATCCACCTCAGCCTACCCCTTCGGTGAATAATAAGCGCGATTTATGTATGTACATTTATATATGTAGTACATTTATTCTATTCGATTTTAATTTCAACATTATATAAATGTTAGAAAAATTAGAACAAAGTACAAGACACAAATGTGTCTTGGTTGGCCGAGCGGTCAGGCACCTGCCCGGATAGCAGCGGTTCGATTCCCGCATCAAGACCATAATTTTTCGAAATTCTTTTTCTAACCACCAAAATATTAGTACATTTTTGTCAACCCTATCCATGGCACGAAAGTAATCCTGAAGCATTTTGACATTTTTCTTTGGTTGCTATGTGTTCAGTGATGAATGAAATGGTCTCGTCATCGGAAGTGTGCCATATCCACATTATCCACTATGCTGGACAACAATCGCGGTTTCAACTACACTGAGTATATTCAGAGCGTGAAAAGCTTATTACAAGCACCAAAACTGAAAAGTATACAATATTGTAGTAATTTGTCACGTCAAACTATTAATTGTTATATAATCTTCAGTACAAATGAAGTGACGGGGTGCTATTCTTGCCGGTTATTCTGGATGGAATTGATGTCACAGTAACAAAACCAAAACTCATTTATTTATGCCTGGTATGATTACATCTATTAGACATCGAAAACCTGCGTGTCCAAGGGAGGTGGGGGAGTGCGCAGTATGCCTCAGTCTATAATGATAGGTCTTCACGACCCACCTACACCCCGGTCCGTCAACGAAGAATTCAATACGATGCATTCAATTCCAAAGTTAATCGATACTTAACACGCCAGAGCCCATTATATTGTAACTCTGAGTCGCCTGGTACGACACCCACGAGAGAGGTAGGGGTGGTGACGGCTTGGGTCATATGTCATCCTTAAATGGACATCTTGAACGAATGAAGAGATTGATGAGATTGGATGACGCGAAAGAAGTATGCAAGGATCGTAGCAAGTGGAAAGAAGTGATCTCTGCCTACCCCTGTGGGAGAAAGGCATGACATATGCGTGACGTTGTTGAACTTTTCTTGTAAAAAACTCATTAAAAACTAATCCTATGACATATATAATAAGATAGAGAGATTGAAAGGAAATAGACATTCTTCTTGAGCTGCGTTATCATTGTTATTGTTGACAGTGGATACACCTATTGACACGCACGTGCTGTAACGTAATCCGCACTTCACGTTAACGTCTCTGACCGTGTCATGTAACATGTACAGCTTAATTCTGAACTAGCACTTAGTTGACACATGATCTGTTTACCAAGCCACACGCGAGGCTTGTGGATTCTCACCAGGAATGGACCGTGGGATAAAAAGTGCACATTTAATTACTACGTGTTTTATTGTCACCGTTTAAGTAGTTTTTAGAATCTAAATACATACCTATCTATAAAATAATCTACCGCAAATAAACGTCTTAATGGATTATCTAAGTAATGTGAATAAAAAGAAATCTGTATCTAAAAAACAATAATGACTTCTCATAACTCATTTAAAATTTTAGCTAATAGGTACCTAATAAAATTTAATAATTATGTGAGATCATTACAATATTCATCAATAGTAGGTATGTACCTTTCTGGTGTGATGAATGATATGAATATAAAGGGAGTGGATGGCTTGATGACATCTGACAGATATAAATGGAAGAGGAAACATACTGCGGGAGAGGAAAACTACAATATTCCTTTAATCAAAAATAAACTATAGGATTTTTAATTTTAACATTACTTTAATGTTAGAAAAATTAGTACAAAGATTTTGGTGGTTAGAAAACGTTCGAAAAATCATGGTCTTAATGCGGACCAACACGCTTTAGCTTTACCGTCTTGGTTGATCGCGCGGTTACGCACCTGCCCGGATTGCAGTGGACGCGGGATCGATTACCGCATCAAGACCATAATTTTTCGATCTTTTTCTAACCACCAAAATCTTTGTATTAAAGAATAGTTCAGTAGAACTACAAAAGTTTGCTTTTGAAGGGGTAGGCAGGGGTGTTATTAGGTACACCCACACTTATGTTGGTTCCCTTGTGATAGGCGCGACCCTATTGCCATCTGTCAGTCACTTGCAATAATAATGCAAAAAATGTCGTAACTATTGAACTCGCAACGGTTTTATTTATTGATCATTAAGAAATCATATACGATCATGTCATAATGTAGAAATTGAAATAATTTGGACTTTGTTAACGCAGAATAATAATTGACGATGACGTAATTATACGATAGACTTCGGGTCAATGTAAAAGTAAAGTTTATTTTCTACCAATAAAACCGATAAACACTTGTAATGCTACTCTTAAGCCGTAGGTTAATCAGCGCCTAGACAACTATTCGAACGAATAGAATAGAAATATCAATTTTTGACAGCTTCTCTTACATTTGACACGACTGTCGCCATGCTGTTGTCCCTGTTAAACGTCAGTTTCATACATTTGTATTCTGTTCGTTCGAATATATTGGCTATACTTGTCTAGAGAGACAGGCGTGAATCTGCTTTTACACAATTTGCGTGTGGCCAATCATCATCATCATCCCTTTAATGTCCCCACTTCTGTGGCACGAGCCTTCCCTATGGATGGAAGAATATAGGGAGATTGGCTCATAACCCACCACCGTGGCCCAGTGCGAGTTGAGGGGTATTAACGACTGCAGATGCAGCCGGGACCGACGGCTTAACATGCCTTCCGGAGTACGGAGGAACTCGAGATAATAAATTTTTGGTCACCCATCCAATGAATGGCCTTTCTTTAGGTTACGCAATTGCAGGCCAAGCGCGCTATGCCACTGCGCTAGCGAGCTCTTCATCGCCAATAGTCGTGTCGCCAATAGTTCCAATAAATCACCATTAAGGTGGTTTCACCCATTTTCCTGATAGACAGCTTGTCGTATTGTGGTCTAAACAATATCATACGTCATCGCGCATTGTTGCATACCTCGGTGGACCGTGTAGGTACCTCGCCGCCCAGCGCGACTGACTCATAATTTTCTTGAAAATGTTTTTAATAACACATATTGCTGAGCTCAGAATAACGGTAATAGTTGATAAAATCAGAAAAAGTTTCACATTACTTTATTTTCGGTAGACCTCAATGATGTCGATTCCTTGGGTGCGTCGGGGTTGGCATGTTCTGCCTATATAAATACGTTAACTCTATCGCTCCCAGACCAGCATGTAAGAATTTTCATAATTAAATAGGTTTCTATCTATACAAGATAAATATTTTGGTATAAGATCGTTTTTTAATAAATTTTAGTTTAAATTTTGCGCCAACTTTTGATTTCTTTCTATTGAGTGAAGTGTTTTCTTTTACATTCGCAATACTAGTAGGTAATTGTGATTTCAATTATTTGGTTAAAATATATTGCTAGACAATCGGACAGTAATAATAAGTATTTTGCAAACTCTCGTCTAAGGTAAAGCGTATTGTTTACTCTACTAATTTTGCGCCTCGAACACATGAAATAACAGGTACAAATAATGCAAATTTCTAATTCACTAACAAACCAATCAATAACAAACACTTTCGGCTAATTACATTCTGTAGAAATATATTTTGTTTTCGATCAAGAGCGGCTTTGAAATTGTAAATTACAAGGTACCTACTCGTAAACATTAAGGAATTGTTAGCATCCAAGTAGAATAGTATGTCGTGCATATAGTAATATTATCTGTTAAACAAGTAAACTAAAAGCTGCCGCGATCCACCTGACCACTAGAAAGTGGCCCTGCGCGCAATTTCTCTGCGTTCGAGCTTACGCTCGTCTAACCCAGGATACATACCCAGATAAAATGTTGTTGTACATTAAACATTCTGTATATGAACATTACAAAACTATAAATAATGTTGAAATTCATAAGGAAAATCGATTTCAAACGGCGAATACCATAAACCATCAGCTCTCACAGAATCTTACCATATAATAATATGGCTGTGATAGAGAATTCCTGTACACCTAACCTTCCTTGGGGCGCTGCCACCGACTTCCCCCTCTGTCACGCTACGGGCCAGGCATCCGCACGGTGAATCCATGCTAAGAAATGCATCATTTAATTTTTTTAAATATAACTTTGTTATCACACAAACCTATTTTATATGAACGTTTACAAAAGAAAACATTGTAAAATGCTGATGCAAATTCTATTTGAAATATTATCTTTGTTATCATGTTTCGCCTTTGGCTTTATAAGCAGTTCAACTACATAGCGCACCCCATTTCCACATTAACATAACAAAACGTCTTGACAACGTGAATGACCATATAATTTTATTGTTATATGGGTACATATGTCCATCATGTCGTTATGGTGCTATGTTAATAATTCAGACCAAACGTCTTAAACGTCGCGCACGATCTCCGTCGCACGCGCATCTATTGGGTCGCTTTCGTTATGCAAATACTTCTGGGCCAGGATTGTTTTGTTGCGGAAAGGATGTATGTTAACACCATTAGGTCACGTCACGTGGCACTTTTACTTGGTCACAAGTCTTGTACCAAAACTACCGAACCTCCGTTATGTCCGATCGTAATTTTTCAATCCATTCCATCAAAAATCCCTAGGCCGGAAATACAATGAAAAAATCATATTAAGTATTGTAATATTGGTTGTAGACATGTGAACTGCCTGTTTAGTAAGTCATTTATTCCACGATCAATTAAAAACAGTATTCGAAGTCAAAAAATTAAAATTAACCTGCTAAAAATAGGAAAATACATTATACATATATACTTTAATTATATATATACTTTAAATTACACCATTGAAATTTTCCATTACACACTCATCTACCTACTGATAGATGGTAGATAATGTAAGAACTCTTTTAAAATGAAGACTAACTTTTTCATTGGTCGGATTTATTGAATTCACATCAAATAATTTTTGAATCAAAACCGCGCAGCTAATATTTTTGATACTTTATGTAAATTTTGCATTGGTTATTATTATTAAAGCAATCAAATATAACCCAATACTAAATGGCAATAAATCTGCAGTCGTAGTTAATTACATATTTTGAATATAAAGCTGCAGTGCAGGTCCAAAGTTGGTCCGTTACATAAGAATAGGCTGCAGGCTGCGCCACCGCAGGTGGACGACCTCCGATGTGGGTCACGGGCAACAACGGATTAAGTAAAATGTGAAAAGTCAAAGAGATAGCACCGACCGGTGTCTGCAAATTAAATAACTATAGCTATTACCTATACGTATCAGTTATATGTTTTTAGTTAAGTAACTATTCTATAAAGATTTTAGTGGTTAGAAAAAGAATTTCGAAAAATTATGATCTTGATGCGGGAATCGAACCCGCGTCCGCTGCTGTCCGGGCAGGTGCCTGACCGCTCGGCCACCCAAGATACTTATTAACTTGCCGAAATTCTTCTAACCTTTACACTCCACGTTCGTCGATGCAGCGGACGCGGGTTCGATTCCCGCCTCAAGATCATAATTTTTCGAAATTCTTTTTCTAACCACTAAAATCTTTTTACTAATTTTTCTAACATTTATATAATGTTAAAATTAAAATCAAATAACTGTTCTATAAGTTCATATTATGTGTTTAGTTTAATATGAAAGTAATTGCCAAAAGTTCAAGGGTGTCTTTAATCTTGCACACTTTTTAATCGTTACATTGTCAACTTCAGCATCTTTGACTTACTTTTTTGGCCACATTGAATCAGGCAGTGGCTCTATATTTTAACGTGCCTATTTTCAGTCACAGTATAAATAACCACGGGTCACCACGGGTACAGCCAATTGTGTGCAAAATAAACGATTTCATTGCAACTTGATTACAAAGAACTCCTAGTTCTCGGAAAATTTAAGCTACTTATTGTATGAATAGCTGCTGAATAAAATAATAATCTTGAATTTATGTAACATTATAGTAATGTAATATGAACACTTATAGCATATTATTATTCAAAACGTAAGATTATTTCGTTTTTATCTGTAAAGCTCAGAAATGTTCAGGAAAATATGTAATTATGTAAATACCGTCTTGTTTTATGAACCCAATACCTAATCGATGCAATACGCGTTTCGTGTTTACGGTTAAAACACGGTCTCGGAATTGAAAAAAAAAATTCAGTAAAGTGACCCATATTTTTATCTGTTATTTTGAATGCATCAGGTAATAATAATAATATTCTTATTCATATTAGGTACATGATAGAGCTTCCTTTTTTTAATGATAGAGCTGCCTGCTTTAATACTTGTTGTTCAAATAAACTCATTTATACCGGCATAAATCACCAAACAATGTATAATGAAAAAAAAGGTTTATAAAAACAAAAAGTTTTTACAATATTCTGTGTTGATTTCTCCCTTTAAGTTCGCGTTATTAAGTAGGTAACTCAAGTACTTAATAACGGGAACGAATCAGTGAGGCCAACATTATGGCTGAATAATTTCATTAATTTCTTCTTCTTCTTGCCTCTATCCCCTAAATTTCCGCAAAATTATTTTCATATATCATTGTTTCAATGATTCTTTGTTAGTGTCATCATCCCAATTGTGTCGATCCCTAATAAACTAGTGGTAAACATGGTATAGCTATTCCGCATTTTGTCTTCGTCTCACAAACGTGAATTTGAATACGAGAAGAGGAGACGAAACACTGAATAACTTACATACATACATACATTAATCACGCCTATGTTCCCGAAGGGGTATAGACAGAGGTGAATTAAATACCCACTTTTCGCCAATAAAGTTAGGTCCATGCCTATGGCCATCTATATAGGTATAAGAAGAACGGTGCTATCATTACTCATCGCTTTCTTTACCCTAAGTCGCCTTGTACGACACCCACGGGAGAAGTGGGGGTAGCGACAATTGTATTCTCCTCTGCCGTTACCACACGGTAATAAATATAAGGCCTCAGGACAATAGCACCGGCAGAAGACTAATGTATCCGACTGTTCCGCAGACACGAATGGATTCCCGAGCGGAGTCCCGGGCAAGGGCGAGGAGGCGGAGGCGGGCGGGTGGCGGCGGAGGCTGCGGAGGCGCGCCCGCGCCTGCTGCTCCACCAAGATGCTGCTCCGCCGAGTGCCCATCCTCGCCTGGCTGCCGCAGTACTCGCTGCGGAAAGGCCTCGCGGACGCCATCGCTGGTACGCCCCGCACACCTCATGAGTAAACGGAACAGAGTAAAAGCTTGACAACTGGCTGTGCGACCGTAAACCGGTTTTTTCCAGTGACGCCTCGCGTGCGCGACTAGCGGCCAGTGGTCACGCACACGTGCATGCGATTCGCGCGGTTGCATGAAACTTAATCTCTGTTCCGTTTATTTACTCATGTGCCACACACATCAAGAGCTTGTACACACAACTACAAAGCGACATAGAATCTACGAGCACCCACGATGCATCGCAAGCACTTGCGAATTTATTGGCACCGTGCATTCTTTAGATTTCATTCCTCTTTGTTTCGCTGCGTTGCGCGCCAAATCGCATCGCAGCAGTCCGCAGTTTTGTGTGCAAGCCCAACAGCCCTCACAGCACGGGACGTGGACAAAATCTCCTCGGGAAAGGAAAATATTTCCCCCACGTCCCGACTCCCACTAAATCCCGAGACAAGAGAGATTTTGTCCACGTCCCGTGCTGGGCCCGCTGCGTGTGAAACTAGACTAATTTAAAGAAAGCATAAAATTTCACCAATCAATAGTAATAGAAAGGGTATATACTACGCCGACACCAAATAGAATGGGGTAATTTTGCTAATAATATGAATAAATAGTTACTATTAAGCTAAAAAAAATCTGCGAGTTCCGTGGCTATTGCAGCCATACCGAAAAGTTATATGTCATAAATCCTGTTCCCAGTTTATCTGGGGTCGGGGCAGGGGCAGTATGACTCCTCTTCCGTTTATTATCGGTCATACGTCATCATGCAACCCATCCATTTTGATTCCTATCATCCATCACACCAGAAAGATGCTAGCTATGAATAAATGTATAGAAAAGAGACGAAAAGGACCATGTCGAGAGGCCGATGAACGGAGACCGAGAGATTGACATTTGAATCCATACTCGTTAAGGTTTGGTTTAGGTTTGCTCCCTATATTCTTCCACCCGTGGGGAAGGCCTGTGCCCCAGCAGTGGGACATTAGAGGGCTGGTGATGTTGATGATGACACTGCGTAGATAATTTTGCGTCAGACGACGAAGGACGCTGTAAAGCTCAGCGCTCTGTGCGTCGGAACCGTGCACCGGCAACGGCGTCCATTTGTGCACTGATGCTCTGTACTACAGCTGTCTCAACCTCTCCCAAACCATTGACCTACAGTTCATCGACTCAGATATTTTCTATAATATCTATAATTTATGCGTTTGTAATGAAAAAACAAAGGACTATGACCCCTCCGCCCTTGCGACAAAGCACAAAAACGGCTGCGTCTGCACCGCCACTGGACCGTGAAATGGGCCGTTGTGGGCGACATTGTTCGCAGACATTGTTGCGTCGCAACGTTGCCAATTACCTACAGGCGGTGATGCGTCGAATCTACCGTTGCATATATTCTAGCGAATATGCCATCAACAAAACACACCACCGAGCGAAATCATCAAGTATTTCTATTCCAAAGAGAAAGAACTCTTTTGAAAAAATATTGTACTGATGATCATGATCAGGATTTCCACAACAAAACTATAATTTTGCGACTTTTTCTAACCATAATTTTCTTTGTAAGTATGTCACTTGAAGACTGAATAACCACTCCGCTACGATTCACTTATTTCTGACCATATTTTTGCTTTGAATCGTTTTTACAAATCTGTTGAGATGGTCCACTATCGATAATTCATCTGAAACAATAATTGTAAACAACTTCAATTTACAATAATTGCGTTCCAGCTAAATTTTCCAGTGGTCATTTTGTGTGGAAGTTTAATGCTCGCCTCCTATGGGACCTAAACTGGTTGGCGAAATGTGGCTGTTAATACACTTCCGCCTTCACGGATAAATAGGAGTGACTTAAGACTCTACGTCTTAAGTCACTTTTCTGTTTTCACTTTTCTGTACCGTTGGCTTGGAATTTCCAGAAACATTTCAATGAGCACTATGTATGCAAAATTATCTTGATTACTATCTGTTGCAGATAGTAGTAACTCTATCCACAATTGGCAGGCCGCGGTAGCCTCTGAAGTCGGTGTAGTGTTATCGGGTTATTAATGTTTCTGTATTGTAAATATCTATCACCATATAGTAATACCTATCATCTAGTCCAAAATAGGTAGCATTTTAGCACTTTTTTTAATATAAACCACGACTTGAGAACAATTAACGGTGTTAATCACACAAACATTTGGCCCTACCAGGAGCTTTCAACCAACGAGAAGACCCTTGTCACATTGTAAAGAAACTAAACATTTCCCGAAATATTTGTTTCGTACGCAAGTGCACCCAATTGTCAGAGCTAAACTATTTCTCTCTAGTCTTCCGCGTCGACTAAACTAGGCCTGTCATGGGTCATTGTCTCCTGATAACTTTGTTCCGGACCAGCGGAAGGCGGAAAACATGAAACTGTCCGTAATTCGACTGCGAATGTCGGTCCAACGTAGATAGACGCGTTCTCGCCTATTATTTGTCTGGTTCTTTTTGAATGACACTGTCCTTGAAACCTAAGCCTATTCTTACAAGATTTATTGGATGGCAAAACCAATTAAGTGCAATGGGTAACGCTTTCTCAAGCCACGCACTTCGGCCATTTGCTACACTCATTATACCAAGATTTGCAACGGGCAACCAATTAGGTCTCATTTCTCATAGCTATACGTATAGAGCATTTATTAGAATTCATTTCTGTATGCATACATGGTAAACCTACCGCTTTTACTTGTTTGGCTAATAGAGCGGTATAATTAAACCCCTCATCTACAAGTTTTGAAATCCTTCTCACCTATCATCATCTCTTCTCTTCAAGGGAAAGCCACATCAAATTAAAATAGTCTTCAAATTGAAGCAGGAAATGTCGCTACGTTATTGATGCTCTGTTTTTTGTTATGACAATTGAGTATTGTGTTGCTATTACATTGGTGACGTCTCATCCACACATAGGCGACTCAAACAAAAGCAAAAATTCCTTGTGAAATGTGCAGTTTATTCTCGTATTATATATACAGCATTCATCTTCACGTTCAGAAACGAAAACAATTAAGAAAGAATGTTTTTGCCACTTTGAGTTATTACTTGCGAGATCAGTCTAAGTGTCTAGGATAATAAAACAGAACGGGTACTGACACCTAACACAATGGGTCTCGAAAAATCATTAAAACTACTTGCCAGTCTCAAAAAGTAATTTCAATGCGACCATTCAATTCAACGAAAATCAAACCGGAGTGGATGGCTTGACGATGACCCATGTAAATGGAAAAGAACGACCCCAGATAAACTGGGAATAGGGGAGGAAGAAGAAAACTCCTTGCAACCGGTGGACACAGTGTCTGGCCGATGGCTGAAATTAACTTCCTGATAAAGTTAAACTTTTGATAAATAGGACTTAGTACAAAGAATATTGTAATACAAGAATCGAACCCGTGTTAACGTCTTGGCTGGCCGAGTGGGACAGGCATCTGCCCAGATCTCAGGACGCGGGTTCGATTCCCGCATCAAGACTATAATATTTCGAACTTTTCCTAACCACAATATTCTCTGTACTATTTTTTCTAACATTTACGTAATGTTCAAATTAAAATCAAAATTGTAATTATTAGGACTTATGCTTTTACCAAATCTTTCCGCTGGCATTACAGTGGGTCTCACTGTGAACCGCAGATCGTCAACCCTTAGCTTCAGCATGAGGAGCCTAGAACTAATGTTTTTAACTTGTATTTCCGCAGGCATAACAGTGGGCCTCACTGTGATCCCGCAAGCGATCGCGTACGCGGGGGTGGCGGGGCTGCCCCCCCAGTACGGGCTGTACTCCTCGTTCATGGCGTGCTTCGTGTACACGGTGTTCGGCTCCGTGAAGGACTCGGCCATCGGGCCGACGGCCATCGCCGCCATCCTCACCAGGGAGAACCTGCATGGCCTGGGGCCAGAGTTCGCGGTGCTGCTCGCCTTCCTGTCGGGGTGCGTCGAGCTCGTCATGGGGATATTGCAGCTAGGTGAGTTGGCCATTGCCGTCTAGCTTAGTCTAACGTCTAGCGTTTCATTTCAAACAGAGATTAATTCGAATTTAAACACGTACAAGACAGACATCGGAGTGGGAATGCGGAAGGTACGCCGTATCATCAGGCAAAAGGGAAGATATTTCTTCGATCTGGGGTCCGTGATCCGACTATAGGTACTTCATCGGATCTTGTATCTATCCGAGTTCTGCCAGACACTTTAAAAACGTAATGGAGGTCTTGCTAATCTTGTTATACCTTAGAACAAAAACCATTATGTCCATTCTTATCATCATCAGTCACACTTTTCGCTGATCAACCATTTCTCGGTTACTCGGTAATTTGTTTGTGTGCCGCTATGACGTAGCCGCTTCAGGGCCTTTGTTGGTCTCAGGTCACAGATATGGTCTAGCGACAACATACAAATGTGTAGTAAAGTCAGCACAACTGGCCAGACCCAAATAAACGTACAATGAAAAACAGAAGTCGTGTTATTCCTTTCGTCATTGGGAGCGTCACGGTAAGAGACCAGCGGTAAATGTGTCTGTCATGTAAATGACGGGTATGCACCTATGACACGAACGGACGAGGTGACTCAGGCCAGCCTATTCAGGCTGTTCGTGCAGGGCGCAGACCTTAGGTGCCTTATTTAATCGAACATTTCACGGAAACAATGGATTCACAAAACATCTGTGCTTCCAATGGGTGTTGCGTATCCACCATGTCGCTTCGAAACAAATCAATTTCGCTAAATAAACACTGCTAAGTGTTCAGTAATCGACATTGTTCTACTGTGACATCGGAACATAGAATTCGTACACACATTGGATATTTTCCAATTCATTAAATGTGGAGGACACAAATTTCGATTACGTCATTGTGTCCTCAAAAATAAATCATTTTACTGGAGTTAAATTAACTCCATTCCATCATTCTATAAAAAACTAACGGGGCGTACGACACCACAACGTGGCACTTTAGTATAGAATAGTAAATATTGGGCACCGTATTTATAAAAATAACCTAATTAATACTTGAAATGAAATGAAATGAAATAAAGTTTATTTGGCAAAAAAGAAATTAACAATAATGAACACTTGTGTTTCAATTACAAATATTAGGCGTGCCTGCAAATCAGCCCTAATTTAAAATCTTACTTGATACTGTAAAGCTAATCATAAATCATTGTTATTACAGTATTGATTAGAGATATATTGGAAAATTTCTAAAATCATCAAAGCACATCACTTCATAAATTTATACAAAATAGATACAACTCACAATGTTTTCCTGTAGCAGCAAGCTTTAGTTTCCGAAATTTAGAAATTTTACTGCCGCACTCAAAGACGTCAATTAACTTTATTGAGTATTTAATGTCAAAAATTTTCATTTAAATCAAGACTATAGACCCGGCAAGAATAGAGACTAGTTTTGAATTGTCATTTTGTGACGTTAAGTACTCATTAATGTTATTTAACGTCTCTGAGTGCGGCAGTAAATGAGCGGTACCTATGTCAGTTTAACGCATGTAAAAATATGAGTCTATAATGTCATGCATATTTCCCACAGATCTTTTCCCTAATGCGAAAAATATTCTGCAATCAAATGAGTGGCTGATTGTGATTATGAGATATAATTTAAATCTTAATGGGTTTATAAAAATGCTGACTTAAAGGAATGTTAGTTCCAAGGTGGAGTTCCCAGCGACTGCCTTATCTATCCACTGAATTTGTTCTAGTCTGTCGCACTTGCGTCATCAAGTAACGTGACGTCTTATGCGTTCATTGTTAACTAAGCCTAACGACACCGTATAATAACTGCTCATTTAATCGACTCTACTTCCTTTCTCTATTTCCGTCCTTTCGACTCTCTTCATTCACACCCGTCACCCGCACTTTCATTTTATTTTTAATCGAGGCGAAATCAATAATACGTAGGTACCTAAGTAATCAACAACTCAACGCCATTTTTTACTTCTATCCATTAGAATTAAAGATATTTTTTCCACTACATTCTTGGCTAGTAAACTGCAAAATATATAGCGTTTAGAGGTAAAAAAAACTTCAGTTAGTTTTTTATTGTAGAATGACTATAAATATAGTCGATTCCAATATTCAATCTTACAAATTCTTACGACTTTTACAGTACTACCCACTGATTTTTCTTATAATTAATTGTGAAAATCAATTACACGAACAGCTTACAGTTGTCGCTGAAGCGTGCAGTCATTCAATAAGTTTACATAATTCTTTTTCTGAGTTCTAACACGATTGTAGAGTGACGTGACTAGCGGGCATCTACCCGTAATACTGATAATGTGTAATATTTTAAAGGATATTGGATTGGGACGTTTACGTCACCCGGAGAATTTGTTACCAACAAATTCTCCGGGTGACGTCCCAACCCAGGAATGCAGCCGACATCACTCAAACTGCGAACGTCTATGCAAATTGTTATCGTCAAATATAAAAAAGAAATAGTTGCCATTTGTGTAAAGAATGAGAAGTGATCTGGCGGCGTTTTCCAGTTGTTCCATAACTACCCGCTTAATGGGCGTTTCTTGCTCATAATCGAAAATAAATATTGGGAATATTGTGACAAATTAACAGAAACAATCGCATCTCCTGCGCAGAAGTCTAGGTCTGTACTAAGAAGTCTAGTAGGTCCATTATCTCCTGAATCAGCAGTGATGTAGTGCATGTTGACTGTCCGGTGGGAGTCGCAATTACCACCAAGGTCGCCTTATCAGCTTCCTGTTGGCGCATCATAGAATTACCAAGATGCCAGATACGAATAACTTGAGCTGTAATTATCATTGTGTTTATCTAGAACGAAACAAGCTCGGAGTAGAGAGTCGGCAACTTAATATACATATAAGTACCTATGCTATGAAGTGAATCAAATCTCAAAATACAGTCTACAGAACAAGTAAAAGAATTACAAAGATTTTGGTGGTTAGAAAAAGAATTTCGAAAAATTATGATCTTGAGGCGGGAATCGAACCCGCGTCCGCTGCTATCCGGGCAGGTGCCTGACCGCTCGGCCACCCAAGACACTAATTAACTTGCCGAAATTCTTCTAACCTTTACACTTCACGTTGTAAGCCAACGGTTCTAACCACCAAAATCTTTGTACAATTTTTTCTAACATTTATATAATGTTAAAATTAAAAAATCGAAAAGTAAAAGAATTACTAAAAAAATCCCACACGCCTCATTTCTTCTATCAGTTCTAATATACATGAGGAAGAAAAACAGTAAGCTCAGTAATATCAGTAAGGCTGTGGTTGCAAGCTTCGATTTGCATCGCAGGTACAATTATTGGCTTAGGTATTCCACAAATCCCCTTACATAATCCCCTGCTTGGGGGATTTGATTTGTCGACTTATCTTCAACACATCCCCTGAGCATCTTGTCTTCATTTAATTTATGATTGCCAATGTTTATTTTATTAAGGCTCTAATTAAATAAATGAATTAACAACAAGTTGTTGATGTGTCAGGTTTCCTGATCGACTTCATCAGCGGGCCGGTGTCGGTGGGCTTCACGTCGGCCGCAGCCATCATCATCGCCACCACGCAGATCAAGGACATCCTCGGGCTCAGCTTCCCGGGAGGGAAGTTCTTGCAGGTCTGCCTCAGTAACCTCTATGCGGCTGTAGGAAGCTTTGGAAATAGAGTTCATCACTATCGTTTGCTTGTGCACACAAATTTGACGTGTTCTTGTTAAAAAATATGCACCTATTTAAAAAAATAAATCTCAATTAAAATTGCCGCGGAACGATATGGAAGCTAGAATTCGCAATAAAATTGAACGTTGAATATTGAGTTTTATACTAAAAGCGCAAAGACACCGCTGCCAGTATCTGCGGGAACGCAACAGAATTAGCGCGATTTCTTTCGAAGATGCGGCCGCGACTTTTAAACTAATAATTATGTTGTATTTTGTGTCTAATGTAATTGCCGTCAAAGTTATATTATTAAGTACGATTTCTTTGAAAAGGTTCGCTTCCTTTCCGTTCCGCTGCCTAATAGGAAACGCTTTGACTTGACTATCTCGCCTGTTACGGACATCAACGCGTGCTTGATGTCAGAGTATTCCCAAATCACGTAAATAATTGCGAGCTATGTATGTGCCTACTCAATTAAACTCAATTTTTTGCACAAAATTTATTGCGTATACAACTATTAACAATTATGAGCTAGGTATGGACGAATCTGTTTTCGTATAACAATTATTATCACTCACTCACTAATAAACTAAAATAAACTTCGTAAGTTATAAAATACCAATGGTTAATAACATTTTAATGGAATTTAATGCGCCCATGCATAGGAGTAACACAGCTACAGCTATCCAACTCATTTTGTTGTAGGTACATATTATTCGATGTTTTCGCACAAGCTCACGTGTAAAAACTAGATTATTTGTGATCGCAAAGTGCCGCGTAAGTAATTACTTTTTATCGTTCCAATTATGTCAGAACACTTTTTGTGGGCATAATTTAAAGTTTTTGCGGCACAAAGAGCTGGCACACTTTCTATTGACCTTCGGCCGTTGACGATTTATTGAGATCACTCCACCAACGAGTTGATTGTTTTTAAACAATTTTAATAGCTGTGAAATTGGCGTTTTGTTTGGAAATGTTCAAGGTATCTGCACTTGGCAGTGAAACAATTATCTTACAGGTATCATGGTTATTTATTACATAACCAATGTTTATTTTATCTGTCTCTCTTTCTTTGACTTAAAAGATCTCATCAATATATAAATAAAGAGAAAAATAGAAAGAGTTTTTTTCGGGTCAGTATGGGGAAATTCTAAATTATAAGAGGTAGAGATTTATTATCGCGAGTTCCTCCGTGCTTCGGAAGGCACGTTAAGCTGGTGGTGCCGGCTGCATCTGCAGTCGTTAATACCCACCAACCCGCACTGGGCCAGCGTGGTGGGTTATGGCCCAATCTATTCTTCCATCCATGGGGAAGGCCCGTGCTCCAGCAGTGAGGACATTACAGGGCTGGTGATGATGAAGAGATATAGAACCGTGATCTTAATAGATTTGGAGATATCGGATTAAAAAAAAAACAATTAATTATTATCGGAAAAGGTGCAGTGTGCCTGATATTGTGTGATGGCTATCCGTATATTATAAAATGTACTGTATGCCGGCAGGTGTGGAGCGGCCTGTACGAGCACATCGGCGAGACGCGCCTCTGGGACGCAGTACTGGGCGTCTCTTGCATCGTGGTGCTGCTTCTGCTCAGGGTAACTGATGCCTTCCATTCCACTACTCATATTGCTCTCACACTGCTCTAGGTTTTGGCATAGCAGACACCAACCCTCCTTGAGTATGCTAATTTTGGTGGTCTGCTCCCCTGCCAATCGGGTTCTCCAAGGTGTTTCTTGATCCACTCCGTCCAACATCCCTAGTCAACTTTTACGACCCCCCAGGGGTGAGTCGAGGTAGTCGCATTGTTATTTTTCGCTCCAACATGCCATCATGGAAGACAAGTACCTACTACATGACTTACGCGTTGTTAGAATACGTTAAAGTTAAGTTACAAAATTAGTTTTTGGAGACGGAATTTAATTTTATATTTCGTCTCCAAAAACTAACGAGTTGCAATTACGCGGTGTTAAAAGTTAAGCGACGATATAATGTGGATGGGCCATATATTACGAAGGAAATCGTTTTCCAAGAGCTGGGAGTAGGCTTAAGGTTCCTACCCGGCTTGCATGACCAAAATAATAATCGAACCGCGACTTGAGTAAGCCATTTATATTGTTTCAGTGGTCATGCTAGTCGGGCTGTAATAATGAGTAAATAGGAGTCCCTGTATTACGCAGAACTTTGTCCTCTATGGATAGGCATATTACAAAGGTCATCAATTTCCAAGTGTTGCGGGAGTACCAGGTTCCTGGTAACAATGAGTAGCTAAATACGAGCCCTGTGTCCGCAGAAGGTGAAGGACATCAAGGTGTGGCAGGGGTGGGGCGCGCGGCCGCTGGCGCAGGCGCTGTGGTTCCTGTCCACCACCAGGAACATCCTCGTGGTGCTGCTCTGCGCCGCGCTCGCCTTCTACTTCGACACGCAGCGGAAGGCGCCTTTCGTTCTCACCGGTTGGTGCACGATACTCTCCAAATGCGATTCACTTGGCGAGCCTATAATGCCACATTTCGGGCACATCAATTGCAATATATTGCTATAGTCTGACAAGTTCGTGCGCGACCCTCCTGCGGTATGAGGGGCGGGGACGGGCACTCTAGATGTTAGCGGGGGCGAGTGATGCGGGGGGGAAACTCGCTCCTAGCCGCATCATCCGCCCCCGCTAACATCCACAGCGGCCCGCCGTCCCCGCCACCGCCTATAACGCAGGAGACGGTGGTCGCGCACGAACTTTTCGGTCTCCATGACATGTTTTTAAGCGATTTACTGGCGCGCTCGGCCTGCGATTGCGTAAGCTAAACATTTCGTTACGGCCGGTCGTTGGATGGGTGACCAAAATGTATTACCTCGAGTTCCTCCGTGCTTCGGAAGGCACGTTAAGCCGTTGGTCCCGGCTGCTTCTGCAGTCGTTAATACGCCTCACCAACCTGCTCTAGGCTAGCGTGGTTGCTTATGGCCCATTTTCCCTATAATACTCCCATCCATTGGGAACGCCTGTGCCCCAAAAGTGGGGACTTTAAAGGGATGGTGATGATGATACGATTAACTTCACTTCGTTGTTGGCCTTGCAATAAAGCCAGCCGCCAGAATAGCAAGCAGGAGTTCGATCCACGTATCAAAAGTCGAAGGGACCGGGTAGCAGCGTTCCTAAACCATTTACCAATTTACCCCCCTAGTATTCACCTGAAATAAGCTGGCGAAATGTGGATAATACACCTTATGGAAAAATACCCCTTATGAAAATGAATCTCTTGCTTTTTTCCCGTCAAGTAAAAATTACGTTTTCATGCAACTTTTTCAATTCCTCATTTTAGTTGAGTTCGTTTTATAATGAATTAATATTAGATGCCGCCAATGACGATATGAATATAGTGAAGCCATAATGTATTGTTGCGCGTGCCAGGCGACGTGAAGCCGGGCCTGCCGCGGCTGTCGGCGCCGCCCTTCTCGGCCGCGGTGGGCAACCACACGTACACGTTCGTGGAGATGGCCTCCACGCTGGGCTCCGCCATCTTCGTGGTGCCACTGCTGTCCATCCTGGAGAACATCGCGCTGGCCAAAGTGTTCTGTGAGTCATCTCCATGAGCGAGAGTTGGGCCTACGGAGTGAAAACTGAAAAGGCGATTTTTTTGGCAATTATTGCTTGGTAACTGTACCTAGCCTAGTAGGTAGGTACCACTTGCCACTGTGGCATTACACTGAGGCATGACCTAGTTTCTCAGTAAATGCTGTATAAACTTGTTTTGTTCTTCTTTGTATGGCCAATAAATATTTTCTTTCTATTTGGAGCAATCACAATAAATTACGACAATTGTTTCGGGAATATTGCTTTCAGTTGCCCCATAGTTATATTCCACTTTCTCAATGTCACGATAGGAGTTGCTAAATATCCAATCCATGGACTGTATGATAATTGGTCTATGATCCAATCGGTTCTTTGACTTATGACTGTATGTCAATACGTATAAACGAGATAGAGATAGATGAGATGTAAATCAATATATTATATATCCATCGTCGGTTGCTCGTTCAGTTCGAAGGACCACTTACTTGTTTGAGATAAAATTAAAACAAGTAGACATGTAAAATAGTAGGTATGGATTTACTATCTATTTAAATTAAATTATAACGGTTTGACAGACCGGCTCGTACAAAAGCCTTTTAGAAAGTGTACAAAAAGTTGCCAGTTTTACTCAATTTACTAAATTAAAAATGTTGCCAGCAAATAAGGCCAAAAACTGATGTTCTGTATTCTGCCGCGAGTACGAAAAACGCATCATCTACCTTTCTACAACTTCTAAGAAAAACGCGTATTAAGTTTTTTTTAGTTTAGTTACTTGTATCTCCGGGACCAAGCTAGCTATTGATGTAAAAATTGGTCTAGGAATATATTGAAATGGTCTCTAATATAGGAAAGGTAGAGATCGCTTTCCTGATTTCAAATAGTATAGCTCGATTCCGCAAAAATCGTACATAAGGCGTTCTTGTAAGCGCGGCAGTATTGAACATCCTAGTTTTATAGATGCGCCATATTGCAAGGTATCGTGTGGCCGTATCTGCTGTCATCGCCCCAAATAGCCCGATGCGATTGCCCATATAAAGGCTCATTGTGCTTGCAGCGGAGGGCAAGCACGTGGACGCGACGCAGGAGATGCTGGCGCTGGGCGTGTGCAACATGGCGTCGGCGCTGGTGGAGTCCATGCCGGTGTCGGGCGCGCTGTCCCGCGGCGCCGTCAACCACGCGTCCGGCGTCGCCACGCCCGCCGGCGGCCTCTACACCGGCGCGCTGGTTCTGCTCGCGTTGCAGGTGGCTCCTCTCTCTTCTTGATTCGTATTGACTTGGCAATCCGCCACATTTGGCCAAACGCCGCGTGACGTTTCATTTGCTGGGAGGTAAACGCTGTAACTTGGGACTATAATTAGGACACACGCACAATTAACATTGTGACCACGCATGCCTACTATAGAAACTGTCATGTTTTACGGAGTCGTGACGTCACACAGAGGCCATTGCTGCTTTGGCAGACATTTTAATTTGCATTAAGTATTTAATAGTTATTTGTTGTACGTGAGTGCAAAGTTGTTTTTTAACCGCGTGCTCAATTTTGATGACCGAGCTAGCGAAGGATTCAAAAATAAGAATCCTGAGCGATAGCGAGGGAATCAAAAGAGCACAAGGTGAAAAATCTTTGCACTCGAGTGCAACACGTAACTTTTCATCCCCCCCAACGAGGAAATTGCAAAATACAAAAAAAAAATACAATCACAACAGTTTCTGTTTTCACCCAGAAACTTCCACAACACCCTCCCATTAACCCAAACACATTCGCAACACCCACAACATTCACCCAGAAACACCCAAAAAACACCCATTCACCCAGAAACACCCACAAAACACCCATTCACCCAGAAACACTTACAAAACACCCATTCGCCCAGAAACACCCATTCACCCAGAAACAACCACAAAACACCCATTCACCCAGAAACACCCATTCACCCAGAAACACCCACAACACACCTATTCACCCAGAAACACCCACAAAATGTCCAATCACCCAGACACACCCACAAAACACCCATTCACCCAGAAACACCCAAAAAACACCCATTCACCCAGAAACACCCACAAAATATCTAATCACCCAGACACACCCACCCACAACTTCCACCCAGTCACGCCCACAATACTCACCCATCCATTCAGACAAACCCACAAAACACCCATTCACCTATACACACCCACAAAAAACCCATTCTCCTAGACACACCCATAAAACACCCATTCACCCAGATACCTCCAACACCCAGCCATCCACCCAGCCACACTCGCAAAATTTATCCTGACACACTTGTAAGTACCTAATAAAAATTACCGTCCCTAATGGAGTTCCGAGACGGTCAATCAGCTTGTGTCAAGCACGTTGATTTTCTGTATATTTTTGTTCCGTTGCTAGCGTAAACAAATCAAACAAACCTAAAAAAAAAATGCTTGACTCAAGCATCAAGCAAGCATTGTAGACGATCAAAATGTTTAAAGCAAGATTGACGCCAAGCTGATTGACCGTCACGGAACTCCTAAGTTTTAACAAATTTATGACGTGAAAAGAAAATGGCGCGCGCAAAGCAAATTACAAAAAAAGTACACCAAGAAGGTTCCGAGTCTGAGTTTTTAACAAATTAAAATAGGTTGCATGATAATTTCGGCACCATGGAGGTAGAAATAAATAGGTATAATGATGTTTTGAATTCACAAACTCATTGCACACGATGTTCTAAATTCAAATTTACTTTAACCTCTAGAGGATAAAAACGGCTTTTGCAGTCAGATATCGAAGAGCAAAAACGCTTTTTCCGAGATGGTGGGATGAAAAACATTTTTTTTCTGTCAAAATCCTAAGTTTTTACATAAATAGTAGATTTTCCATCAAGTGCACAAAACGAATCATTTTTGTCCGAGACTTTTAGCATATTTTGCTGATAGTAATGTCGAGGATAAAAATGGTTTTGTGGACGAGTTAGAAACTCTGCTTTTCACTTCGATTGCGAGGAAATAAAACAGTAGTTTATCATAACATGTCTTAAAATTCGAACTAAAATTAGTACAGTTTTGAGTTAGTTAGTTTTAAATTCTCCCTATATTTTAGGGAAGGCAAAGGGTCTAGCCCATACAGCCAAGTCTTTAGTGTATATTTTATCTGTAGTCTTATGAAATAATGAATGGGTGAAATGGATGAATGAAATGAATTTTACGTTAAAATATGGGTGTCACACATTTTAACGCATCTAGGGAGTGCTTGGCGCGAATTGAATGGTAACAGAGTTCTGATGGTGACTAATGAAATGGATAAAACCACTTTTTATAGTGATCTTCACCACTACATCAAACACATCATAAGACTTGTTTTCAATGATTCTGCATAATTGCACATCAACACGGATGTTTGTGCATCAAAATAACACCACTTTCGCTGCACAAAATCCACTCTAAAGCAATTTTTGAACCATCGAAAATAAATCCAACTGACACCACGAAACGCACCAAACACTCTCCGTACAGTTTTGAATACTGAAGGAAATTGTTTTTCCCATTGATATTAGGCTTGGGTTGCAGACCTATATAGCCAAGTATTTAATTAATTTTAAAATAATAATTTTCTTAAATTAATTTAATAACCTACCGTACCTACTTGAATTAAAATTTGGCGAATAAATTTAAGTACATACATACATACATAATTCACGCCAATATCCCCGAAGGGGTAGGCAGAGGTGAACTAGCACCCACGCTTCGCCAATTAGGCTAGGTCCCATGTAATAGGTGACGAGCCTATTGCCATTTATCGGGCACAAAAGTCGCAGTACTTTGCTAGTTAGTAGGTATAAGAGGAATGCTGCTGCCCATTCCTCATCACTGATTTATCCTTAGTCGCCTTCTACGACACCCACGGGAGAGGTTTGGGGTGGTGACAATTGTATTCTACTCTGCCGTCACCACACGGCCATAAATTTAAGTAAATAATAAAATAACAAATTTTAACTCTGAATTTCTTATTGTGTTTGGCTGCATGGCTTATTTTCTTTGCCTTAATATAGACACATTTATGAGTAGATATGTTAATGCTCTAGAGCACAAAATTCGATTTTGTGCAGCCTATATCCTGCACAAATAACCACTTTCAGAGCATGAGAAGTGAAAATTATATTTTCACTTAACGTATCTACTCATAAATGTGTCGATAATAAGGCAAAGAAAATGAGCCATGCAGCCAAACAATAAGAAATTCAGAGATAGAATTTGTTATTTTTTAATATTTACTTAAAAATATTTGCCTAATGTGTTTTTTAAGACATAAAAGATATTAAAATTTTAATTCAAGCAGGTACGGTCGGTTATTAAATTAATTTAAGAAAATTATTATTTCAAAATTAATTTAATACTTGGCTGTATATGTCTGCAGCCCAAGCCTTATATCAATGAGAAAAACAATTGAGTGTTTGGCGCGTTTCGTGGTGTCAATCAGATTTTTTTTCAATAATTTTTAAATTGGTTCATAGTGGATTTTGTGCAGTGAAAGTGGTGTTATTTTGATGCACAAGCATTCGTGTTGATGTACAATTATGCAGAATCATTGAAAACAAGTCTTATGATGTGTTTGATGTTGTGGTGAAGATCACTATAAAAAGTGGTTTTATCCATTTCATCAGTCACCATCATGAACTCTGTTACCATTCAATTCGCGCCAAGCACTCCCTAGATGCGATAAAATGTGTGACACCCATATTTTAACGTAAAATTCATTGCATTCATTCTTATCACCCACTCATTATTTCATACGACTACAGATAAAATATACACTAAAAAATTGGCTGTATGGGCTAGACCCTTTGCCTTCCCTAAAATATAGGGAGAATTAAAAAAAAAAAAGATAAACACTTTCCGTCAGTACTAATTTTAGTTTGAATTTTAAGAAATTATATGAGAAATTCTGATTTATTTCCTCGCAATCGAAGTGAAAAGCAGAGTTTCTACCTCGTCCACAAAACTATTTTTATCCTCGACATTACTATCAGCCCTCGCCTACGGCTCGGGCTGCTAAAAGTCTCGGACAAAAATGATTCGTTTTGTGCACTTGATGGAAAATCTACTATTATTTTGGATATACCTAATAGACACCTAGTAGTGTAGTTTTTCACAAATTTTTCAATTGTATTTTTAAAAGTACTTCCTATTCCCTCTGCCTCGCTTCTTAGACACTTTCAAAAAATGCGTTTGGCGGTTCTTTTCAGTACTTCACGCCGTACTTCTACTACATCCCGAAGGCGTCGTTGGCGGCGGTGATCATCGCGGCCGTCGTCTTCATGATGGAACTGCATGTCTTCAAGCCCATCTGGAGGACTAAAAGTAAGTGGACCTTCCACTAGCCTTTAATCCATTTGAAAGTGAATTGTATATTTTGTTTAGAAAGGAGTAAAATTTCATTGCCCAATTCAAAACGTCTTAACTTTACATCCATAATAAATCACCCCTTATTATCATATATAATAAATCGCGCTTTTCTCCCTAAGGGGTAGGCAGAGATGTTTTAACATCCGCGTTTCGCCAGCTTACTTCAGATCAGATGTTTCATGGCGCATCAGGCCCTAGTGGCAAATCTGTTCGAACGAATAGAAAACAAAAGTATGAAACTGAAGTTTCGTTTTCTCTGTAATACGTCAGTTTCATGTTGCTGCCTTTTGTTTTCAATTGATTATATACTCTTTGTGAGAATGAGTCATGTCAATTGCTGGTGCGTTTATAATTAATTGCTTTGTATTTGGACAGGCATTTTTTTGGCAATAATTGCTTGGCAACTGTAATGGATCACTCTGCACCTTAACACATATGAATATCGATCGGGATTGTGTACCCTAACGGTGACGCAAAAAATATGATGTTTACCAGAGGTGGACCTGATCCCGGGGCTGGTGACGTTCGGGGCATGCCTGGGCACCCGGCTGGAGCTGGGCATCGTGGCGGGCATCGCCGTCAACCTGGGCTTCCTGCTCTACGCGTCCGCACGGCCCTCCGTCAAGGTGGGGCACATTAGTAGGGCACATTCACACTCATTAGTCAAAGTCAAAAGGTTTCCAATATTTCATCCGATCGTAAATTTCTTGAGGCCTTCTTGAGTCCTCGTGAGAACGGGCAAGAAACTCGGCAAGTTTTATTGTTTCCTTACTTTACATAAAGTTTGAGTTAATAAAAGATGTCGTGATGAGTGAAAAGCGCCAGGTTATGAGTAGGCACCCAAAACCGACGGGCATGCATGAGGACATGAATGGGATTGGGTGAAGCGAAATAAGTATGTAGGTAGGTAAGGATCTTTCGGTCTGTCATGCTGGCTTGGGAGTGAAAAAATAACATAGAATGTGCCAGCACCGACTCATCCCAGGGGTGTCGTAAAAGTCGTCCAAGGAGATTGCCCGGTGTAGACCAATAAGCTCCTTGGGACACCCGAATGGTGTAGGGCAAACAATCTACAATAGCATACCCGAGAAGGGTTGGTGTCAGGCAGGCGACCGGCTTTAAAACCTAAGCCAAAACCTTGAGCAGTAGTGTGGATTGAAACGTTGTCATCCCAATCACTTCCTTCGTTCATCATCACGAGCACCTTTTCGGTGTGATGGGTGATAATGAATCAAAAGGGGGTGCATGGCTTGATGACGTCTGACCGATATGAATGCAGGGAGAAGGTACCTATGTACCCATATAGTATCTGAGCAGGGCGAGCTGTCCGCATGCGCAGGTGTCGCTGGCCAGCTCGGGCGGCGTGGCGTTCGCGCTGGCGCGCGTGGACCGCGCGCTTGGCGTTCCCGTCGGCGGCGGCGTTCGTGCGGCGCTGCGCTGGCCAAGGCGGCGCCGGCGCCGCTGCCGCTGGTGCTGGACGCCACGCACGTGCAGGCGGCCGACTTCACCGCCGCCGAGGGCATCAAGGCGCTCATCGAGGACTTCCACGCGCCGCGGCCAGGCGCTGGTCTTCTACAACGTGAAGCCGTCCATCGCGGCCGTGTTCCGCGGCGTGCGCCCGCGCCAGTTCCTGCACTGCTCGTGCCAGGCGGAGCTTGCCGCGCCTGCTGCGGGCGGCGGCCGCCCAGGCCCGCTGAGTAGTACGTCACTTCCATGCACTTGCATTCTATTCGTTGGACTAGATTGGCCACTTGTGTCGTAGGCACGGAGAGCAACTCTCTCGGCCACCGTCGAGTGGCAGACGGACAGTATTCACGTAGCATTGTACATACTAACCGCGTACTATATTTATTAGACTAGTTGTGTAAGTTAGCGTATGATTTGCCGCAGTGGGCGAGCACTTGTTGGACTTGTAGTAAATAAAAATTTGAATACCGTTTAAGTATTATTTTATTCCTGACTCAAAAGATTAATCAGACAATATTTCACATGCCTTTGAGAAATAAGAACATGTACGAGAAAGAGTCGACAGTCCTACCCAGTAGGCCTATTCGCTAACTTTTTTTGACAGTTGAAAGTGATGATCGCCGAACTATTTACTCCATTACTGTTTTCACAGGACAAGTGTCACAATAGCGTTTTAGTAAAGTAGTAATGGATCAGTAAATAGTTCAGTGATTATCACTCTCAAGTGTCAAAAAAGTTAGCGAATAGGCCCACAGGTAAGTAACCCAATTCTGAAGTTTCAAGACAACATACATACATACATACATAAATCACGCCTATATCCCCGAGAGGGTAGGCAGAGGTGAACTAGCACCCACACGTTTCGCCAATTATGTTACGTCCCATGTAATAGGGGGCGAGCCCTATTGCCATTTATCGGGCACAAAAGTCGC
>OZ008348.1:113373-155964 GCA_963931975.1 Cataclysta lemnata | reverse complement strand
CACCAGCCTGCGGGCGCGGGGGCACGTGTGAGAGGCTGGACACCGCAGTGGACACGCTGCACTGCACTCCGGCAAAGGCCACCTACCCGGCCAGCGGCAGCGTGGCGGCCAGCCCGGCCAGCAGCCCCAGCAGCGCCAGCGGGCCCGCGTAGTGCGCCAGCAGCTCGCGCCAGTGCTCGCGCGCGCCGCCCACCTCCACGTGCCCGTCCGCCACCACCACCACGCCTAAGGAACAATAGTACATCAGTCACGTCAGCAACTACTCCGTCTTCATATGCGAAGTGTCCACTAGAAACGGAAGGAAGACAATTTTTTGCAGACGTCTTACACGCTCGTGCGACTTGCAGCGAGTTCGGAAAGTCGCTAAAACTTGCAGAAGTCCACTTGAGCGCGCGTTTACAGGTTGGACGTCGCTTGCGCAAGTATACTTCCACAAATATATTTCTAGTGGACACTTCGTTTAACGCACGTTTAAGTCCAAAAATGAATAATAGATGTTCATATAGTGAGCGATTGACTGTGTTCGGGATGAACACCTTATCCCAGCGTAGACGCATGCTTGACTTGGCTTTTCTCCAGAGAATGGTCAGAGGTTCTTTGATTTCTGAGGAACTAATGGAACATATTCGGTTTTGTGTCCCTAACTTGAAAGCTCGTAGAAAATTTAAGACTTTCTTTAGTGTTGCGCGCGGTAGAACCAATCTGGCATTGCAATTGCCTATCGCGAGGCTTACAACAACCTACAATGAGTATCATAAACTGTTGGACATTGACATTTTTCACGACCGCCCCTCAGCATTCAGAACAAAAATTCTATCACTTAATGTTTAAGTTTGTGGGCGACATAGAGAATTCGACAAGACACACACGTTGCGTGCGTGCAACGTGAGTGTCTTGTCAAATTGTGTACTAAGTAGATGTAACTATCTGTTTATTTTGTGTTTGAGTTAATGTTGTGCATATCTGTTATAGATGTAAACCCTAGATATTCGTCTTATGTGATTGTTCTTGTATAATGCTGTGTGTTTACATTGTTGATGTGCCTTAATAAATAAATAAACGCACAGTACACGGTCCTTGGTTTGGTTCAGTTAACTCATAAAACATCGCAAGCCCGCGGGTCACCAGCAGGACGAGGGAATACGTAGCGTGCTCGAAATCTTGACGAATTTAGGTTTATGGCTCTAATTAATTAATGTTTACTTTTTCGATGCTGCTCCTACACCCGTCGCAATATTAATAGTGTCATACGTCTCCTCAGACAGACGCGAGAAGAGACAACACATAGCCATATCTCCGAAGATAAAACCCCACAGGCTAAAGATAAACCTGCCTCAAGAAGCTCTGCGCAGTTCGAGATCGTACTTCTAATTTATTTCTTATTTTATTACGCATCAAAAACATTCCATAAATCATTTCGGTAATGCCACGTGAATAGATATTTTATGTTTAATGGATTCAATTTATTTTGACCAAAATAAGGCACTTAGATGAGAACTGTAGACACGAGGACAGCACATTCGTTATCTTACAGTGAACAATTACATCTCATCAGAGCTCGCGAACTAATTGGATCACCCTCGGACGCGGTTGCTACCAAGCAGTAGACTTTACTGCTCACAAATAAAGCACCATGTCGTAGCGAGAATTCATTATTGGCCCTTGCAAGCGCGTGTAAGGAATAATGAACCTGCCCATTTAGGCAATAAGGTGGTTTATTGCGCGGCCAGCGCTCGGTCGGGTCAATTCGCTAAGCGGCCGGATGGACGCCGCGGCGACGTCGCCGCCTCAATGAATGAGTCCCCGCTCTGTTCGCGGCACCAGCACAGAAGCCAATTCATTATGGGAACGAATAAAATAGCCGGTTAGCCCCGCTCAACACTACTTTGTATGGCAAAGAGCTTCATACTCTTCTCCCTGCCCTGCCGGCGCAGTATGTTTCCTCTTCCATTTATATCGGTCAGACGTAATGAAGCCATCCATTCCCTTTTGATTGATATCATCCAACACACTGGAAAAGTGCTTGTGACGAAATGAAGACCGACGAATGGAGAGAGTGATTTGGAATAACAGCATTCCAATCCATACTGCTCCAGGTTTTGGATTAGATAGGTTTCTCCCTTAGTCGCCTTTGACGACACTCCCGGGGTGAGTCGGAACTGGCATATTCTCGTTATTTCAGACTTCTTAATGTAATGAGAAAGAGATATATTTTTTTACTAAACGATTCTACTCAGATTCACATTAGATGCATCCGAAGCCCTATCTGGCGTCGTATTCTTTTACTTTGATCTCATTATATATATAAGCCCAACTATACACTATTCATATACCTTTTTACTTTTCCAGTTCAGGAATAATATAATTCATGCGAATAGAAAAAAAGTTCATCCATATTTTGTCGAAAATAATAGAAAAAGCTATTTCTATTCAAATAAATCAATACTTAAATGAGAATAACATCCTACCGGACAAGCAATCGGGATTTAGAAAAGGAAGAAGTACGGCAACTGCTTTACTTGATGTTGTGGATGACGTGCTGACTGGGCAAGATAAAGGACACGGATCGATCTTGGTTCTGTTAGATTATTCCAGAGCATTTGATACGATTAATACGACTATGCTTATTGCGAAATTGAAATATTATGGATTTGATGACCTTGCTATTGCATGGTTTTCCAATTATTTAGGTAATCGCTCACAAAGGGTGGAAATATGTTCTGCCAATGGAATAACAAAAGCATCCGCCACATCTTCTATCAATAAAGGTGTTCCACAGGGCTCTATATTGGGACCTATTTTATTTATTATTTACACTGCTGATCTGCCCAAATCAATTATGTATACCAATCATCACATTTACGCAGACGACCTCCAGATATACATGTCTTTTAAACCAGCTGAAGTAGCAGAAGCCACAGTTAAGATCAACTATGACCTTGAAAACATAGCTAAATGGTCAGAAGCTAATGGTTTGGTCTTAAATCCTGTGAAAACTAAGTTTTTGGTTCTGGGCTCACGGATTCAAATTGGTCAAATTATCAGTAGGGCACCAAAAATTAGAATGAATAATGTTGAGATTGATCGAGTTGACGAGGCTAGAAATCTTGGTGTCTGTGTGGATGGAAAATTGAAGTTTAAAAAGCATGTTGGCGACGTTGTCCAACACAACGTTGTCTGCTATATCAGGTGCGGCAATATTTAAGTGTCGATGTTAGGATACGTCTTTGTGAATCTCTTATATTGTCAAAGCTGAACTATGCGGATTCAGTGGTTGGAGCATGTTTACTAGCTCGCACTAAGAGAGTCGTTCAACGCCTACAAAACTCTTGCATCAGATTTTGTTTTCCCGTACCCCCAAGATCTCATATAACACCGTACTTGAATAGTAATCATCTCTTAAACATGGAATCCCGTCGTAATTTACATTTTGCGAGTTTGCTTTTCGGTATAATAAAAGATAAAAATCCACCATATTTATTTCAAAAACTTCAGTTTACTCAACGACAGCGAATAAAAGATCGAATGCAATACCCAGTTTTCAAAACTGCCGCATTCCGTGGCAGTTTTCGATATTCGGCTTCGAAGTGCTGGAATAACATCCCTCCTCCTTTGAGACATAGCTTTAGTATTAGAACATTTAAAATTAAATATAGAAAATATTTACTGAACAGTCAAAAAGCCGATTAAGTAATCATAGTAAAAACAGTGTAACATTGTTATATAATATATAATTATGTATATATGTATATTTGGTTTATATTGTATAGTATATCTAAATAGTTAAACGATGTCTGCCTCGTATTCAAAAATATTTATGTATTTGTTTAATTATGTTAAAAATTCCTGTGCAGAGAAGAAGCAGTATTGTTTGCGCATTGTCTGGCGCTATTTTGTGTTAAGGAATGGATACCTAGTGAAATGGGTAATTGTGGTATCCGCAGAATACCAGCGTCGAAGCACTATGTGCCTCGGCATGAGCTGAGCGGAGACCTATTTGGCCTAATAATATTTAAATTTGTGTTTATTATTGTTAACTTCTTGTTTGCCAAATAAACTTTATTTCATTCATTCATTCATCCATATTTTGCCTTAAATAAAATAGATAAAAAGATCATGAATTGTCCTCACAGCGAATTACAACATTTACAATCACCGCACATGATTATATCTACCTTCAATTCATATTGGCCTTAATATTATTACACGGTCACTCATTATAATAATTATTAACGTCACAGAGGCGGCCTCGTCGGCGATTAGCGTTACACGCCATCGAATACAAGTTTTCGGCCATCTACACACCGGCTCGTTGGTCTAGGGGTATGATTTTCGCTTAGGGTGCGAGAGGTCCCGGGTTCAAATCCCGGACGAGCCCAAAGACTTTTTGTTGTTTCTTTTTTTTTTGTTGGTTTATTTTGATGTTTTTTATATTAATATTGAATAATATCACAACTTATTTAACAAAAAAAAATCCAAAAACACATCACAGAAATTAAATAATACAATTTGGCCAAAAAAAAATAACAATAGTGATGTTAGTGATAAATTGATACATTTCAACTTTTTGAGAATGAGGTTATTTTTAAACACTCAGCGGCGGTTATACAGACAACAGCACGTCAGGTTGCCACAATATGTAATTTTTTTTCAAGTTGTAGTCTGACGAGCTGTCTGTACTTAATTTTTTGCACAGTGCTACTTTTATTGACATCATAGACGGTGTTGCCAGCACATTTTTAGCGCAAGCCAAATTATGAATAAAGTATATGCAAATCATCTGTATTGTTTGAACCCAGCCAGCCCAGTGTGGACCGTCTATCGGTTACTGGTCCGAGGCCGCACGCAACGAATTAATTAGCTTCGGCCCGTGACTCAGTCATCATTAACACGAATTTAGCGGACTTTATTGCTCTGATACATTCATTGGACGCGAATATGTTAACTTTGCGGAAAACACGATCATCGCTTTTGTGTTGACACAGTACAGTTTTTAGATGGCCAAATAAATATAATAGAATGAGACCTTGACAGTAGTACCCACAAGAGTATATTAGCGGCATTCGCATACAAATTTCTCGCTCCAGTGACCCACACACACGTTGTGGACGTTGTCATAGTGTCAATGACGTGACGCCAGCGGCAATCATTATGTACACTACAGTCGTTAGCATTTAAACAACCGACGAAGGCATTGCACTGACCTATACCCACGCACACAATAATATGGATCTAAAGACCTGTCTGAGTCAAGTGTTCAACTTCGGCATTTTACACTAAATAATAATAATATGCATGTATGTAATTATAATTATGCATGTGTTAATAGTGTCGTAAATCGTGATGACATTCCAAGCAGTGCACGTCTTATTTTGTAATTATCAATTGACCCTAAATACGTATTTTGTAAATATTGCAGAGATTTTTGAAGGTTACAGTCAACAGAACCACAGAACGTCCGGGTAGTACCACAAAATGGCAAGTTTTCGCAATTGACTTTGTGCCTTACTACAAACAAATTAAGGCTAACAATCGATTGAAGAAATTATACAGTTTTGGGTAGAGAGAAATGCCGTTGACCGTACGTGAGGTATACGGTCAACGTGCATAAAAAATACAGTGAGTAGACGAACGGCTATAACAATTCAAGTTTGATGCAAGAATGTATTATTGTGCGTGAACGGAGCGAGGTCCGCTTTGTTCACTTCGCGCATTGCATTTAATATTTCTGTAAATTATTATTTTCCCCTTGATCTTAATTTGGCTAAACGATTTTAATTGGTTATGTCTTTGAGGGTTTAGTAACCGATTTCTATGTAACAAATTTTATTTCTTTTGTAAAAAAAATATGTAGCTTATTCATATTTCCAAAAAAAAAAAAAACTTTTTAAAAATGTCAAATAATTAACAGCAGTAAACTAAAGATTATTACAAAAAATTGTGCATACTATTTTCCATGCCATATACATAAAAATAAAACTGCAAAAAGAATTTCCCGTACCGGGAATCGAACCCGAGCCTCCTGGGTGAAAGCCAGGTATCCTAGCCACTAGACCATACGGGAGATATGAGACGTGACGAAATTTACGATCAATATCAGTTGGCAATCATAAAGAAAAAGGCCATTAGTCATGTCAATAATAAATAGTTAATTATTTTGGAAACTATGCCGGTGTAGATAATTGGTTTGACCTTTTTATGTTAAGAGGTCACTGACCCGTGATTTTGGTCGAAATAGCCTATCAATGCAGCCTGTTGCTAGAGGTACCGGGACGAGTGCGGGGGAGATGCGCGACCGGCGCGGAGGGGAAGGGGCCTTTGGATCGATACGGGCACTCGCCAACACAAACACAGCCACCGGCGACGAGACACCGGCCGGCTTCACACCCGCCGCCACCTAATTATACATGTACCTATGCATTAGCAACAAAACATTAATGTGGCGAGACACCGGACACGCACATTCACACGAGCTCGTCTTCCGAATATAGGTTGCATTGTCAGAATAACAGAAAGATCAAGACGAAGAGATATAGCGATAGGTAGTCATAGTCGTAACATATTGAATAAAATACATACTTAATTCTATTTTAAAAGGCTTGTTATGCCAACTTAGAACCAGTTTCTAATTAGTGGTGGATATTATAAATTCTATTGTGACTTACAAAAGGCTCACCTTAGGGGTGTAAATGTCAACTAAGGGAAATGGCCCGGCGTATAATACTAATCACCCGGAGACCAACAACAGCATACCCAAAGACGGTTGGTAGCAGACAACCCGCTATGATATCTCTCTCTCGACATGATCCTTTTCATCACTATTCTACACATTTTTCGCATCAAAAGTGAGTGCAGAGGCAGAGGAAACATACTGCGCTGCCCTGTTCCCACATACACTGAGAACAGGGCAGGAAGATTTATAATGGGAGGTTGGTGAATCCGTGAGCTCAATAATTGATATCCGTTGTAATAGCGTGTGTTTAAGACTTTCGCCTTACGCTAGTACAGACAGCCCCATGAGAGTAGAATTGCAAGCCCTTATCTCGCGACTCGACGCCGATGCCAGAGCGGCCTATCACGTCGAGCGGCGCCCGTCCCTGCTCTCGCGTTATCTGCCCGATACCAATCTGCACTTGACAATGCTCCTTCGCGCGGCGCTTTGTCGCCTTTCGAGCCAATCTACTCAATAATAGAGCCCCCTTTTAAATTCCTATTTAAGTACCTTCGCAACAGGTACATTCAAAAGAAGCTGTTGTCGCAGTAAATTAATGTGTAAAGTACGACATTGATTAATTGACAGTGAATAATGTGCACGTTCCAACTACGTCCACTTTGAAATTGATTGACTGACTTTGTTCCTCAAGGCGCTGGAAATAAGAAAAAGCCTCGTAAACAGACAGCCAGCAAAAGATTTCCAATAGAATAGTGAGGCTGCGATGTGTGCAAGACGAGAGGGCAACTATTAACATGACGCTCTGGGACACTGGTAGACATTTTATTTAGTCGAGGAAACGTTATGCGTATTAGTCAGTGGGTGCTTTTTGACGCCTGGTGCGTCCTAGAGTACAGCACCCACGACATCCGGGCGGGACCCGTCCTGTAAGAACACAGGTTCTTTATCATCAATGTAAGGAGCTTCTTGCTACCTAATTCTCATTAACCTTATAGTCTTCGGTCGCCTAGCTAGCACGACACATGTGGAGACAGTCGTATTCAATTGTGGATACCATACGGCGGCGCTATAATTTGAGACATGTATTAATGTGCATCGCAGCAACCAGGACATAGTAGTCCCCAACAAAACTCACTCAAACCAAGGACGCGTACTCACAAGACTGTAGAAAACATTCCGGTGCGTTACCTGGAAAGATAGAACAATCTATTATAATTTGCAATAGGAGTAAACAATTTCCAAGTACAAATATTGTTATCATTGCGCATGTAATAATCGCGTAGAATGTAAACGGAAAGGTAGAACGTGGTACTGTGTGTGGGTGGGTGGAGGGAACCCACCGCCCTTAACAGCTCGCTGCCCGCACACCAAAGGAGCCTGCTGGACCGCGACGGCCCATTTGCCTCCCCGCGTGGCGCGTTCTATATTGGTGACCGAAAATATCGTAACGTTACGTCAAAGAGAATGCTTCAGGTAGCCGATCTGTCCACCAGTCTTACGGCCTATGAAGTATGTAACCCAGAGGCATTTCGTTTTTGTATTTTATAAAACCAACTTCTGTCAATAAGATATTTTTAAAAGCCATCAAGAAATGGAGGAAAAATAATGGTTTATTACAATATCCAGTTAAATTTTAAATGTATTTCTGCGAAACCGATATGCCGAGTACTGCGTTTGATAGGTTTGTGGTGTATTGAGCACGTGTCAGCTGCACCTCCCGCCACCCGCCCGCTGCACTCATCTGTGTAGTCTTATACCCCCTTCTTATAAAACATAGACTAAAGTTAGTCATATTTTAAAACTGATTTTGACCCATTTATTTGCTGAATGAAAGACAAGAGTTTGCTTTTATTTTTAACCATGACAATAATAATATAAGTCCAATAAGGGGGACAAAGTTTCTATTACTGCAGTTCAAAGGTTGAATGTTGCGTGCTCCGATTCAGCAGCACATCTTTAGCGCCGATGCAAACGACGTAATTCCCAAAACTATTTTAGTTTCATTGATAGTTGATAAGCAACATATTAAAAATTATACCCAGTCTCTATTTGGTAGACACTTCTACCTAACAAATATGACAAGTAAGAAAAAACAGATTATAAAAGAAAGTAAAACGTCTCGGCTGCATCTAATATAGTATAAATGTGAGCAACACGTGAGGCGACCGCTGCCGCCGCATCCTGTCTCGCCGCGGCAGAGGCGCCTGCTTGCTCCTTTTGTGTTTTGATGGGGTAATTAAGTTTACGCCATCAACATTTCCGAATCAAGGACATGTTTGTACTGTGACATTCCATTGACTATTCGTCGTGTGTTCATGCAGCGTAAAGTATTATGTTGAACAGCCGAAAACATACATATATGGAAAGGTTATCATTTTTATTTTATGATGAAGTAAACTCTAGAAAGTATCCAGTAATAATTATTAATTACACACCGATGTTGAAAGGTAAACAAGCGCCTTTGTCTAGTCTTGCCTGAAGTAGTTGACTGAATACATAGGTATTTATAGGTGGTGTTTTCCCGCATACAAACACAGACGTAACGTTATAATATATGTATAAATATTTTATGAGACACTGAAAATGGCTGGCGAAGTTAGCCTGCGGTCTGTTTTGGGCGTGCACAATACTATAATCGCAGTGGAGGGTGAGCGGCGGATGCGCGTCGGTTGGCACGGTGTTGGGTCGCACCAGGGTCTTGTTTTAGCCCAATAAATATAGCCACATATTTTGTACTCTAGGACAAAACTACAGGTATTGTTACAAACGGCACGATTTCACCGTCAATTCGCGTATTCTCGTTCAAACATTTGAGAAGGTAATGAATGCCTAAGAACTGTGCCAGTAGTCCAAAATCATTGTTTCATCAAGTGTGCAAGCACGAACGCACCGAACGCTGTTCTGAAAACCATACTTTTTATTCCACACCTGACCAGAAAGTGGCATTTTAGGACATAAAATTTCCTACTTACCTCTGGCGGTAAAAAAGATAGCCTATTAATCGATCGCATATTAATCGCCTTCAGCTAGTGCGTCTAATACTTGGGATCTGAGACATTCTCCCCCGAATACAGAAACGCTAATTAAATTTGGGGCACTGCTTAAAAAGTTAAGTGAACATTACCTGTCAGAACTTGTATGGAAAAACGTCAATTTTGACAACATTTAAATGTTTAGCAAGACTCAAACTTTGTATTCGGGGGTGTTTGTTTTAGCGCTAGTGTTAATAAATGTACTACACCCGGGTATACATATTCTGTCATACCGGAATGGGTTGGGATTAAAACAATTATCAGGCAGCACCAATCTCAAAATATAACTTGTCTATTTTGGGCGTACACATTTCAAAAGCGACGGTTCACCGATTGATCAACGACTGGCCTTGGCGAAAGAAAACACGGAAGAGTTAGCACCGATTGCCGGGTGTGTACGACTCATTGGTCGGCTGCGTGGCGTTGCACAGAGCGGGCTCTGAATTGGTCACAGGGAGCAGTCGAAGAGGGGGATGCAGGCTCCTCGGGGCACGGGAAAGGCTCGCTCAGGTGGAACGTCACGCTCAAACTGCGCTTAGAGGATTAGGAGCTCGTACACGTACACGCAGAAAACTACAACGTAAATTGCTCAATTTTCGTTGTATTTTCTGCGTTGTGGATTCGCAACGCGCCAGTTCGCAGTTACTGCGATGCGATGTGGTGCGGCAAGGCGGCGAAAGGAATGAAATTGAAAGAATGCGCGCATGCGAATTGATTGACCACTTTTGTGTACAGGACCTAACATTAACACCTTCGTTTGTCCCTTCGGGGAAATAACACACATTATTTATCTGTGGTTGTGTGTCGTTGCCGTGTGGTGACGGCAGAGTAGAATACAATTGTCACCACCCCCAAACCTCTCCCGTGGGTGTCGTACAAGGCGACTAAGGATAAATCAGTAGTTATGAGGAATGGGCAGCAGCGTTCCTCTTATACCACCTAGCAATGTACTGCGACTTTTGTGCCCGATAAATGTCATTACATGGGACCTAACATAACTGGCGAAACATGGGTGCTAGTTCACCTCTGCCTACCCCTTCGGGGATAAAGGCGTGATTTATGTATGTATATATTTATCTGTGGGTATCCCGTGGGTGTCGGACAAGGCAACTATATTAGGGTAGTCAGCGATGAGAAATGGGCAGCAGCACTAGCAGCATTCCTCCCACCTACTAATATACTATGATTTATGTGGCCGAAAGATGGCAATAGGCTCGCCAGTCTCGCCACCTATTATTACATGGGAATCGGACCTAACTAAATTGGCGAAAAGTGGGTGTTACTTCACCTCTGCCTACCCTACCTACCTATCCTCTTCGGGGATATAGGCGTCATTTATGTATGTAGGTAGGTATATTGTCTGTGTAATTTGCGTATAACACATGCGGGTAGGCGGATAGCGAATATCACGATAAGGCACGAGTATTTGCTTTGCGATTCACCGCACTTGTATTGTGTACGTAACTGCTCAACTTTAATGCACCTAATCACATTGTTTTCACACTACAGATACGAGAGATTATCATACTATAATAATTATTATGATGGTGTGTAATGTGTACACGATGAATTATACGGTACTCGTTTTAAGTCCCCATTTCTCTATAATTGAGAAATTTCTATTCTAAAATTTTAAGCAAATCAATAAATAAGAAAAACACGCTCATTCTAATTACATATTAGGAAAACTCAAAAAACATGGAAATCAGTTTCATGCAATAAACATATTATAAGAGATAAAAAAAAATACTCCACTACAAAAAATAAAATAAAAAATTCCCGTACCGGGAATCGAACCCGAGCCTCCTGGGTGAAAGCCAGGTATCCTAGCCACTAGACCATACGGGAGGTACAGAACGACGACGAAACCAACAAGTGGGTTTCTTCTTACGGTTTTCAAGGCCGCGGGTCGAAATATTTCGGCGAACTTTCCATTTGATTTGCACAGCTGTTTGGAACGTGTGCTCGAGCAAAAAGTTCAAGGCGACTCGCCAGATAAAAATATTGCAGGAAAATATGCGAGATATCGCACAGACACTGCGTTCGGACTCCGTCCGTAGCCGTAGCACGGATCTCCTCGGGAAAAAGAAGAAATTCTTCCCCCTGCCCTGTTCCCAGTCTATCTGGTATGTTTCCTCTCCCATTCATATCGGTCAGACGTCATCAAGCTCCCTTTTCGTTCATCCTCACACCGGAAAGGTGCTCGTGATGAATGATCATAGAAAATAGACGGAACGGACCATGTGGAGAGACCGATGAACGGAGAGAGTGATTGGAGTGACAACATTCCTTTCCATACTGCTCAAGGTTTTGGCCTAGGTTTTACAGCCGGCCGCCTGCCTGACACCAACCCTCTTTGGGTATGCTGTTGTAGGTGGTTTGCCCTCCACCATTCGGGTGCGCCAAGGTCACCACCTAGCAATTTCCCTTAGTCGACTTTTACGACACCCATGGGATGAGTCGGGGCTGGCACATCGCTCCCAGGCCAGCATGGGAAAAATATTCCTCTCGCTCAACTCCCACTAAATCCCGAAACAAAACATTATCAAGTGGTACGCCTACTGCGACCGATGGTGTTTTTACTTCGGTCTTTGTAATCTAACTGCAAACACGACAGACTATTAAGTAACCGGTGAATGGTGATTCAATTGAAGGGTATTGAAAGTAAGCGCGCGACCGTCAGCAGCTCAGCTGCGCCGCCCGCTGCAGACGAAGTACCGTCAACAGCACATCAGACTGTACAAAACTGCAAAATGACTCTATCGTTTGTCAAACCTAACTTGTTTCACGTAAAGCACAAATTCGATTGAAAAACTTAACATATCCAGGCAACCTGGCGTGCAGTTGGCTGTTGTATACATCAAGCCGAAACCAAACAAGGCATTACACGATTGCTGCCTAGCAACGGGCCACTTTTTATACGACCAGAATCAGCCATTGAAATCGCGGCTCTGAGCGGTCGCCGTACGGCACAATGTGGCTTGTGCGCGATCGGCCGTCTCGACACTAGCGCGGCCTGTCGTAACTGTAGTTAGATTTAACTGTAACCCAATGAACCAGTTCCTCACGACAGATGGCCGCTGCGGCTGAGATGTGGCCCAGCGCGTCACTCTCCGCCAGAGCCAGCAGTTGTAACAATACAACAGCAGCAGTAGCAGTGTCACTCACTACTGATGCCTCAGCTACCTCGTGGCACGAGACGTGGACAAAATTTCCCCGGGGAAAAGAAAATATTTTCCTTTCGCTTCAACTCACACTAAATCCCGAGACAAAACACTATCCAGTGGTGGGGAGAGATTTAGTCCACGTCCCGTGTTAAGCCTACAGCTCAAAATGTATCAGCGCATAACCTGGTGTTACTCGTATCAAATAAATAGGACTTGGAATTACGAACCAAACGGTTAATCATTGGAGGAACCCAACGATGTTATTGATCTTATTGTTGAATCATGAACTAAAGATCCGTTTCCTTCATGATGTAAGACAAAATTGACGCGTCATAAAGTAGTATAATAGGAGGAACGTGGCTGCCATTGAATCCACGACTATGAGGCAAGCATAACGGTACCGGTTGCCTGCAGTCTGACTCAGAGCAAAGGCGGCCGCGCCTCAAATACGCCTCTTGTGCAAGCGCAGCTCTAGCCCGCTTCGATTCGGAACCACTAACCAACCCAGGAATGTTATTACAGTTGGTGAGAATATTTCACAAGGAATATCTCTTACAACAATCATAACTATTTATGAAACACTGACCGCAAAACTCTAACGACACTGTACGGCTGCTTGTTGGCAGGTTCGCCTTTGGGATGTGCATTGACCTACAATGAGAGGAATACCATAGAAGCAATGGATGGATTGTATAAGCATGACATAAGGAAGAGAGGAGTTGATGCTGAGCTCACGTATGATAGAGGGGAGTGGAAGAAGAAGACATGTTGTGCCGACCCTACTTAGACTAAAATAAAGGCAGTGAGAATAAAAAGAAGAATTGGTACTTTTTGGCAATAATCCCAAGTGTATTAATTAGTATTGCGGGGTCACTTATTATTCACCAGTTGATGTTTCAGAAATCCGGTGCGACATTCCAATAATGCCACGCTCATAGTACAAAAATTTACAACGGTGACGTGACAAATAACGACGAACGTAGTAATGTCAAGGGTTATCAATAATCTTGTTATCACTACAGACGGCATTTACATAAAGCGCTGAGTGGCTGCGACGCCGCGGGCGTGTTGGTTCGGCCCAAATAACAGCTGATTCTGTACCCTAGTATCAGTACGGCTGGTTAGGTCATGTTTTATTTTCCTTACAGACAAATAAATTACGTACATAATACAAACAAAATTGATTGTAATACAAACAAAATGGTTTGTATTGCGCACGTAATTTATTACAGTGTTTGTCTATTAAAAATTACAAAGAAAATTGCATTTATGACCGAAGGAACTTGAAGGAAGTACGATAAAATTTATTTAGTTTTCAATTATAACTCGTACATACTTACCTATTGAATAAAAATTAGGTATAGTTGAATCCATGAAGGCCGCACTCTATAGAGACGTCAATTAACTTCAATGAGTAACTACTTAATACAAAAAATTGTTAATCAAAACTAGACCAAAGACCGGCAAGAATAGCGACTAGTTTTGAATTGACATTTTTTGACGTTAAGTATGCATTGAAGTTAATTGACGTCTCTGAGTGCGGCAGTTAGGGTTTAATTCTAGCATAGGTGGTAATTCGCACCACACCACGCCAGGGGCATCGTGCCGGCACTGCTTCTGGCCGAGGGGGACAGTAATCGATTTGACCTGTTCCCCTCGCAAGACCTCCGTCTATTTGCGACAAACGACCGGTGCCACAACAGCATCACATCCACTACTTGTTAGGGGGTAAGGTACCACACAAATAACACACATACATAAGTTTCTCAACAACATACATTTGTCACGCCTTTCTTCTACAGGGGGTAGGCAGGGATCGCTTGCTACGATTCTTCTACTTCTTTAGCTTCATCGAAACTCATTAATGTCCTCATGCATGCCCCTCGGTTTCGGGTACTCTTTTTGTCACTCTCCTTTCACAGATCCTTTCATGACCAAACCATGCAAGCATCCTATTCTCAGTGCATGTCATGACGTTTTTCAAACCACACCTGAACTTTGAGATAATACATACATACATACATAATTCACGCCTATATCCCCAAAGGGATAGATAGGCAGAGGTGAACTAGCATCCACGCAATTATGCTAGGTCCCTTGTAATAGGTGGCTAGCCTATTGCCATTTATCTGGCACAAAAGTCGCAGTACTTTGCTAGGTGGTAGGTATAAGAGGAACGCTGCTGCCCATTCTTCATCACTGATTTATCCTTAGTCGCCTTGTACGACACCCACGGGAGAGATTTGGGGTGGTGACAATTGTATTCTACTCTGCCGTCACCACACGGCTTTGAGATAATACATAGTAATTATTAACTTAAATCCTAAAGGAACGCGGCCAGAAATTGACAATACAATATTTGGCTGAGAACAGCCCACCATAATAATTGACAGACAGGCCGCAGTGCACCGGTTACGAAAGAGGTCGAGGGTCGAGGCGACGGGCGGCAGGCGCCGCACTGCAGGTGCGACCCAGATCGGGACCCGGGCCGCGCCACCACGCATTTCGGCCACCACCACACGCATCCGACAGGCCTCTAGCTCACATTGTATTGGGGTTACGTACAGTTATCTTTCTACATACATACATCACTCCTATAGATCATATATCCCCGAAAGGGTAGGCATAAGTAAATTAACACCCATCATGTAATAGGTGGCAAGCCTATTGCCATTTATCGGGCACGGAAATCGCAGTACATTGCTAGGTTGCATAAGAGGAACGCTGCTGCCCATTGCTCATTGGTGTTTTAACCCTTAGTCGCCTTGTATGACACAGGCGCGGGAGAGATGCGCGGGTGATAATTGTATTCTGCTCTGCCGGCACCACACGGCGTTTCTGATATCTTGAAAAAACTGCATACTGCAAAACCTGGGCTACTTGGGTGTAAATCTCGAATCTTGAAAATCTTGGGTATAAATCTGGTGTACATTCACCAGATTTATTAGTTTGTTTGTTACAGCCAGTATGGCGGGATATTGGTACTTTGTTTCTAAAACCACAAAATACTGAACGATATCTGAGACTGTATCATTTGAGCTCTTGCTGCCTCAAGAGCTCAGATGATACAACTTACTGAAAGCCTTAAAATAGGGAATCCTGAAAAACAGTCGTCAGTGCCGTTCGACTGAAACAAGTACCAGGCGATCATGAGCTGGGAGGAGTAATTGTTATCAGAGGCGCGCGTCCGTGACGCGGAGCCGCGTCTGTGGACCGTAAACCACAGTTACATAATGGCAAACACGCACTGATATCTTATCACTAGAGAATAGTTAGCACGATTGCTGTACATCTATCGTCTACACACCAGAACATTTATAAACTCCTAGTAGTTCAAGTACTATTACATCAAGAATCAGACAGACTGAAAGTGAATAAATAATTTAATAGTGAGGACCACCAAAAAGACGTCGCAGTTTCTTATGGACCTAGGCCCAAGAGCATTCGCAGCTACTGGGTGCTTAGAGTTTGGGGAGTCTTCGAGCCCTTCATTCGAGCAATCTTAATTACGTTTCTTAGCGGTGTCTTAGCGGTAAGCATCTCCCGAGGAAATCCCACTGAAGAGAGAGATTCCACAATCGAGGCGAGGAAATGCATTTAAGAACTGATAAAACCACAGATATATTGATATATCTGTGCATAAAACCCTTGAACAGCATTGTAATTGCAAACATGTTATATTATTCAGGAATATAAACTTGGGACTGTTTCAAATATACAGAATTTGAGTAAGTCATCTGGCTGGCTGCTGTTCGATTACGATTATACGATTAATATAAAACTACACGTGTAATTATTAAAGAGTTACGCTAACGCTGTTTCCTTTAGGCCGGCAGAAATCGGATAAAAATAATTAAGCCATTGTAAATGCACTGGACTAACCAAACAGATGTGCATAGTACGAGTTGTGAATACAACAATCGGTGGCGGCGCGGGCGCATTGTGACGCGGGAACAATGGCCGCCACGAGTACGCCAATGTTAAGGTGAGGTCACCACCCCCTCCTCGTCCCATACGCATTCACCACTCGTCCATCCATTCTGCCACACATGGTCACATCAGCGTTGAAACAGAGTTTTTATAATTAATGATAACAGTTTCAATGTGCAGTCGGTTATTATCTCAAAAAAAAGAGTTGGAAACGTAAAAATCAAATTTATTTGCTGTTTATACATATGATTCTGGCTACAGATAAAACTAAATTTAGTAATGAAATAACTCAACAAAATGTGTTTTCTATGCAGTAATAATTCTAACAATTTTAAGTAATGTGTAATATTAATTGCGACAGTTTGTCGACAGCTATGTATTTCACACTATAGAATTGCACCCACCCACAGGCAGGTTGGCTTGCAATTGTACCACGTGAATTCAGCGGCAACTTTTAAAAGTGCAGCGCATTGTTTCTGCTGATCCGTGACACGCACACCGGCGCAGGCGCAGGCCGGCGCAATCTTAATTAGATTACAGTTCGTGTCGCGCCTGGTCCGTTACGGATTCAATTGAAATTGTTTATCGTATCGTAAAATTAATACTAGCAAAAGTATTGTAATAAAAACATACATTTCCATTGAGGGAGGTATAAACAAATCGACACAAGCATTGAAAAGTTGTGTCCCAACAGGAAAATTACTAATTCAATATTATCCTGTTAATTAAACTAACAAACATCACGGTTGTTCTAAAAGGATTTGCGAATGGTTTTTGCGTGTAGGTGATGGGCACATAATAATTTATGCAAATTGCATATACTCCTGCTGCGAACTCAGGTACTGGTCATGGAAGGCGACCGTGTATAACAAATGTTGAAACACATTACAGAATGGAGGCATTTCAAAATATTCATTTTTTAAAATCTGTTCCCGTTATGAACCGCCGACTTCATGGATAGTTTAAAATTAGAGATCGAGATCACTCACGCAACGCAAAGCATATGAAATGCTCGTAATGAAAGTATTATTATATTTTGGAAATTCAAGAGTTTGCATGCCCGTCTATTAATTTATCTGTTATAAATCCAAAAGTATGTAAGTTAACTGTGCTTGGTAGAACTACGTTCACACGGTTAAACTACTAAGACGATTCTGATTATTTTTTGTTGGCAATAATTATTTACCTATTTATTTAAGTAAATAACTTCACTAATTGGTTGTGCTCGTAACATACATAGCAAAACTTAATGACTATCAAATTATCTTGTAAGATGAATACGCAGACAGACAATGAGAACATACAATGCACCAATTTGTTGATGCTTATTACATATTTGTATGTCCCTTTGTATTATTTAATTAGTGGAACATAATAAGAAATCCAAAAAGAAGGCGAACTGTTTATTTTTTTGTAGAAAATCTGCCAAACATGTAAACATGATTTTTAGAATACCGACTTTATGTCATTATAAAGTCGATACATTCTTACCAAGGGGTTGGAATAAGATTTTTTTTCATACGTCTTAATTGAAAATTATTTGGAATACCTACGTGTCCAAATAAAACAAATACCATTAGGACTTGGGGTATGTTTTATTACCTACTGTGTACTGTCACAGGCCGATAAACCGAAATATACTACGCGGGTTTAATCATAGGAAAACACTAGTTTAGATGCACACACCTACAGGCTACAGGTGAATGAAACTTTAAAATAATAAATTGATGTTTACAACAGTTGCATATTGTTGTTTCTTACAAAGTAGTGGGCGGCAGACGGGGTGGAGGGGAGAGGTCGCGCGGTGTAAGCGGGAGCCCGCACTCTCGGAAGCGTGATAACACGGGGCCACTGACCTCTCGCGTCACTGGTTGGCATACTAACATTAAATCAAGTAGGCATCGCTACCATCAGATCAAGAAAAATACTTGTAATTTAAAAAATACATATTAATTTCGAGTCATTAAACTCATCAATAAAAACCACATCAACCAAAAGCTAGTTAGACAGTCGACACACGCACGACAGTTTGAGAATGGCCCTTTGAAAAAACTTTCAAAAATATCGGGAGAAATGATTCAGCTGATGATGCAGAATATAAACTGAACATTAAGTCAGCTACAGCGGCAGGCCTTTCCTATGCGTAGGTAGGGTGCCCCTAAATGTTGTACGATTTCATCACCCTAATCTGATGCTACCACACTTGACAGTTCGACAGTATCAAATAGAGTAGCAGTAGGAATACTAGATAGCTTACTACTTACTCGAGCTAAATATTGAGTCACTATGCCGCGCGGAAGAGGGAAACTTCCCAGGAATAAGGATGTTGTTATAAAATGCGTCGACGTTTGCCCATAGGAAAGTCCAACACTTTGTCATACTTCCAGGCCTCATGAAATGGTTACGGATAAATTACATACACTGAAATTCCAGTCGATAACTTTTAGGTGGCAATAAAGTTGTCCTCATTGAGTGAGATGACCAAATGAAGTGACGTCGAGTTTTAGGAAGGCGATCGACACTGCGTGCGCCATGTTCGAGAATCGAGACTCAAATAAGGAAAGTGATGGAGAAGCACTTCTGAGAATCAAGCTTGGGGTGAGTCACGCGTAGTGTCGTCACGCTCATAGCCTGCCAGAGACATTCGCCGATGCTGGTCTATAGTCAAACCACCAATCCGCCTGAAAGTGCATTACCACAGAAGAGAGCAATCCGAACATACACCCTACTGTATTCACCGAAGAGTTATTTTGATCTGTCCGAGAGCGAAAGGAAATTATCACTTACGTTTTCGGGTCAAACGCCCACGCAAGCTAAGACGTTACACAAATGGTGCGTATCCTATTCTTGCCACCGTAAAGTTATTTGGAACAACGGGCCATAAAATTCAACTGCATTAAGGTTTTAAGCGAGTCTAAAATAATCCTTTATTTTGGTCTGGGAGTGGCTACAGGCTTAGGCAACAGTAGGTCATCATCACCAGCACTTTCATGGACCCACTACTGGGGCACAGCCCTTTCCATGGACAGTTTTAAAATAGGGATAATGGGCCGTAACTCACTACGCTGGACTGCGGACTGGCGGGTAAACTACAGCAGAAGCAGCCGGGAACAAAGACTTAGCGTGCCTTTCGAAGCACGGAGGAACTCGCGAATATATATTTTCGGTCACTCGTGCAATGACCGACCTTGGCGAAAAATGCTTAAATCTTTTCAAGTATCAGCAGCGAGCCGCAGACATAGAAGCCATTTAATTAGGCGAATAATATCTAGGTTAGCTCAATCACAGGTTACGCAAGTGCGCAACAATAGGGTGACCTTGGAACCGCGCTCGGATCTGTGTGAAAGCGCCCGGTCAATCTGTATCATGTACGACACGCCTGGCGCTAGCTGATACCGACTGATGCCAGGTAAGCTGCTGACACTACCGTCTGAACATTACACAAGGATATTATCTCATGCCACGCCGACACTACGTCGCATCAACGTTAGACGTTGAAATATTCGCACAAAAAATGCTGGTGTCAATTTGAAGGTTGCGAGTACCCAATTGCTCTCGCATCCTGTGCGGGAAAACCTGGCTACAGACTGAGGGTGGTGTTATGGCACAAGGAGCACACAGTACAACTGACTCAATGAAGTACTACTAAATTAGTTTTATTTTATATGTTATGTAGTATGATAAGCTCTGTGGGCCAATGTTGCCTGAATAATAATAACATGACGTTGCTCGTAATGATTAGCCGGCTCTCTAAGCGGCACCGCTCAATGTAAACGTTTGCTTATGAACGTAAGCAACAAGTCAATCCACCTCTTAGAACTTCCTGAATCTTGAATGTTAACTTGTAGAACGTTACATACAACCACTAACAGGCTCACTGCGACTGGTTTAGTATCTCATTAAACTAGTGTCAAATATTAAAACTTTAACAAACTAAGGCAAATTCGCGTTCATATCCAACATTCCACCAGAGGAACTTGAATGGCCACGCTGAGAACGAGCTCTCCACAAATAAAATAAACAATTGTGATTATTTTCTACTTTCTCTATTCGATTTTAATTTTAACATTATATAAATGTTAGAAAAATTTGTACAAAGATTTTGGTGGTTAGAAAAAGAATTTCGAAAAATTATGATCTTGAGGCGGGAATCGAACCCGCGTCCGCTGCTATCCGGGCAGGTGCCTGACCGCTCGGCCACCCAAGACACTAATTAACTTGCCAAAATTCTTCTAACCTTTACACTTCACGTTGTAAGCCAACGGGTACCCTCGCAATGTAGAAATAAATTTCAAACATTCCAAAGCAGATCTTTTTCTAACCACCAAAATCTTTGTTCTAATACTTTCTCGTAAAATAACTTGAAAAAAATCAAATCATTTCTGTCTTAGGAAAACCAAAAAACATAGCATTCCCTTAGCTTTTTATAACAATTTATACATTAGCAAAGTAATTATGTATTACAAAATAATTGAACTTTGGAAATGTTGTTATTGAAAGTGTAATTAGTAGCAGATCACGTAACGGCGACATGTGAAGGTCACCCAAATGTAGATGTATGTTAGGAAAAAGTGCAACCTATGCTAGGTTGCACTTTTTCCTAAATAACGAATACGTGAAAATACACGAATGGGACGTCACGTTCTACACGTAGAGAAAATTCAGTGTGAAATCGATAAATGTTGGAAAGCTAGTACGCAGAAAGGTCCACCAATGGACCTGCGCCATTGACGCGCGGGGAAAGTGGGTTATGGAGGCTAGGGCTGTGTCCCTTGCAGGTGACAGGGACCACTTGGCACTGACATCAGTGTTGGACATCATTTCGATGGGCAAATATACCTTTCAAAATTATCTACCTATTGACGAGTGATTCGAGCCACGATGTTATTCATATTTATGCGCGCTCGTCACTCCGTCCATAGTTTTTTAATAAAGTAGTACGGACCTATCTTAATAAGCCCATAATATTATTAACTGCCGCACTCAGAGACGTCAATTAACTTTAATGAGTATTTAATGTCAAAAATTTTCATTCAAATCAAGACCATCGACCCGGCAAGAAAAGCGACTAGTTTTGAACTGTCATTTTTTGACGTTAAGTACTCATTAACGTTTTTTGACGTCTCTGAGTGCGGCAGTAAGTCTAGCAAATAGTTTAAAATACCGTGTACCTACAAATTACAAAGCTAATTATACAGTAAGTACGTGATGGCGAGAGAAGGGACTAAAGAACTATTCTGGAGGTGTGCATATCGTCACACCTGGAGCGTCCACTCGTCCGCGCGGTGTATTTGCAGTATTTAAATTTTAAATTCAGCATTGATTCATTTTTAATGAGCACTCATTAAAAACGATAGATTAGCACCTTTATTTTAAATAAAATGTGTTTCATAATGCCCGTTCGTAAATACAGTTTAACGAAGTAATTATTTAGTTAAGTATGTCATTGTTTTTTGTTTCGAGTGAGGCCACAGTAAATTAGTTAATGTTCGACAGGAAACCAAGAGCAACCGTGATAATGGCATTGGGCGATAGTGATAACAGTGAAGTGGACCCTCACGAGTAGTTCTCGGGTGATTCACGTGAAAGGCGGGACGCGGAATTCACAACAACACTGTCTGTAATAACAATCTCAGTTTCATTTTCCATCCAGCTTAACGTTTCAAGCCAAACGGTATAACGGTATCGCAATCGCTATGTACAAATTAATATTTCTAACAGAAATTCCTCGAATCAGCTTGCGTCCTTATTGGCATAAAAGTTTAGGCAGTCGCCTAATTCAGGGTCGTTATTTGAAATAATAACATTAGGTGGTATTTTTTATCTGAACTGAATAACAATTTTCTATGTAATTTTTGAAAAGAAACAAACATATCGCTGCGAAAGTCAAATCGCGACGCGCTGTCACAGGCCTACTACTTGCAGCTGCGTGTACACATCCTCGTTCGTTACCTTACTTGATCTGATAACTCAACTAGGTACATATCAGCGCTTGCGTTCTATCGGAACAAAGCAATCAGGTGAAGATAACGCTTGTTCACGAGGAGGTAGGTACACTCCGGGGTCCGGGCGATTTAGTGGCAAGAGCCGGCATCGTTATACTTCGAAAATTTAATGTACAAATCTTAACAACTCGATGATTTGGAATATCATAATATCGTACCTTGCCTACGTAAAAGGAGCGAAACGCGACGTGGGTCGGCCATGTGCGTCACAGACACTTTCGCGTCCACACTGCATCCATGCCTCCTACAAGGGACCTCTTTGAGACAAGTTGTAGCAGTCTTTTATTTTGCTGATTTATTCATACCATAGGGAATGCCGAACTTGATTTAATTATTCACTATTATTAACCTTTTGCCTGATCAATGCATAGAAAGAAAAAGATAAGCGAGGTTACTTGAAATATACATACACATACATAAATCACGCCTATATCCCGAAGGGGTAGGCAGAGGTAAACTAGCATCCACGTTTCGCCAATAATATTAGGTCCCATTTAATAGGTGGCGAGCCTATTGCCATTTATCGGGCACAAAAGTCACAGAACATTGCTAGGTTGTATAAGAGGAACGCTGCTACCCATTCCTCATCACTGTTTATCCTTAGTCGCCTTGTACGACACCAACGGGAGACAGACTTGAAATATTACATTTTTATATTAATAAACAGAAGAGTTTATCTAATATCTAATTAGCATTCTGTTTATGCTAATAAACAGAAGAGTAAAATTTACATTACCTTTAAATGAAAGTTGGCATTAACCCTTCAAACGAATTATGCACAAACCGGTGTACAGAGATTTGTGGCCATACTTGATGTAAGCACACTCGCATGTACAAACATACGGGACAAGCTAGTACTGGCTGACAATTTCATTTTTAGTTGTATCTAAGTGTTGTTTTACTGTGTACTTTTGGATTGATTTTTGAATATTTATGAATTGTTTCACGGATTAAATAAATAAATAAAATTGATGTATTCCTAATTAAATCATATTTTGTTTATTTTTACAATGGCAAATAAGTATTTTCAATCTGTGACCTATTAATAATGTTGAGCCTAGTCCCTAGAAGGGCTCAAATATCCTGGTAGTAGTGTTTTATTTAAAATTTTACAAATACATATAGATCGGATCTAGGAGAGCTGAAGAATACCTGTCAGAATTTGTATGGCAAAACATTAATTTTGACAATACTTAAATGTTAAGCAGGACTCAAACTTTGAGTAGCATTTTTATATTCGGGGGTAAGCCACTTATCATAGCTGAGTTGCGCAATCAGTTTAGTCGGAAAACCTCTCAAAATAGAAAAAAATATTTGTAGTTCTAAAGTTGGGGGTAAGCCTAAATTGTTTATAATTATTGTACATATTAAATAAAATTCCATATGCATAAAATTTTTTACAATGTCTGTAATGTAATGTGCATGTGTAATGTTTTTACAATGTGCGATACATTGGCATTCATAAAAGAAGAAGATTAAGAACAAAATATCAAAGGTCAAAATTCCAATAAGTTTTTTTATGCTAGACAGCACCTTCATCTCACTTGATGGTAACATGGTAAGTGACTATAAGGGCCGATGATGAATTGAGCTTCACCTGGAACCCTCAACCACAGACGGGCTGGCTATTTTAAGCCCACAGGACATCTGGTTCTTAATTCTGGTGGGTGAACTACTAGACCATGTAGGCAGCTAAATAGGAAATGTATGTACCTACAATGCTGTAGACACCTTAAAATGTGAACATTTCAGTTAAATAGAGATATGACATGTAGATTCCAAAATCATAGCTATAGCTAAATAAGTGATTGTTTCTTGGGTACATTTTGTAGCCAAAACAAATGACGTACCTTCTGGGTATGCCTGCTTGTTTGCTATGAAGTCGATGACCAAGTGCGTCGCGTTGTAAAGCGAGCCCATGGCGCGCATGTCGAACTCTGAGGTGGCCGTGTAGGTCACGTTGATCACTGGCTCCGAATAGGTAACGTTCGCCATCTCCAAAATGCCATCCATCTGTGAGCGCAGGTTGTGGCTGATGTCGTTCAGGAACGACTCAGCAGCACCGCCGCCGCCCACAGCTGCGACTAGCAGCAGCACCTTCCACATCCTGCCACAGGAACGATTCGCACTGGCTGCGTCAAAACTACCTTAGAGGCACTCCCTCATAACGCACTTCACTTCTTCCACTGGCTGATTCACGCACTTAAAATGCTGCACTTTACGACAATATTATATTATAAGAGGGTAAATAATATTTTGTTTGCAAAACAAACTTCGAGATACCCGTCTAATAAACATAAACACTTGGCGAATGAGGTCGATATCGACTCAACTCATTCCAGGGAAAACGTATGGAATTGTTCGATTGGCCGTTATTACATATTATTTAAGAAACAACAGCACAAATTTCACTTAATGGATTAATGTTTTAAGTCAGAATTTCCATTTTTTCATTATTTCTTTGTTGCTTTTTTGATACGGCCAATCGAAGCAGTCAACACAACCAACTCACAGAAACGAGATGTGTTTCTGAAAATCTATCTTAACTTCTTTTGAAGTAAATGAGTGAATGAGAGTTGATTCGTTCGACATTCGACAATGACCGGCATCACAGTTGTTCTTCGTTCAATATTAATGTTACCATAACAAACCACGATTTACCACGTTGAATTAATATTAATTAATATTACGATTTGATTTTTATTTGAAAAATAAAGAAATGTTAGTAAAATTATTACAATTAAATAAATTCGTATTTGTTTCCGACTTTATTTTATTTGTAATTGTGTTGTAGTACGAATAATTACTTTGATTTAACAATTAATATTGGGTATGATTTTAGCTATCACCAATTTCAATAGTTTTGTGTTGCCTAAAAAATAGGGTTTGTCCCCAAAATAGTAGATTTGTCACATTGTAATTAAAAACAATATAAAATCAATTCCACAATAAATCTCAGAAAATCATGGAGATATAGGGTCTAGTACCAAATAAATGTTTTTGTATGTATTATAATAGGTGTGTCCTAATAAGTCTATAACAAAACATAATTAAATAGATCGCCAACAAATCAATATTATATCACTAGACAAAGTTTAAAATAATTTGGCGTTGTCGTCATCATCGTCCCAACTCAAAGAGAGCTACTTACCCCTGAATACAGAAACGTTACTAAAATGTTGAGCATTGCTTATATAGTTAAGTGGACAATACCTGTCAAAATTTGTATGGAAAAACGTCAATTTTGACAATACTTAAATGTTAAGTAGGACTCAAACTTTGAATAGCGTTTCTGTATTCGGGGGTTAAGTGGACAACACCTATCAGAATTTGAATTGAAAAACGTCAATTTTGACAATACTTAAGTATTAAGTAGGCCTCAAACTTTGAGTAGCGTTTCTGTATTCGGGGGTTAAGTGGACAGCACCCGTCAGAATTTGTATTGAAAAACGTCAATTTTGACAATACTAAAATGTTAAGTAGGACTCAAACTTTGAGTAGCGTTTCTGTATTCGGGGGTTTAATGAACAACACCCGTCAGAATTTGAATTGAAAAACGTCAATTTTGACTATACTACTTAAATGCTAAGTAGGACTCAAACTTTGAGTAGCGTTTCTGTATTCGGGGGTTAAGTGGACAACACCTGTCAGAATTTGTAGGTATTGAAAAACGTCAAATTTGACAATACTTAAATGTCAAGTAGGACTCAAACTTTGAGTAGCGTTTCTGTATTCGGGGATTAAATGAACTAATGCCTCACCTGGGATCTTATTTACCACAGGTAGTGTTGTTGGGGGAAGTGAATGATTGTAATATCTATCTAGTACCTAGTTACCTACGCCCATCGTTGAGGCTGGATTGGTCAATTATAATCGCGCCGATTCGGCTCCGCCTCTTGGAGCATATTCTCATTAAAATTGGATATTGATTTATGAAATTGGTTACAAATACAATTATTTTAGTAACTGAACAAAATAAAATGTTACTACTATATTGGTGACAAAATAACAAATAAAAAGGAGTCGCAGTCAGGGATCGAAAATCGATTTATTTATTGACAGATCTACTATTCTGTGTACAAATCTATTTTATTTGGTAACAGATCTACTATTCTAAGGACAAAGCTATTATTTATGTAATAAAACTATTATTATAAGAACGAAGTTAATATTCATGTAATGCTCTAATATTTTATTGGTAATCCATGTCTTATTTTGGACATATATTAATATTAATTTGATAATTCATACCTGGTAACACATTTTTTTAGTTAATAACAAAAATATTTCTTGGTGATAGATCTATTTATTTGGTGATACAATTTGATGACAAATATAAATTCTGGTGACAAAAAATAAAGTTCCCATTATTATGATCCTTTCTTATTGTTTACTAATTTATACATGAGAGTTATAAAATAATTAAGTCTTTGTTAATATGAAATAAAAGCATTTATAATTGTCACCAATAAGCAGTGTGGTGACGGCAGAGCAGAATACAATTGTCACCACCCACCCCTATGAGAGATAGGGGAGGGTGGTGACAATTGTATTGGATGCCTTGACCCGTGGATGTCGTCCAAGGCGGCCAAGGGTAAATACAGCGATGAGTAGCATTCCTATTATACCACCTAGCAATATACTGCGATTTATGTGCCCAATAGATGGCAATAGGCTCACCACCTACATGGAACCTAATTTAACTGGCGAAAAGTGGGTGCTTAACACACCTCTGCATATCCCTTCGGGGATATAGGCGTGATTTATGTTCACGTACGAAAAACTCATCTCTAACAGGGAATGCGACTCTTTTTATAAGGATAGTAAATAATATGACGAGAAATGGGCAGCAACGGTATTGATTTACATAACAATTACATCTATGGACCGGGCATATGCCCGGTCCATAGATGACATAGGTTCATTGTCTATTAGATGGGAACTAACACAGTGGGTGATAGTTTTAATTTACACACACAACCCTGCCTTGTAAACATGACATACCCGATTTAATTCTGTATGAAGATTATTAGTATGGACTAATAAGCAACATAGAATCTATCAAATTAATTATTTAATCCAACAGGGATAAATTTTATATACATTTTAGAGGGGTCAATAATAAAGAAAACCAATTGATAAAACACTGACATCTCTCCCTAAAATAAATCTTAACGCCGAAGTCTAGCAACACTTGAATGAATGAGTCAAATTATGCTGTCATTCAATATCTTTTCAACTGTCATTTGCTGTCAAGGAAAGAAAAAAGCAAGTGAATATTTCTGTAAGCTCTCAATAGATGGCATTAATGTGTTTCTGTAAGAAAGCTTAGGAAGTAAGGAACTCTTGCTCGTGTAGAATCCATATTGTATTACGTATATATTTATTAGGCATATAATTACATATTACAAACTAGGTCGGAAAAAGTTCGAAAAATTAATAGTCTTACTGCCGCACTCAGAGTCGTTCATTAAATTAGTGATAATGGGTATTTTACAAATTATCATTAAATCATCTAATTGACCGTTCCTCTCAGAGTCGAAAATAATTGATTGATTTGTTATGTGACAATTTTAAGTCAGGTTAGTGCAGTGCGTGTGTTATCCAGTGTTATCGGTAAGTGCGGAATTGCCACATGCAAAAAGCCATTAAACAATATTATTAGTTACACTAGTTTTTATATCACAAAAGTATTGTTTTCCATTAGAATTCGTTACTAATATCTATTTAGTATAATTTTTACATAAAAATCCTTAATAATAATTTAATTTAATCAAACTTGAACGGTAAATGCCAGGACTTTTTAGATTTGGCCACACCGGACCAAAAGTCATTTATTATAAAATTAAAAAGTCAATGTCAACAAACAAGAAATACCCCAAGTAATTCCAAGAAATACCAAACAAAAACATATAAATATCAAATTATTTATTTTGTGATCAAAATTGATCAAATAGATAAAGCCACTGCAAGTGGAGTCAGCCTGGGAAATCATTAACATACAAAAGTCTGAGCGGCACACTCGATATTGGCGAAATCATAGGAAACGCCATAGAAAAAAGAAGAAGAAAAAGCCACACAAACAAACCCTATCTTCATTGAAATAATTGATTTGTACTGTGATTGTCTTGGTAAGTATTGATGATTTCTTTGTTACATGCATGGGGCTCGATAGTTCCGGCAGTGGAATGACTGAGGAATTTAATTGTAATGCATATGTGCACAGTAATTAGTCTTCTTCTTCCTGCCCTTATCCCGCTCTAAGCGGGGCGGCATAACACACAGCCAACACAACACACAGTGCACAGTAATTAGTATTTTCTTATATTTTTTTGTGCTTAGATTATAGAATTATCCTGTATCATTATTTAAAAGTAACTAATATTTCTTTGCAATTTGCAGTGTGATTTATTAACATTAAAAAGAGCATGGGACAATCTTAAGACCATGATCTATAAAACTACAGAGCTAGGGAGTTAATCAGGAAGTGGTCCATAAAATCCACCACTTTCCCCACAGCAAGGAGCATAAGCAGTAGAGGAGGTAAAATTTATTTTCCACTAATTAAACTTATGAAAGTATAAAAATTTATATAAATTATCTGTAATCTATCTGTAACCTATCCTTATTTTCTTTAATAGTATTATTCAGGCTGCACCTTCAATTATATGTGAAGTGCAGAAACCATTTGATAATGATAGTATTGCACTGTCTATATAGACAATAATTAAAATAAAACAGTATAAAATATTTGGGACAATGAGTTTGACCTAGACTTTGCTATGGGTACCTATTATATTTCATAAGGTTTTATATAAAATGGCCACTTGTTGAAAAACTTGTTAATATGAATCAAGTTGTTTTTATGTTACTTTAAGAAAAATTTTAACTTGGTGCAACTGGCTACTAGTGTTTATAGTTCAATCATAACATGCAATTAGAAAAATGATTTAAATTAATGATATTATACTTATCTTTTTTTCAGATCACATAGATATAATTATTAGATGAGGGCCATATTATCAAACAAATCTAAAGACTGACAATTACACACCGAGTCAATTTTGAGTAAATATTTTATTACCCAGAATCAAGTTAAAAAGAAATGTGCTGCTGAAATGGAGGAAGAGAGGAGTAAAACTCTTTTAGAAATTTTCAAATTACAGTTCAAGGAATTAAAAAAGAAATTAGAACTCAAAATAAAATATTTCTTTTAAATCTACTAGTTTTATTCAAAAAACAAAATAAACCCCACGCTATGAAAATGAATTAGCAGAAAAATAAAGAGATTAGGCTTATAAAAGAATTTGACTATATTATTTTAATTTTACAATTATTAGTTATATTTATTGTGACATTGCTTGATTAAATTTTGCTTTATTCTGTTTGTCCTTGTCGGTAAAAGGCAATTTTACAAAGTCTTTCATTGTTCTTGCTTGGATAGACACTTTAGTGACAATTTGTGATACTGACTCTTGACCTAATATTTATCCATATTCCATCACATCATCACCTAGTTTCTGAAATAAATATATAGTGAAAATATACAATGACAGATATTGAAAGTACATGCATATTTACATAAATCATACCTATATCCCGAAAGGGTAGGCAAAGGAGAATTAAACACCCACTATTCGCCAGTTAAGTTAGGTCCCGTGTAATACGTGGCGAGCCTATTGCCATCTATCGGGCACGTAAATCTCAGTATATTGCTAGGTTGTAGAGGATTGCTGCTACCCATTACTCATCGCTGTTTACCTTCAGTTGTCTTGTACGACACCCACGGGAAAAATGGGGATGGTAACAATTATATTCTGCTCTGTTTGTATGTAAAGTAATATATAACTAACCTGAAAAATCCAAGCTGCTAAATACCGCAATGTTATTACTTAAGGGGCAAATGGCAAGATTGGCCAGCCTGTCCTGTTTCGGTGCTTTTTAAATCAGGTTCCAAACTTGGGAGTAAAGTATTATTTACTGCCTGAAGTGTAAATCTGTACCTTGTATGAAATTCAAGCACATAGTGAAAGTATCAGAATAGTCGCGTAAATAGAATCTAGGTTGTGATTGGTTTACGTAATCTGTAAGCTCCACAAAATCCACAACGTAATTTATTATAAATTATTATTGAAAATATCACTATGAATGCACTGAAATATAATTACAACAAAAGATAACCCTACTTTTGAAATGTCAAATAGACGTCACATATGACCTAAGTAAGGGTCATCGGTTACTCAAAATTTAAGTTTCATTAGCGCCACTATTGACCCATTATCTGACTCTGAGAGGGAATTTTATTTAATGTTTACTTAAATGTCATTTAATGATCATTAAAGCGACTCTGAGTGCGGCAGTTACTGCCGCACTCAGAGACGTCAAATAACGTTAATGAGTACTTAACGTCAAAAAATGACAATTCAAAACTAGCCGCTATTCTTGCCCGGTCTATGGTCTAGATTTGAATGAAAATTTTTGACATTAAATACTCAAGTTAATTGACGTCTCTGAGTGCGGCAGTTAATCATCGTCATCCGCAGTCCGGGCGGTTGCTTATGACCAACCAAGACATTAGATAACTTGCTGTTCTATTAGTTATTTATTATATTATTTATGTTATCTATTAGTTATTATCTGCCGCACTCAGAGACGTCAAATAACTTTAATGAGTACTTAATGTCAAAAAATCTCATTTAAATCTAGACCATAGACCAGGCAAATATAGAGACTAGTTTTGAATAGTAATTTTTTGACATTAAGTACTCATTAACGTTATTTGACGTCTCTGAGTGCGGCAGTGTGTTGCAACTTTAATTTGAATGACGTTATTCCAGTACGCATATTATATCTTTCCGCTCGTCTGATAGTGCTCTGTTTTTATTTACTCTGTCCGGTAGGAATTGCTACTTTAATAGGTATAAAGCCGCCTTTTGTCCACGTGTTTTGTTTTTTCTCATTCTTGTGCCATAAAGAGACTAAAGAGTTGTCATTCATTCAATTGATAATCAAGAAATACTTATCATTATCACCTCACAGGGTTATGTCGGCTTTAGAAATGTATGTAACATCTTACAACCTTATTAGAAAGCAATAAAGATGCGACACACGATGCATATATTATTTATATATTATTTAAGAGTGTAGGGAAGTTTATCTAAAACGGAAGATATCTTTAGAGATACGAAATTCAGCAGTCTCGTGTGTGCCTACTTGAACCTCCTGTATTTTTGTTTAAAATACTCACAGGATGCAATTATCTTCGGGGGGTTTGCTGGGGGAGCCTGCCTCGGTGCGTTTGCCCGGAGGATTGCAGCCTCTTTCAGTCGGTAATAGTTATATTTTAGATTAAATAAAACAAACGTGCGTGTACAGTCATAGTTTATTTATGTAAATTAATTATCGTTTAATTAATACATGATAAAATAATAATAACAATAACAACGTAAATGCACCGCAGTCGCCGCACAGAGGGGGCGGCCGACCGTGTCATATAAATACGAGGCGGGGCGCAAGACTCGGTACAGGTATACAACTCCCACATCCTAAGATAAGCTCGGGTACTCACTTACGCTAGATCGGACTCACACCGATGCCTGACCAGCTCTGCGGCCGCCACCGAAGGCGTTCAACATTCGTAGGTTGCCACCGCACGGATGCGGGCGACGCGTCAGGGTCGGCGCCCCCGAGGGGGCTACTTCACGTGCCGCATGATCAGGTCGATCTGCTCGTCCACGCGCGCACTCGCGCCCCTGCAACACGGGGGCGTTAGCGGAGTGGGGTGCAGCGGATGGGACGTGAGAGGGTCGCGGCCGAGGCGCACCTGTAGAGCGCGGGCGAGGGCCCGACGACGGCGATGAGCTGCGGCACGTCGCGGCCATGCGCGGCCAGCCTGGCCAGCGCGGCCAGCGCGCGGTGCAGCTGCGCCTCGTGCGGCGCCGCCTGCAGCAGCTGCAGCAGCTGCAGCAGCGCCATCGCCAGCTCCACGCACACCTCGTCGAACACCTGCGGACACGCTGCGTGCTGCCATCGGGGCCGACTGGTGGGCCTCTACGTGCCGGGTCACTTTCACTATGTGAGCGACTCCCAATTCTAGAAAAAATTACTTGACCCAAATGTATGAAACAGCTGATTATTTTTTTCGTGAATTTGGAGTTGTTTTTGCAGTGATAAAAAGGTGACCTGCTATATTCTTCTACTATAATCAAGTTCAAATCCCGTGCGCGAACTCTACAGAACACATTTTAATAAACTCAAACGCGACATTTCATCACCAGATGGCGCTGTGAGGATAATTTAAACGACGCCGTCTAACCATACTCAGAGTTCACGAACACTAAACTATCTTTATCGAGTAAGTATCACCACGATTGAATAAAAGAGTGCTGAAAACAAAATGATAATCGGTCCTGCGATGCGCCGAGTTGCGGAGTGCAGTAGGGCGGGCGAGCACGGCGGGGGGCGGTACCTGGCTCTTGGCCTCGGCCGGCAGCAGCGCCCGCAACTGCCGCTGCGCGCCCAGCCGCTGCAACAAGCGCGGCGCTGCACCGCCGGGCCCCGACTCATTCCAACCCACCCTCCCCTCCCACCCACACAACATTCGCGCTTACGCTTATGGACGATCGACGAATGTTGTGGGGTATAAAGCCACGTAAACATATACGAGCAAACAGTACACACAAGCGCTTAGCTAACTCCGATAAAGCTAGTAAGGAAATATAATATCTATCTGTGAACATAGATTGCTGACAAAGCTGTTTCAATAAACTGGAATTTGACTTTGTCTCGGACACGATTCATGGGATCACCATCCAAATCCAGTCTATCACAGCTATAAATCATTATTACTAATACTAGGTAAGAATAATCAATCTATATACAGTTAATTGTAAAGAACCCACAACCTTGCGGCCTGGCTAGCATAGCCACCGAAGCCGATATGATAAGTTCAACGCGATATACAAGGTGTAACAGAGAGGTGTAGTCATATGGGGAAGTGATTTTTTTTTCTGAATTTTAATTTTGGTCTCTCAGCGAAAGTTGTTCAGTTTGATGGCCTGAATAATCCCTTTAAATATGACTACACCTCTCTGTTACACCCAGTATAGCTATAATAATATCATATCATGTTTGGCGTGGTCATGCTAACCGGGCAGGGCTAGATAGCTAACATAAACAAGAACGTTTGTTCTACGGCTTTTGATAATTCAGAAATAACTATCATACAAAAAAAAACATTTATGTAATTCAACTCTATATTATTGAAAGTGCGCAAGCGCATCATCGCCCTTTCGCTTGTGACTTAAACATAGTGTTACAAATATCGCGACAGAAGTACAAAATGAGCTCAATGTATTGAGTCCAGCAAATGTTATCTAGTTTTACCTCGAGCAGTGCTCGCAGAAGCGGATACTGACCACGGTCTTTACCTCCTTGGTGGCCATGTTGTACATGAGCGCGGTGCCCAGCTCGCGCAGCGGCGGGTCCTCGCTGAGGCAGCAGTGCACGCACACCTGCGGACAGGGCTCGCTTGAGACAGGTCCTTGCAGTCCTGACAGGTCCGCCTGGCTGGCCACTGTGCTCGGACAATCGGTTGAGGGTTCGGTGAAGCTCGATCCACCTGCGGCCCTTATCGCCGCTACCTGTCTAGCAACACAGAGACGGGCGCACCTTGGTGGTGACGCGGATGTTGGACAGCGGCAGGCCGCGGTGCTCCCACTCGCTGATGTACAGCAGCCACTCGGAGGAGGACACGTGCGCGAACAGGTTGCACAGCTGCAATCGGAGTGGCACAAATATAAAATATGTAGGAATTGGGTCAGGCATGTTTAAACAAATAACACAGAAGTAACCAGATCGCTTTTATTCTTATCGACACTGTTGCTTGCTGGTAGAAATAATAAGAGTTTATTTCTTGATAGTGATATATTGCTCAAAACATTTATTATTTAATTGCTAAATGACATGATTAGATGCTAATGATGAGTAACACGTGTAACGCGAGACGCGATGCTATGTGAACTGTCTATAATCAATTGAAAATGATGAAAATGCAAACTTTGTACGGTGAAACCGTACAGTAATCTTCAACCTTAGCACACGTCACCCCTATCCGACAAGTTCGTGCGCGACCTTCGTGCGGGGTGAGAGACGGTGGCGGGGACAAGGCACTCTACATGATAGCGGGGGGGGTGATAACTACTACAGGGTGAAATGAATCGACAATTTTTTATGGGGGGTTCTACTGCTATTAAACGATATATTAGTGAGGTTTAAAAACAAATCTAAGTCGACAAAAAAGTATCAATATTTTCCTTTTCTTTTACTCGAAACTGGGAAATATACAGATAAAAACATAAACAAAAAAAAATATAGAATTTATTTTAGAAAAATATTAAATTAAATTATACTTAATATGAAATAAATCTACAAGGCGCAGTACTCACGCATAGCGCCAGCGCGCGCTGCTCGGGCAGCGGCCGGGCGTCCAGCTGCTGCGCGTACGAGAGCAGCGCGTGGTGGCGCCGGTCCTGGTGCAGCAGCAGCGACACTTGTCGCCTATAAGGCCAGCAGGCTACAAGGCTACAAGGCGCAGTACTCACGCATAGCGCCAGCGCGCGCTGCTCGGGCAGCGGCCTGGCGTCCAGCCCGCTGCGCGTACGAGAGCAGCGCGTGGTGGCGCCGGTCCTGGTGCAGCAGCAGCGACACTTGTCGCCTACAAGGCTAGCAGGCTACAAGGCCACAAGGCTACAAGGCGCAGTACCTCACGCATAGCGCCAGCGCGCGCTGCTCGGGCAGCGGCCGGGCGTCCAGCTGCTGCGCGTACGAGAGCAGCGCGTGGTGGCGCCGGTCCTGGTGCAGCAGCAGCGACCCTTGTCGCCTACAAGGCTAGCAGGCTACAAGGCCACAAGGCTACAAGGCGCAGTACTCACGCATAGCGCCAGCGCGCGCTGCTCGGGCAGCGGCCTGGCGTCCAGCCGCTGCGCGTACGAGAGCAGCGCGTGGTGGCGCCGGTCCTGGTGCAGCAGCAGCGACACTTGTCGCCTATAAGGCCAGCAGGCTACAAGGCTACAAGGCGCAGTACTCACGCATAGCGCCAGCGCGCGCTGCTCGGGCAGCGGCTGGCGTCCAGCCGCTGCGCGTACGAGAGCAGCGCGTGGTGGCGCCGGTCCTGGTGCAGCAGCAGCGACACTTGTCGCCTATAAGGCCAGCAGGCTACAAGGCTACAAGGCTACAAGGCGCAGTACTCACGCATAGCGCCAGCGCGCGCTGCTCGGGCAGCGGCCTGGCGTCCAGCCGCTGCGCGTACGAGAGCAGCGCGTGGTGGCGCCGGTCCTGGTGCAGCAGCAGCGACACTTGTCGCCTATAAGGCCAGCAGGCTACAAGGCTACAAGGCGCAGTACTCACGCATAGCGCCAGCGCGCGCTGCTCGGGCAGCGGCCTGGCGTCCAGCCGCTGCGCGTACGAGAGCAGCGCGTGGTGGCGCCGGTCCTGGTGCAGCAGCAGCGACACTTGTCGCCTACAAGGCTAGCAGGCTACAAGGCCACAAGGCTACAAGGCGCAGTACTCACGCATAGCGCCAGCGCGCGCTGCTCGGGCAGCGGCCGGGCGTCCAGCTGCTGCGCGTACGAGAGCAGCGCGTGGTGGCGCCGGTCCTGGTGCAGCAGCAGCGACCCTTGTCGCCTACAAGGCTAGCAGGCTACAAGGCCACAAGGCTACAAGGCGCAGTACTCACGCATAGCGCCAGCGCGCGCTGCTCGGGCAGCGGCCTGGCGTCCAGCCGCTGCGCGTACGAGAGCAGCGCGTGGTGGCGCCGGTCCTGGTGCAGCAGCAGCGACACTTGTCGCCTATAAGGCCAGCAGGCTACAAGGCTACAAGGCTACAAGGCGCAGTACTCACGCATAGCGCCAGCGCGCGCTGCTCGGGCAGCGGCCTGGCGTCCAGCCGCTGCGCGTACGAGAGCAGCGCGTGGTGGCGCCGGTCCTGGTGCAGCAGCAGCGACACTTGTCGCCTATAAGGCCAGCAGGCTACAAGGCTACAAGGCTACAAGGCGCAGTACTCACGCATAGCGCCAGCGCGCGCTGCTCGGGCAGCGGCCTGGCGTCCAGCCGCTGCGCGTACGAGAGCAGCGCGTGGTGGCGCCGGTCCTGGTGCAGCAGCAGCGACACTTGTCGCCTATAAGGCCAGCAGGCTACAAGGCTACAAGGCGCAGTACTCACGCATAGCGCCAGCGCGCGCTGCTCGGGCAGCGGCCTGGCGTCCAGCCGCTGCGCGTACGAGAGCAGCGCGTGGTGGCGCCGGTCCTGGTGCAGCAGCAGCGACACTTGTCGCCTATAAGGCCAGCAGGCTACAAGGCTACAAGGCTACAAGGCGCAGTACTCACGCATAGCGCCAGCGCGCGCTGCTCGGGCAGCGGCCTGGCGTCCAGCCGCTGCGCGTACGAGAGCAGCGCGTGGTGGCGCCGGTCCTGGTGCAGCAGCAGCGACACTTGTCGCCTATAAGGCCAGCAGGCTACAAGGCTACAAGGCGCAGTACTCACGCATAGCGCCAGCGCGCGCTGCTCGGGCAGCGGCCTGGCGTCCAGCCGCTGCGCGTACGAGAGCAGCGCGTGGTGGCGCCGGTCCTGGTGCAGCAGCAGCGACACTTGTCGCCTATAAGGCCAGCAGGCTACAAGGCTACAAGGCTACAAGGCGCAGTACTCACGCATAGCGCCAGCGCGCGCTGCTCGGGCAGCGGCCTGGCGTCCAGCCGCTGCGCGTACGAGAGCAGCGCGTGGTGGCGCCGGTCCTGGTGCAGCAGCAGCGACACTTGTCGCCTATAAGGCCAGCAGGCTACAAGGCTACAAGGCTACAAGGCGCAGTACTCACGCATAGCGCCAGCGCGCGCTGCTCGGGCAGCGGCCTGGCGTCCAGCCGCTGCGCGTACGAGAGCAGCGCGTGGTGGCGCCGGTCCTGGTGCAGCAGCAGCGACACTTGTCGCCTATAAGGCCAGCAGGCTACAAGGCTACAAGGCGCAGTACTCACGCATAGCGCCAGCGCGCGCTGCTCGGGCAGCGGCCTGGCGTCCAGCCGCTGCGCGTACGAGAGCAGCGCGTGGTGGCGCCGGTCCTGGTGCAGCAGCAGCGACACTTGTCGCCTATAAGGCCAGCAGGCTACAAGGCTACAAGGCGCAGTACTCACGCATAGCGCCAGCGCGCGCTGCTCGGGCAGCGGCCTGGCGTCCAGCCGCTGCGCGTACGAGAGCAGCGCGTGGTGGCGCCGGTCCTGGTGCAGCAGCAGCGACACTTGTCGCCTACAAGGCTAGCAGGCTACAAGGCCACAAGGCTACAAGGCGCAGTACTCACGCATAGCGCCAGCGCGCGCTGCTCGGGCAGCGGCCGGGCGTCCAGCTGCTGCGCGTACGAGAGCAGCGCGTGGTGGCGCCGGTCCTGGTGCAGCAGCAGCGACCCTTGTCGCCTACAAGGCTAGCAGGCTACAAGGCCACAAGGCTACAAGGCGCAGTACTCACGCATAGCGCCAGCGCGCGCTGCTCGGGCAGCGGCCTGGCGTCCAGCCGCTGCGCGTACGAGAGCAGCGCGTGGTGGCGCCGGTCCTGGTGCAGCAGCAGCGACACTTGTCGCCTATAAGGCCAGCAGGCTACAAGGCTACAAGGCTACAAGGCGCAGTACTCACGCATAGCGCCAGCGCGCGCTGCTCGGGCAGCGGCCTGGCGTCAGCCGCTGCGCGTACGAGAGCAGCGCGTGGTGGCGCCGGTCCTGGTGCAGCAGCAGCGACACTTGTCGCCTATAAGGCCAGCAGGCTACAAGGCTACAAGGCTACAAGGCGCAGTACTCACGCATAGCGCCAGCGCGCGCTGCTCGGGCAGCGGCCTGGCGTCCAGCCGCTGCGCGTACGAGAGCAGCGCGTGGTGGCGCCGGTCCTGGTGCAGCAGCAGCGACACTTGTCGCCTATAAGGCCAGCAGGCTACAAGGCTACAAGGCGCAGTACTCACGCATAGCGCCAGCGCGCGCTGCTCGGGCAGCGGCCTGGCGTCCAGCCGCTGCGCGTACGAGAGCAGCGCGTGGTGGCGCCGGTCCTGGTGCAGCAGCAGCGACACTTGTCGCCTATAAGGCCAGCAGGCTACAAGGCTACAAGGCTACAAGGCGCAGTACTCACGCATAGCGCCAGCGCGCGCTGCTCGGGCAGCGGCCTGGCGTCCAGCCGCTGCGCGTACGAGAGCAGCGCGTGGTGGCGCCGGTCCTGGTGCAGCAGCAGCGACACTTGTCGCCTATAAGGCCAGCAGGCTACAAGGCTACAAGGCGCAGTACTCACGCATAGCGCCAGCGCGCGCTGCTCGGGCAGCGGCCTGGCGTCCAGCCGCTGCGCGTACGAGAGCAGCGCGTGGTGGCGCCGGTCCTGGTGCAGCAGCAGCGACACTTGTCGCCTATAAGGCCAGCAGGCTACAAGGCTACAAGGCTACAAGGCGCAGTACTCACGCATAGCGCCAGCGCGCGCTGCTCGGGCAGCGGCCTGGCGTCCAGCCGCTGCGCGTACGAGAGCAGCGCGTGGTGGCGCCGGTCCTGGTGCAGCAGCAGCGACACTTGTCGCCTATAAGGCCAGCAGGCTACAAGGCTACAAGGCTACACGGCGCAGTACTCACGCATAGCGCCAGCGCGCGCTGCTCGGGCAGCGGCCTGGCGTCCAGCCGCTGCGCGTACGAGAGCAGCGCGTGGTGGCGCCGGTCCTGGTGCAGCAGCAGCGACACTTGTCGCCTATAAGGCCAGCAGGCTACAAGGCTACAAGGCTACAAGGCGCAGTACTCACGCATAGCGCCAGCGCGCGCTGCTCGGGCAGCGGCCTGGCGTCCAGCCGCTGCGCGTACGAGAGCAGCGCGTGGTGGCGCCGGTCCTGGTGCAGCAGCAGCGACACTTGTCGCCTATAAGGCCAGCAGGCTACAAGGCTACAAGGCTACACGGCGCAGTACTCACGCATAGCGCCAGCGCGCGCTGCTCGGGCAGCGGCCGGGCGTCCAGCTGCTGCGCGTACGAGAGCAGCGCGTGGTGGCGCCGGTCCTGGTGCAGCAGCAGCGACACGTCGTCGCGCAGCGCGCACGCCGCCAGGCAGCGCAGCGCCGCCTCGCGGGCGTCGTCGCCGGCGCCGTCCCCCTCGGCCAGCAGGCGGCCCACGAAGGCCAGGAACTCGTCGCCCAGCACCCAGCTGCCCTCGCCCTGCACCAGGTACTGGCGCAGCTCGTCCAGGCTCTGCAGCTCCTCGGGGGCCAGCGACGCGCCCTCCAGCGCCTTGGCCAGGCGCTCGAACTCTTGCGCGCCCTGGGGACACGCGGCGGGCTTTCAGTTTGTGGGATCCTCCAATCCCAGGGGTGCTTTTGCTCCACAGATGTTTGAGGAGAACCAATAGTATCATGCTATTTGAAAATATATGAACCAGTAGAATCACTCTATTTGAAAATAAAATGATTCTATTGGCTCTCCTCAAACACATTCCTCGCACACGCTTGTTCTATAGTACTGTTTTACATTTCATTATATGATCGACAGTCTCGGCGTATATCATTTTAAAATCAAGAGCAATAAACAGTTTACCGTATACGGACGTTATCATTTCTATCACTTCAGTTTATACAGCATCAGTAGCCCGTACATCAACATTCATCATGTAGGACAATCTCATTTAGCGCAGTCCACTATTGTAACCGAGAGGTAATAGGAATAAATTTTATCTCAATCTGAATTTTGCCCACCTCTATTTTCGTCTATGCGTACATACGTTCATTCATCATTAACACCCAAGTAATGTTGTGTCTCTCCGCGAACATTAGGTATAAATGTAAATAGACTTTCGACTGTTGTTTACCATGTTTATTTAAAAATAGGACTGTACTCCAAAATATTGTTTATGAGTATTTTTGTAACACGTATCGCAAAATACAGTGGTGATACTTTTTAAAATGGAAAAGGTTGTCACAATCCTATAATATCTCTGTCGCACAAAACAACTAGTGGACATAAATACGACGCGGAATGGTTTCTGGTATATTTTGCCCGGCAGATAGCAATAGATTCGCCCCCTATTACATAGGACTGATTTGAGACAAAGATAACCTTGCCACAGTTTAGTTACCTACCAACCTCTATTAAGTTTAGTAATATAACATGTGATAAGCCTTCGAATGTGCATGTGTACTCACGTCAATGTCCTGGTAGATGATGGGCGGCAGCGCGGGCGTGTCGCGCAGCTCGTCGCTCTGCTCGTCGAGCGGCTCGGCGAGCGCGGCCGAGGGGCCCGCGGCCTCCTCCGAATGTATGTGTTCGTGGTACTCACGTCAATGTCTTGGTAGATGATGGGCGGCAGCGCGGGCGTGTCGCGCAGCTCGTCGCTCTGCTCGTCGAGCGGCTCGGCGAGCGCGGCCGAGGGGCCCGCGGCCTCCTCCGAATGTATGTGTTCGTGGTACTCACGTCAATGTCTTGGTAGATGATGGGCGGCAGCGCGGGCGTGTCGCGCAGCTCGTCGCTCTGCTCGTCGAGCGGCTCGGCGAGCGCGGCCGAGGGGCCCGCGGCCTCCTCCGAATGTATGTGTTCGTGGTACTCACGTCAATGTCTTGGTAGATGATGGGCGGCAGCGCGGGCGTGTCGCGCAGCTCGTCGCTCTGCTCGTCGAGCGGCTCGGCGAGCGCGGCCGAGGGGCCCGCGGCCTCCTCCGAATGTATGTGTTCGTGGTACTCACGTCAATGTCTTGGTAGATGATGGGCGGCAGCGCGGGCGTGTCGCGCAGCTCGTCGCTCTGCTCGTCGAGCGGCTCGGCGAGCGCGGCCGAGGGGCCCGCGGCCTCCTCGCGAGGCATCGCCTCAACCGCCTCCGCCATCTCGCTCACTGCCACCAGGAACACAAGTTGTAATCACGCACTTGTACTCGAGTCATATGAACACCTACTCGAAAATACAGCAACAAATTTGACATGCTATGGATACATATTGTTGCATTGCTCATTACGAGTCGTACAATAATTATCATTGATAAGTTAATTCATTCGTCGTGGATCTCTACGCGCCTGGAGTCTGCTTTTTATGTATTTCGGTGTCATACGAATCATTACATTATAAAGCAAAAGAGGTAAGAACATTTCTAAATAAAATAAAAAGACTTGAATTGATCGCTTATTAAATACGGGCAACCAAAACCGAATACAGTTTCTTATTTATGTTTCATACATACAGAGGATGATGTCCTCCATTTATTATTCCCCAACCAGCTATTGATAAAATACTCGGTTGGTTCGTGCTAGAAGAGTGTGTTTGTTTGTAAATAAACCAAGTACTACAGTTGACGCGTTCAAGTATCGCGAGTGCACCGGTCCGTCTCAGCGGACTGCAGCGGCGCACGGCGACTCCTCTCGTCTCCGAGCATCGCGGGAGGCCGCAGGAGGTGACCCTCACAATAATAACACGCTGCGCAGAAGCAGCGGCAGTGATGCAAGCTCTATCGAACAGGCGGCCAATCTCTCCGTAAACACTTCCGGTGTAAACGACCGCCGCTCGCGCCGCTCCACATCTGGCTAAAAATACGCCCGGCTCCACTCGTAAAAATCCGTTAACACTTGACACTCGGAGCGATGCGGGCTATAGCCGCTGCCGCGTCTACAAGCGTCACGCCTGCGCATGCACCCCTCCAGCGCGACCACATAGCACGAGGTGGGAACTGTTCCACCGCAGACAGAATTGAACACACACCGTGGCCACAACACAACACCGTTGACAGCCGGCATCTGTCACGTGTCACCTCTTGCACT